>CM042446.1:26237653-26727653 GCA_023631565.1 Gymnocephalus cernua
ACTAATAAATTCCTGTTTATTGGTGATTGAATATTAAAAGCTGGACTGACCTCCACATGCAGTAACTCCATGTCAAAAGGGAGTGCAGGAAATGGTATTAAATGAGTCTGGAAGTTTTCACTCCAGCTGAAAACTGCACCTCATTCATTCATCAATTCTCATTTTAAAACTCTGGTGAAAGCTTGTTGCTTGAATGTTGTATACTTACTAAATAAATCATGAAACAATACACAGCTACTTCATTTAAATGAATCATCTCTTGCCTTAGCAAGCACCTGTACTTTCACATTAGCTCTGTAATAACTTTTTTTCATGAATTAGTGACTTTGTTCATTAAAGAAAAGACCAGTAGTCGACCACACTTACCATTGGTCATCCGGAGTGGTTAAGATATAAATGTAAATCTCTCACATGCCCACATAATATGTACTGACACAATGGAAATCCACATTGGAATTGCACCTCGTATTGCTTTCCAAATGTCAATCAGACATTTTTGCAGACAACTCTGCCATTGTATGTACAACTTTGAAAACATTATTCATGAAAAAGAACTGGCATACAAAATATTTTGGAATGTCAAATTATTCTAACACTGTGCAAAGCTGACACATTTGTTTTCTTCTGCCCACATTCTTTCCCTTCAGGCCTTCCATCATTATCAGTTGTATCAGTTATATTTCTGTATTTACAAAGTCTGTGTCACGCTCATTTATTTCTTCAGCCAAGTAAATCTAATCCTAAATTCCTATCCCTCCTTGTTTGCATGGCGCATGACACCGCCATAGATGCATCAATTTCAATTTTACATCCGTGATTGAATCTTATTTCCAGCACAGACAAGCAGCTGCCTTAATTTTCTTCTGAGTTAATTAGTCAGTTAAGAAGTATGAACTCAGTATTATTTCGTATTGAGCTATAAGCTTGTCTGTCTGAGTTATCTGACTATAAAATTTCCAGTGGAAACTGCCTCTGGTTTGGTAAAATATTTAAGAGAGTTATTGGTGTTTTAGTATCTGTAAATATGATGTGCTTTGCAACATCATATTTGATGTCTCTACAATCGTAGACTCAATGAATGCTCTCAATGGATCTACAGGATCAGCAGGACAGGGTGTAAAGCCATGGGCTGATTTTGCTTTTGAAACTTTAATGTGCATATTCCATGTAAGTTTACTCATCAAGTAAACTTCATGCATTATTTTTCTAAATAAACAGACACTCCAAAATGTTTTGGGACAATACATAGATTATATTAAAAGCAATGATTTATCTCACTTATTGAACAGGACTGGAGTAGAGTAACCACACCCTCTGCTTAACAGTGGTCGTATTACCTGCAATGTCATTTGGATGGACTCCAATGGACTTGTATGCCTTAACTTAACTGAAAGCAACCTTTAAACCACCATTTTTTGTAATGTTCTTATTGTTCTTGTGAGCAAATGTAAGTACGGGGAGATCATATGAGTTGGCTCATAAATTGGTATAAGATTGTAAACCTCATACAGAAAATGCTAATGTGTGTGTGCACAGTCCGTGTCACTTTGTATTTCTACTTTTATTATTTTTGTAAGAATCAAAATTCAATAAACATATTGTTGAACAAATACATAAACAAACTTAACTCGAATTAAGCTATAGCATGGTAATACAGTCTTTCAATATTGTGGCAATACCTGCACATGTTTGATTAGGGCCATTAATGTACAATATTTTAATTCTGACTGCATCAGAAATACTTAATGGGATATTTGATTAAAGTTACAGGAGCTGGAACTCAAGTTAATGACTGATTTGCCAAGGCAGCCTGTTACATAATACATTTGTCCTGTTCTAGGGTTGAAACTGTAGTGAATATACCATTTACCACAATTAAAAACATTAAGACCGGCCTGTAATTTCAGTCACTGGTGGGTCTGACATGATGCTATAAAACCACTCAGCCAGGGAGAAGAAACAGGTAAAACTGTTCACTTTGTTGCTTGCTGAGGATTTGGGTCAAGTCTAAGACGGTCCTTTGGGGATTCCTTTAGCGCCATATGTGTAGGCCAATGCTATCATTACCCTCTGTCCTTAAATTATCTTTCCGTCTACCTCATGGGTCTTGTAAAATCTGTCACTCTTGGATCAGGCCTCCGGACTAAGGTCAAATGGAAAGAAGCAGATTTGTCAGTGTTGAGTGGGAGCCAGGTACATGTGGTTATAAAGAAGTGTAAGCAAGCTAATGCACTGTGAGACAGATGCAGGAGCAGTGTCAACTCCCCAGTGTGGTGCTCAAATGTGGCAGCATGCCAACACAACTGCTTTAAGACTTGGGCTTATCATATTAAAGATCACATGCAGGTGCAGCTTTCCACTGACCGCTGGAGTTCCTCGTCCTGATTTGAGGGCGGAGGCTGGTTTGCCAGTGCAAAAACAACAGGCAACTTGTATAAATTAATACTTGTAGGAGTGCATCTGGCTAGGCCTTCGACCTCCCTACTCCTACTCTGCATGCCCCATGCTGAATTACAATGCAGACAAGATGCCAAGTCAGCTCAAGCAAAGCAAGCCATCTGATGTGTCCAACAGCACACTGCCTTATGGAAAATTGACAGAAAATGACTGCACAATAATCATTTTTACAGTCAAAACGTGATTTAAAATAGATTTAAACTAAAACAACATATTTGATGGAACAAAATATGTGGCTTTGCGTGAGAAAGCCCAGTTTCTTTAAAAAAATTGGCATTTCTTCTGCCTCATTACACTGCTGTGAAATTGCTTCATCAATCCCCACTGCCTTTTCCCTCGAGGTAAAGTCAAAATATTCAGCAATTCATTTGTGTTGCTCATTCAGCAAAGAATTCATGTTTTACATGGGCGGTACGGTCTCAAAGGGGCCAATAGTTGTTCCAGACGGCAATGAATCAATTCATACAAGTGGATTGTTGTTCATGTTAACCCACGGCAGCAGCAGAAACAGCGGCAAGCATGCAAGACTTGAGGTGTGCACGTGCACATACACATACACACTCTCTTGTGAGACCAAGAGAGATCCGAAATAAAAAGACACGCACACACTCACAATAGCATTTTTTTTTTTACGTCATATCAAAGTTATATGTCTTGCACTTTGGAAGGTTTATAAACATTTAATAGATTCCAGCAGAGGCCTCTCAGACAAAAGATGGACTTTGAAAACTGAACACTGCCGTGTGTGTGTGTGTGTGTGTGTGTGTCTTGTTGTGCCCTTTCAAAAGGTAGGAAACAATGGCTTTCTGAAGGCATCTCTAAAAATGTCTTCTTTGACCCCTGAGGACTTAGTTATGGCCCACAAAAAGCGGATTGCGTGTTCAACAATATAGCAGTCGTATGAGTCGTCCATAACTCTACTGTGGCTGCTTAAGCTTTCATGATGTCAGACGTGCTGCAATAACCGAACAGGATGTTCACTGAAGGAAGCGTATGGTGCACATATTTCACAAATGATACACACATCACTTAAGGAGATCAACAATAGAGATTATAGCAACGTTTTACTTCTATTTATAGTTACAGTTACCACGAGTGCTTACTTTGTCTAAGCATTTTTACCCAAGCACGCAGTAATACCACACCTGTTTTGGGGTCGACGGAGAAATATGGCTGTCCTTGTAGAATACTGTAGACTATTCTGGCACTGTTTCCATAGGTGGGATCGTCAGCATCAGACGCTGTGACTTGCAACACAGAAGTGCCTGTAAAAAGAACACAGCAAAAATGATTGCAAGATATTTGCTGTCTCTCTTAAAGGTTATCAAATGTTGAAAGAGGTATATTGATGTGCTTGAACCAGGGAAAGGCTATTCTATATGTTGGGAATCACTTAGCAACCATGTCTGGCGCCTAGATCCAAGGATAATTACTGTGCACAAAATCTGAATATATGATAGCAGGACTAAAAAGAGACAGCTACTTAAAATGCTGGACACAGCCTCACTAAAAATCAGAAGAGTTGTAGGTTTTAGAGGATCACCTTTATTTAGTAAAAAACATGCTAATTTAGCATGCTTTGGCAAATACTAACACAGTGTCCCACATGATAGAACACTGCACAAAACATATCTCTAAAAAATACTAAAATACATTTAAAAATGTATGTTATCTGTGCAGATATTATGGTTAGCTACCTAGCTAACAGGTCATGAAAAATGATCGGAACAGAAATGAACTTTCTGTGTAATGACAGACAGTAATCATATAGGAATACATTCACTTATTCACAGGCACTGTCTGCAGTGTGTGTGTGTGTGTGTGTGTGTGTGTGTGCGTGTGTGTGAGTTATGTCACATTAAAGATAAATGCAGGACATTTTTCAGCTGTTAAACCTTTGATGGGAAATATGAGGGGCATGAGTCTGGTCCTGGTCTTAGTGCAATAAAAAATGCTTTAAAACTATGTGACAAAAACAAAGACAAATTATTTAAAAAACTTAGAAGGGTAGCTCATTATTGACACTGTTATTTATAAATCCGGTGTTAAATGCCATGGTGGCTCAATTTAACACTTGAACTGTTGCTCAACAGCATTACAGGCTTCATTAACCCATTATGATTACATGATGAGTGCATTGTAATTCTCCAACAAGCTTATATAATGCATGAGTATATGTTAAAATCATAGTACGACTGTGTCTGGAGACATATGAGCTATATGATGCGTCCTAAGGCATGCAAATCTTCTGGACACTTGCTGTTTTTTTCCTCTGGGAATAAAACTAAATTAAACAAGTGAAACTCCACAGTGTCTCGCCATATGTGACTTTCTTTTTTTCCTTAGAAACCCGAAGGAGAAGAGTGAAATGCCACCCATAATGAGCCATGTTCTCCACTGAATGCTTGGGCACTCTGAATGTCTGTCAACCTTGCAGCAAAAATTGCACTGGGAATTATTTGGACTTAATCAATTCTGGGATTGCTTCAGAAGCCGAGATGGTTCCAAATCATCTGTCTAGGAAAACGTATTAGTGCATAATTTAATTGATGGACCTTGAATTGTTCGGTGTCAATGGCTTAAGTAAAGAAAATCACCACCTTGTTTGATTAATATTTCTGAACAGCATGTTGAAGAGTCTGACTGCAAAATGTTCTGTGTAACTTTATCACTATATATTTTTATCTTCCCAGGTTATTAAAACTGTGGAAACAGATTCATACCATTGCATATTCTGACTGATAATGCATTAATTATGCACTCGTAAAATGTGTTTTCTATTGCTCACAATGCACTTCAATTAAGTGTTCAAGTACTATGCATTTGGAACTATTAAGGTGATGAGTGCCACATTAAAAGAGTCAATAGTCAGTAGCCACATGTTGTTCTCTGACAAAGGCACCGCCACCGAACAAGACTTTTGTTGTCTGTCTTATAACAAGGAGCATGAAACCTCTGTTAGTGCTAGCAATTGAAACAATTAATCATAACTTTGCTTACAGAAGAGCTTATTGATTCATCCCACTTTTGGTGTTTTATCCCTTTTAAAATTGAACCCCTTTTGCAGGTGGTAAATTGTAACAAATTCATTATTTTTGATGGGTGAGCCCTTGCAATGAATTTGACATCAAGTCCTCAAGACTATGTGATGGTTGGTATCTCATACTGCTTTGAAGGCAAAGAGGCACCCTATATTTAAGGTTTTAGTTGTACTGTATTTTTTACTGTATTTTAGAAACAGCAGGTGAGGGTTATTCCAAAAATATACTTTGCTAGAAAATTTCTTCTGAATATCTTTTGAAATATGTACTTGGTTCAACGTATACATACAGTATTATTCTTTCCAAATGAACCCAGTCACATCTAGGCCTGTAACAATTATTATTATTATTATTATTATTATTATTATTATTTTGTTTAGACATGCTAACTTGTGATTATGTAAGCAATTAATGGTCGGACCATTGAGCTAAAGCTATGCTAGTGGCAGCTGTCGATTGTTGCCATAGCAACTCCGAACATCCTGGGCTATAGCTGCCTCAAGCCAGAGAAACTGAACTTGCCCATGTTTCTGGCCCGAAATCTGCCCGAAAAACCTGCTGAATAAATAACCATCACCACGCTTGACTTTATTTTTATGATAATAAAGAGGCGTTGTTTAGTTCATAGGCAGTGTACCTGTGTTATTACATTATCTGGGTCACATAACAGCGATATAACCTAAAGATGTATCTGGAATTCATTGAAAACTTATAAGTAAAAAGTAATAAATAAATATTTTTTTAAATTTGACTGAAAGAGACAATTGTATTGTTAATTGCAATTATTTCTGAGACAATTTTGTACAGCAAAATGTAGAATAGTTACAGCGCAAGTCACATGCTATTTTCCATTTTTACATCATCTCCTCCTTTAGGTTTCAATCCATCTATCTCTGCTGACCCCGCTGGACTCAGTGCCGAAACCACAAGACATGATGTACTTTTAAAAGATCTAGGTTGGTCTCTGAAGGTAGATTACAAACAGCAGGTTCTCTTCATCCTCCCTCAGTCTGAGTCAAGGCCGGCTCTTGTGCCATTTGCTTCATCCCCACTTGGGATTGATCTTTCATGAAATGAAAGAAGCCCATTGCCTCGATGAGTACTGTAATGAAGCAGCAATTAGTTAGCAAGATGTTGGTTGAGACTTAATGGGTTGAAATAAGATGCCATCTTAATGGGATAAAATATGTCAATACACAGCCAAGTCTGTTTTTTTTAGAAAGACCTGCCATCAGAAAAATTGATCTGTGCTTTTTGATGGTAAGCAGCATCTACTGGAAACAACAACAAAATAGTGGAAAACGGTTCAACACGTGTGCTATTTGGCTCAATTTCCGTACAGTGGTTCTGATAACACTTACTTTATCATAACTACTCATCTAAACAAGCAACCACCTCGCCTCTGGGTTTTGAAATGGTTATTAACCAGTGATTTTCCCAGAAGTGAAATGGTTGACAGGAAACGCAGAGATACCATCTCCAGTATGTCCATTATAGACATATCTACTGGGAAATATAGAGTAGTTGGAATATGATACTCCTTTTATGTAGCACTCTAAAACATATTATTGTATTGTATTAGGTATGAAACAGTGACGTTGGGCTACGTGGCACATGCCCAGCTAATCAATTTAGACAGGAAAAAAGAACATCACAGCTAATTAGTTGCCACACTCCCAGACAGCCTCTTCTTTCACTTGGGAGCACCAGTATTGACAAAATGCTGGGGGATTAGCGCTCTGGAGTGTGAGGACAGTTGATTGTTACAGCCGATTTGACGCTGCAGATGCCGAACCAAACAGGAATTACTTTAATGGACATGAGCAAAAGAGGGGGCGGGAAAAAAAGGCAAATTATTTTCCCCTTCACAGTTCTTGATTTCCTCTCTTGGGTCATCAATGGTGATTGATTCTTTTTGTGCACCCAAACATATTGTGCAGCGAACACAGAAACTTTACAATGAGTTGTCTCGTTAGAACTAAACGAAGGATGCAACATTTTAGGGCTGTGAGTATATTCCCATTACCTTTCTATGCACTTATTCAGAGATAAAGATTACAGCAACTGTTGTATCTAATTATCTTTTTATGTTAGATTTAAAGTACACATTATTTGTCTTACAGTAGCAACAGCAACTTGTATCTACCGTAAAGTAAACCTAAAAAAAAAAATATTTAGTATGTGCCAATAAATATTCCACATGAAAAAGCATCGGAACATACAGTCTAGCACTCTCACAAGACATTAAGACATGTGCTTGACACATCCAATTTAGGAACAAATATACTGACTTGCAAAGTTGTATGTGTGACAGGCCTGTCTGTTCATGAATATTCATGAATGCAACCAGGGAGATATTGACTGTTTATAAAGAGGGCGCCTACAGGTCTATTGGGGTTTGCATATTTAATCGGTTTTGCATATCTCCATCTTCTTGCTGCAAGAAGCCAATTAAGCTGTTCATTCTCTCTTTGAGGTATTTTTTTAATAAGTGTGTCTGCTTCTTTTCAGCAACTGAAAAGATTATTTTAGACAAACAGATATAAATGGAATGTTTTCAACAAAATGTCACTGTCACAAACGTACTACCTTTTCGTATATGTGATGGAAAATCACTCTGACAGCAGTTTGGCCACAAGCTACATATGTTTTGAAGGAGTGCTGTGAAATAGTTAAGTACCATACTTTTGAGCTATTGTGCTGAGATGCAGAATCAACTGGACTGAGGAAACACAGGCTTTTGTTTACCCGGGCTAAAAAAAAGAATGATACAATACAGAAATAAAAAATAGATGTTTTCCACATGATGCTGGGCAGACGAGGAGCAACTGTCTCAGAGGAGGTGGATATAGGCTTTTCTTTCCTCTATGATATGGAGGACTCCACAGTCTCGATGGCGGGGATTGCTGTGGAGGCACTATTGAGTGCTTTATAAAGACCTTCCCACCCGGGAAACCATCACAGCAACCAGAAAAGAAAGATGAAAAAGAGGACTAGGCCGGCTTACAGAACATCAAACATTCTGGAGAACATTATCATAGAGAGGACAAACCAGAATGCTGCACAGGGCAATAACATATTTGATCGCAACTCTTCATACTAATACCTTCTTTTAAACCAGCTCGGAGCAGTACTTGGTCATAAGTCAACTTGATCCTTACACAAACTTTCCTGTAGTCAAAGGTCTCGCCATAATAGATTTCTCTTTACCGCAGAGATAAAGGGGATTCAAACATGAAGAATATCTAAAAAGCAAAAAAAAATACCATGCAAGTTCAGACAGGTTTTTCATCTTCCAACCCATTCCAACAAAGGCTCTCTGCTGCTGACAATCATTTCAAGGTCCAGTTTATATTCTAACACTACTCACCCACTTCAGACATCTCAGGCACCGTAGCTACAAAGGGTCCATCTGGAAATTTGGGAGCATTGTCATTGATGTCTTGTACTTTGATGATGAATTCCGACTTTGGTTCCAGCGCCTCCTCTGTGTAGCGGTCCAAGGCTTGTGCATGCAGGACATAATGTGTTTTCCTTTCGCGATCCAGACTCTTAGTGGCATGAATATCTCCTGTCACTTCATCGATGATAAATATTGTCCCAGCTCCTTCCCCACTCAGAATGTACCTGACGGATCCATCGCCTTTATCTGAGTTTGAGTGAAGCTGCAAGGCAAACCAAACACAGGCTGTGTGAATACAGAGACTAGAACATTGCCAAAATCACTTCTTAGAGTTGCTTTTGATTCAGGGTTTAAAAATGTTCAAAATTCCTGGTTGTAAAATTTACAACGGCCACAGTGCACTGTTGTAGAATAGCTGCATGAGAAATGCATGAAGTGGGACCACTATGGTGTCCATATTATGGGGGGTTAGGGGTTAGGGTTAATCCATTAGTCAATTGACATAGTTTATCATACTGTAAGTATTGGTAAATGGTTGATCAATTTCAAGAAAGAAATACCAAACATTATCTATTTCCATCTTCTCAAATGTGAAGTGTTTTTGTATTTCTCTGTCTTATATAATTGTAAATTGAATATCTTTAGGTTTTGGACTGACAAAACAAACGCCAATTGGAGATGATGGCTTCAGATCTTGGAAATTGTTTGACATTTTTGAGATTACTATTTGAGACAAAATCAAGGGATTAATCAACAAAACAATTACAATATTGATAAAAATGCTTGGTTCAAAAGCATGAATCTGGGTTTTTATATTAAGAAATTATGATACGCATCTAAAGTACTACACTTTGATATCGTCTCTACCAAGGCAATTTTAAAACATCTGTGCTTTATATAGCAATAACCTCTGCTGCATTACTGCACTGCATGGTGGTCCACAGCCCACCTTTAAGATTCCAAAAACTCCCAGCATCTAACTGACATTACATCATGCGCTATTCTCTTTCAGGCTTAACTAAACCCGAGCATCACTGAAGAAATTCATCTTAAGAGATTAAAGTTTTGGGGGAAATCCTTACAAGACTGTTAAAGGCAAGAAGAGCTCTGGCACTTTCTTAACAAGAGAAGGGGCAATAAGCGAAGACCGAGACCCTTTTTCAGCCATAATTGATACCAAGAGGATTAACACTTTCTTGCCAAATTCTCAGATGGGTGTGGTCTTAGACTTCATAAATATATTTAAAAATACCACTGAATTTCCAAACCAGGACATGATGTAGTAACATCATAATTGAAACAACTCCCATGAATAAAACATGTTAAGAAACAGTTCTATTTTTTTTGTGCTTTTCCTCAGGGAAGTGTCACAGCTGAACATAACAGAACAATCCAATTTCACTGTGCATTGGCGGCTCTTTACGTACTGGTGGTACCGGTGGTAGTTTTGTATTTCATATTTGTAGATGCACATCAATGACCTGTGAACACAACCTTTGAATTCCAACTCTATATCGTCGAACATCAATTAATTAATTCATTCATTCATTCATGCTCTGTTTGTATTGAGGTAATATGTTACTCTTCAAATTATTTTATATACATAGTCTGGATAAGCATAGATATTATAAAAAACATGTGTGCAAAGTACCAAAATGTAGAGGGGGACAAAAAAATTGTAAAATGGCATGAAAAGGGACTAACTTTGAAGTGATAAATCACAATTACAACCGTTGCGTTGAATGCCAATTAGCAACATCTGTCACATATAACAAAGGTCTGGCACTCCGAACTTTCATATTGCTATCAGACAACTAACAGAGTATAAGGAACATCAGTCACAAGTTGAGACTAAGCAACAGGGATATGTTTTGACTTTACCCGTGAAAATTAAAATATGTGCTAATTATGTAATATAGTCCAACCATACATGGCCAAATAAAAGTTTTTTACAAGGTAACACACTCTGTTTTACATCTAACTGAATTTGTAAAAATTCAAACTTACATGCCTCAACATATGATTCAGCAAAAACATTATGTAACTTCTACATTATTTTTTTTAATTCTTTTTTGGGCATTTTTAGGCCTTTATTATTATTATTATTATTATTATTATTATTATTATTATTATTATTATTATTGACAGGACAGCTGAATAAGTGAAAGGGGAGAGAGAGGGGGGGGATGACATGCAGCAAAGGGCTGCAGGTCAGAGTAGAGCCCGGGCCGCTGCGTCGAGGAGTAAATCTCTATATATGGGCGCCCGTTCTACCAACTGAGCTATCTGGGGGCCCTCTGCATTGTCTTTGATTTTAAATAATTGTAGTGCTGTAATGTCATTGTAATTTCACTGTATTTTGCTGATGCACCTGATCAGGTCTGGGAGATGTAAATTAACAAACATTGATCAGGATAGAAAATGTCCTCGTTTGGAGAATTTGAAACTTTAATCTACTGTTGAAAAATTACAACCAATCAAATCAGAGAAACAACACAATTTCTAACCAGTCCTATGATTTTCTTAAAATATGCACAGCTGGGGGCTCAACTAAACTCTTGTCATTGTTTGCTAGCAAAAACCGAATAGTAAGACGCAACGTTCTCTCAGGGAACTTTTTCGTGAAAGCATAAAAAACGACAGCTCAACAGTCACCAAAACCTTAAATGTAAGGACTTCTTGTGGATAAATGAGGAATAATACATAGCAAGGTTCTCAGAGAAACACAGCAGCTACAAAGTGTAACATTTCCATAGGTACCTTTGAAAATGAGGAAATTGACAGAACAGATGAACATACGACACGGTCTCACAGCAGTTCATGAAATGGTCACGTAATTTTGAATCTATTGATTTGTGTACAAGGACACGTTTATCTTGTTTTTTTCGTGGTCGTCAGCACGTAATGGGAACACTGACGTTGGGTTTAGGAAAAGAAGAATGAGGAAAGGAAACGTGACACGTGGGAAACAATCCTCGGTCTCCGGGGTGAAAGTCCTTGTTGTTTGACCCATCCACCACCCCAACCAACCAGCCTTTCGTAGTCGTGCTGTGATCACGAACAATTCTTCCCATTGAAATACATTAGTTTAAAAGACGTGCTGACCACCACGAAAAAAACAAGATAAACGTGTCTGTGTATTCAAATCAATAGATTAAATTACGTGACCATTTCACGAACTGCAGTGAGACTGGGTTGGAACATAACTGACCCAATATGTAAGCTTCCTGGCTGTAGAAATGTTACCTTTCAGGGTTGAGACTGACAAGACTGAAAAATTGTGTTCATATTTTGTAAATGCATTAATTTAATTAGATTCCGAATGTACTATCAGTTGTCCCATTTGGTGAACACGCAGGAGGTGAAAGACCCAAATGAAATGTAACAACAACTTTTACAACAATCTCAGGAGCAGGGCAGATTATAACATGAGTGAATTTTAAGGTCTATGGATTCTCTAAGATCGGCATAAATAGTGCCATGATTTATATTGTGCTATTGTGTATAGTGATATCAACTGATGTTTTATATATCATGATGAATTATTTTCCAGATCGCCCAGCCCTACATGTAATTGATACATAAGGATTTACATAATGTTCCCTTGCAAAGCTTGCAAAAATAACTGGACAAACAACTGCAATGATTTTGTTGTGAATACGTCCCTGAATTAGGACACTATACTTTCACAGTGACCCAACTTTAGAAACAATCAATCATCATATTGTCCAATGTTATGATGAGCATTTTAATCAGGAGAGACTTCATTTAGAGTGAATGAAAAAAGTTGTCTTAGACCCAGTCGGTACGTAGTCATATTTATTGGGATAGTGATGCCATGGTTAGTACAGGAATTTCCCTGCAGAGTGAGAGAGATTTGTGAAGGAATGAGAGCGTAAAGAGGATCTTCCTGATTGAATTCCCGCTGAGCTTCATTGAACTATGCACCCATTATTGACTGATTCATGATTGAATGTCTGTTTGTTAGATGGATTCATTACTATTTCAGCACTGCTAATCTGCCATTGGACATCCATCAGACATCTCTGCTGGGAGATATAACGTGACTTGACAGCCTGTATACCTGCAGAGTGCATTACGATTCATGTGTAAAAAAATTAAAAAATAATTAGTGTTACCTTACTGACCCTGAGGCTCAGTTCGGGTCAACCTGGTTGTATTTTCCAATCACTTAAAAATGAATAAAACTACAGAGGTGCATATTTATATTAAAAAAGCAGTACAATTAGTATAAATGCACAACCATTAACAGTGACCAGTTATTTAACAAGTTGAAGGTCCTCAGGCCACATCTAATCAAAACCTGGACTAGCGAATAAATTAGGAAGCCGCTGTTGATTGCAGGCCTGACTCTTGACGAGAGCCGTATGTCCTTCCCGTGGTAAATATCAAGCCTGTAATTAGATGAGGAGTCAAAGATCCTGTTGAACCAGGTAGTTAATCAGTTGCTAGATTGTACTAATATGAAACACAACCTCCAACGCAAGAAATCAGAACATGTTTACACATCAAATGCAGCACTTTGTTGACACTCTTTGGCCCACTGTTGCACTCTTTGAATTTTTAATGTAGTAAAAGACATTTAGAAATAGTAGATTCCAGTGTTGGCTTTAATTTGAAAGTCAATTCCTACATATACATTCCATTCCTACATCATTTAAATGCAGAAAACCCACACTTGATACTTAAGGACAAACCATGTCCATAACTACTAACTCCAACAACTTTAGCTCATAAATGCAATTTTGCCTACAGTCAGAGTGTTAATCTAACCATTGACTTCCTTTGCAGCAGCTAATCAATCATGCTTTGCAACGTGCGGACCATTGATGCAAATGGCGTCGACAGCCTTCCAAAATCTATGGGTTATAAAAGTGTCAACAGGTTGCGTGTTATTACACAAACATCACAGCCAACGGTACAGCAGTGTCAGGCCAGCTGGGAGTAAAGAATGTGTATGAGGCTACTCAACATTCAAATCAGAAAAGAGCTATAAGGATGAATGCATGAATATGAGTATTTCCAGGTGTTTGCAGTGTGGTGGTCTTTGATTGGATCTTCCACAGTACCCTGCCATGATCCACTGTGTACTCATTACAGATGTGTCCTACATACTGTATGAGCAACACATATTCCAAACTTTTCAATCACCAATATGTTTCTAAAACGTTCTAGACTCCAGTGAGGATCAGTGGATCCAGAACTCTTCAGATATCATCTGAAAAAAAGCCATCTCTTATGCATTGGTTTCTCAACTAAATACCTAGTTGGACCTTCAATGGTATTGACATAATATTGAGTATTCTGCAAAAAAAAGCTATACACAGCAAACTAAAATGATATATCTGAGGTTTGATTTACCACTAAACACTCTAAAAAGTGTCCTTTTACTGTTCAGCTGTCACATTTCAGCAATATTTACCTTATTTGGATGATACTTTACGTTCTGAACCTTTCACGTTATTATTCATTTTGCACTGAAGTTTTTAACAGTGTGAGATAATACTTTGTACTGTTCATTCGCAAGTATTTAATTCGCACAAGAGTATACAAAAATAGGCTTTACCGTGTAGCTATTTCAAACAGACTGTTTGTTTACTGTATTACCAGAAAACATGCTATATTGTGATATACGTATATTGTTATCGAGATATGAAATTACCTATATCAGGATAGAAGATTTTGGCCATATTGCCCATTGTACTTGTAGTACTTTAATAATATTTGGGGTATATTGGGTGGCTATGGTCAGACAAAAAGTTAAAAAGAATCAAACAGGTAAAAGCATTTGCTGTTAACTTGATTACAACAGTCAAGTAAATTAAAATCATTTTAGTCAACTGCAGCGTGGAGGACCAGAAAGAGACAACATACAACAATCAATATCGAGAGATCTTCCACTGATATACCTCTTGGCTGTAACTAAGCTGCGCCACTTTCTCATGTTTACTTTAAGAGAGGAGAGGCAAAAGAAAGAAAGAAAAAGGGCAGTTGGAGCAGTTTCTCTGGACAGAGACCTCTCTCACTGCTGTTTAGGGGACAGTTTGTATTTCCCTTTTTAGTCAAAGCTGATGGTACAAACTGGGCAAATTTCGGTGACATGATTTCAAATGCAGGGCTCCACTTCTCTGCACAGCGCGCTGCTACTGCATTTTGACTTCAACGTCTGGATATTTTATTCATACATCATTAATTTGGATCACAGAAAATTTCATGGCAACTGGCCTTGATGTAATTAGTGTCAATTTTGTTACACCGCAGAGCAAGCTTTATATGAGCTTTACATACATCAGCTGTGGTGGCAATCTGGAATTGGGTTGGAAGGAAAATGGAAGTTATGTCCAGTCCATACAATACATAATGAATGGAAATGTATGGAAATCTCTCATACACGCTGATTGGTACAGTCCAGCAAGACATCATGAGAAAGATTAAATTGTGACCCCTGCAACCTTATTGTTTTGTCATCTCCCTGCAAGGACTTAGAGGAATCCTTTTCCTCTACAGGGCATCAAAACAAGGGATTGTGTTTATCTCTCTGTCTCTACGGGCGACTTTATTAAAGCCTAGTGGAATAGATGGCTGGCATGTGGCTGACGGCTGGCAGCTGGCAATGCATTTCTGAGGAGTTTAAAGAGATCATCAGATATTGTCGCTGGCGAGAAAAAGTATCTTCACTTTCTTTTGTCAAAAAGCTACGTGCTTTCACTGTTTGGGCTGTGTATACTCATTGTCAAGAGCAGCCTTAAACTGTTTGTGTTCACAAGCTAATTGGTGCTCAGAGTCTACTTTTGGCCCTGTCTTACCATTTATCAGGTGTCTGTGTCAACTAAAGGGAGAAGACATTTGAGGAGGAATGCAATCTTCTAACCTGACAGACTTCTGCCGCGACAAACATATTTCTGCAGCAGTAAATATTTAGTTTTTTACTTGTGTAGTGATGCTAGATAAAATAATAACATAAAATGTTAATGGGTCACAAACGTAATCAAACTAGAGCTGTAACCTATGATTATAGTTATTTAGTCAGTCATTTTGTCTGTCAGTGTTAATTCAAAATTAAGTCAGAAATTATGACTTACTAGAGCACGGAGTGGAAATAAAAAAAAAAAGCTGTGAGCAGCACCTGTACGACATACACAATTATCGGAATTCTAAGCAATTGATGTTGTTTGTGAATTACAAATTTACCATCAACTAATCTTTTCACCTCATAAAGAATCAGCCCCCTTATATTCAATGTCATATGTAGATTTCTTAAATACATCAGTGCATGACTTTTTTTGCTGGTTTAACTAAAATTACAATATTCATTTAGTGCCAATTTAGTTTGGCAAAAGATTCACACTATAATTTGATGGATTTGGTTTATCATCTTGCCCTGTTAGATAATGTTATATTGTGATGATATTGTATCTGTAGCACTTCTTCAACATGTTTGATCATATTTTAAACCTAATCAAAGTGTGTTCTATGTCATATAGCCTACTGTATATTACATATAACTAGGGCTGCAACTGATGACTCATTATCAATTAATCTGGTAGTTGCTGATTCATTTTAATTGTTTACCGAGCAAGTATTTAGTCCACAAACAGACCTTGCAACCAACTATTGACAACTGAATGTCTTACAAACAGTAATGAAGAGATTAGCACAAACCTGAAATGATGCACAACCCCCAATGAACCTGTTCCCCCATAGCAGATAAAGGAAGATTCATACTTCATTTCTTGGCCAATAGACCGGCATGCACAATCACAGGATTCAGTCTTGGTTTAGACCTAGCCACCATGTCATATGTTCTATTCCAGCCAATTTTTCTGCTGAACAAATATACACCCACCTAAAGGATTATTAGGAACACCTGTTAAATTTCTCGTTAATGCAATTATCTAATCAACTAATCGCATGGCAGCAGCTTCAATGCATTTAAGGGTGTCGTCCAGTCTAGACAAACTCCTGAACTCCAAGCTGAATGTCAGAATGGGAAAAAGGTGATCTAAGCAACTTTGAGCGTGGCATGGTTGTTGGTGCCAGACAGGCTGGTCTGAGTATTTCACGGTCTGCTCAGTTACTGGGATTTTCACGCACAACCATTTCTAGGGTTTACAAAGAATGGTCTGAAAAAGGAAAAACATCCAGTATGCGGCAATCCTCTGGGCGAAAATGCTTGTTGATGCTAGAGGTCAGAGGAGAAAGGGCTGACTGATTCAAGCTGATAGAAGATCAACTTTGACTCAAATAACCACTCGTTACAACCGAGGTATGCATTAAAGCATTTGTGAAGCCACAACACAAACAACCTTGAGGCAGATGGGCTACACCAGCAGAAGACCCCACCAGGTACCACTCATCTCCACTAAAAATAGGAAAATGAGGCTACAATTTGCACAAGCTCAACACAAATTGAACAGTTGAAGACTGGAAAAATGTTGCCTGGTCTGATGAGTCTCGATTTCTGTTGAGACATTCAGATGGTAGAGTCAGAATTTGGCAGTCCCATTTCAGGTAGATTCAAAAAAACTACTTAAGTATCAACAGATGATAGACTCTATTAAGTGCCATCATGATACATTACGAATTGCTACACAGCTTGAACTTCCATGTATTTTGCACCTCTACTTCTTCTCTCTTCTGTACCAGCTTTGTCCTTTTTGATTGTACAGATCCTGGTACTGTATGTGCCTGGTTGGATTGCATTATTGGTGAATGCCATTTGTCTTGGCTTGGTCCTATTCAGTGTAGAGATCCACATAATGTATGTGCCTAGCTACCCTTGTTTGCTCTCTGCTTGTATAAAAGGATGTGGCTTTACTGCTGTCATGTCCACTTATTATGGACCGTGGGGAACGAGAACAAGAAGAATACCTCTATGGTGCAGGCAGAAAAGGAAGTACGACATAAAACTCTGGATGTGATAATTATATGAAATCCACAATTAAATAGCAGGCACAAAGCATAAAATATGTCAAAATGCAACCATGGTGGCTACATTTCAGCTGATTGATCCCATGCTGATTTATAATCGATTTCCCAGCGAGTTAGACTTTCAGTGAGACATCAACTTTATGACACAGCTGAAAGGGCCTACGGGCTGCACCAGGGCACCGCACATTTTTACAGACGCACCAACTGGTTGTGCATGCATCACTGCAAGCTCAACATCTTTGTTTATCCGTGTGCTCTTTGTTGTGATTTCACAACTCATGTAATCAGACTGGCACTGGACAAACAGTAGCAACATTAAATTCATGTTGTTTCCCGAAAGATTCATTAAAACTGCATCGCTTTGATATTGAAAGCAGGCCCTTGCTGATGCAGAAATGGGAGTTGGAGGTTGGAGTCAGGATGTGGAGCATTTATTCCATCAACAATGTGCATGGTGAGGGGATCAGGGAGGGGGCAGAGGAGGGATGAAGAAAAGGAGAAATGAGCAGGCTGTGTGCCCTAGCTGATGATCAGTGCTCTGGCTTCATATTTGCAATTAGTGGAGGGTGGTGGGTTCGTTTTTGATTAAATCTCGGCTCTTATGCTTCACTCAAGAGGACTTAATCACTTTTTATGTGGGCGTGCTTGATTGTCTGATTATCACCACATTTTGACCATGCTCCCTCCCAATCAACTCCTCCGAGCGCCCCCTTCTCTTCGATTGATTTGCAACAGTCACAGTAAACCCTGATGATGGAGCGCCCGCCTAATAACCATACATCAAGAGACAGTGATGAGGGGCGTGCTGAAGACGTGCCTTAGATGCACATCACGGAGATCCGCCCTAATAGTTGTCCTCTGTTTTGACATCTGCGGGGAGAAACAGAATGAATAGTTGTCTTCCCAGCAGGATGGTTGACTTCTTGATGTACAATAATGAGATTATTAGACTCCCGGAAGCAACTCTGACACTCATTTAATGGCTCTGCCTCTAACTGCTGCTAACCATTGATATCAGAATGAGACAGAAATGAATCCGTCAGCAGATGAGCTTTAAAAAACATGAAGTTTTTTGCCTGGTGCTCTGGCAGTGAGGGAGGACACATGGCTTTAGTCTCAAGTGTCTTAATGGTGCTAATATGTTTGAACATTTCAGCCAGAGGACAGGGGAAAGCACTTAGGATCTTATGCATCCCTGCACAGACATATGCTTGTGTTATTTTCTGCAATTGCTGAATTAATGGAATGAACTGTCATTCACAGGGTTAGCTTCATTTCTTTCATAGCCATTTGTTGGGTGAAAGTGTCACTGAGTCAAGGACACAACACTGCAGATGTATTTCTATGCCCGACTAGATAAAGATGAGCCACTCCAAACAAAGACTGTTGATCCAAATTGCCTTAAACACAGCTGAGGAAAATCAATGGATATCTTTCTGCCACACATGCACACACAACTCTTACTGAATGTACATGTTGGTGCACGCACTGAATGTAAAATGAACATTTGCACATTGTATTATATAGTAATAAAATGGAACTCAATAGTGAAAAAGCTTTAGTTGTAGCATTACCACACATACAAACATTGAGGCACTTCCGCACCCACATATGCATGCCATAAAAATGTCTCTGTGGTTGATAAATAACATTTCAACAATTTTCAGGATGTTTCTCTTTCCAACAATGCAGAGTAATAATGTGACATTGGCTGTGAAATTTTCCTTGTTATTTCATGCAACACCTCACTGCTTTAACACTGAAAACATTCCAATCTGAACGCACTTGTTTCCTGCGTTGCAAAAAGTGGGTGAAAAGACTCATTTCTCATTTCATTTTTTCTTCTTCCCACTGTCGAGCCATTACTACACATACAACAAGACAGTTGCCTGATTCTGTTACAGCACAATCTATTTTGAGATGCATGAATAAAACATTTAGGCACCTTTCTTAGAGGTTACTACTTTGCTCTTCAAATGAAGACAGGATAAGACAAGGGGTATCCCTCCTAGTCTGGGCTGAAGCACCTATTTGTCAAATCGTTTATTGTACATTTGGGCCAGACACCCAATGATGGTTCCACTCAAGGATTTCTGATCAATGATCTATTTCTTTTCATCCAACAGCTGTGCTACATCGTCCACCTAAGTTACAGCAGACAGTTCACTGCAGTTAATATTAGGGGTGTGAATCTTCACTGGTCTCACGATTCGATTACGATTCAAATCGATTCGATATCCCGATGCATCACGATGCGTCACCTCCTCAATATTATTATATATTGCTACACAACACATGGTTTTCATCAACAAATTCAAGATATTTATGAACTCCCCTTTTTATTGTATCTGCTCTCAAAAAAGACAGTTCCTGAATGTAGCGGAGTCTGAACACAACTGACCAAAGGCAAAAACACAAAAAGCAGCAACCGGAAAGTAACATCATCAGGCAATAATCAGTTATGGTCTGTTACTGCATCGATGCAATGAAATGATTAATTTCAACACCCCTAGTTCATATTCATTGAGAGTTTTGGGATTTGCATCGTCTTCTGAAAATTACCATCCAGTCTGTAACCTGCCCGACTACTTCAAAGCACCACACCGAGCTGATTGACATGAAGACATTGGGAGAGCGGGTTGTCTCCTGTCTCATATCTGGACAAGCCCTGTCCCCTACCAAGCATTTGCGTCTCACTCATGCACAAAGCTGTCACTTCCCAAAAGTATCAGCCCCCCCAGAAAGGTGTCATTGGGGATTATGGGATACCTCAGAGGGATTAAAAATGTTCTTGACAGACTGGTCGCTTCACTTATTCCAAGAAGTCACTCTACGCTATCCTTTATGTGAGAGTAGTAAAAAGTACACACAACATTACCAACTGCCAAGGCCATGTCTTACATTATGGTAATGCTCATGTTAATATTTGACCTTGCAATTTTTTTAGCACACATGCTTTTTCATGTTGACCATGCAATAATTAATATACCATGTCTGTGTGCAATATTCCATGGCATCTTATCATGGAACGTCTCTTTCAAAAAACATTTGATGAAAGTAATTATCGACAAAGACTGTGTTGGCAAGTCCCTGTAGTGGAACTGCTCATTTGCTGCCCAATAATGTACAGTTTTTAATCAAGCAAAGGGAGGACTAAAAAAACAATACAGCGCGGTACGTGCCGAGTGCATTAATCCTCCTCCTCCTCTCCTGTCTTCGTCTAATTAAGGGTCAGTCTGTCTCTTGGTCACATTAGGACACAGCACACCGGTCCCAACCCACATAATTAAATGTGTTTTTGTGCTAACCATCTGGAGACCTCATCTCTTTAAACATGCATGTCAAATTGAATAATAATGCTTATGTGTCTTCTCAGTGCTTTATTATCATCCAGGATTAGCTGTTAATGTTTATTTTGCTTTCATCAGCAGCAAACGCCACACACACACACACACACACACACACACACACACACACACACACACACACACACACACACACACACACACACACACACACACACACACACACACACACACACACCAACAACAACACCCTTAAGGTAGGAGTACTGTAGAACTAGCACATCAGCCAACCAGCCAGCAAACCAAACAATCAAGAACTTCCCAGCAGTGGACAAATTTAACGTCTAAATGATTAACCATGTTTTCGTGCAGTTCGTGCATCAACAAACTGACGCTTTGACTATGCTGCAAAATATCCTTTGTTATTGTCTAATACATAAATGCTGAGGGATTGTTTTTGTTGGCACTGTGGGATTTTATGGTTCATTCATGTGTCAAATAATATTAGCAAAAACATGTTTCACCAATAAATAACCTTTCTTCTGCTTTGCTGGCTTCGCAAGGACATTTGTGATTAAAACCCCCAGGTTTATTCAATAAACAGACATTTGAGGCAGAAAGTTATATTTACTGTTTTGTTCACCTTTCACAAGTTTTTTTCCAAGCATGTCATCCCTATTTTCTTTCATTTTGCCTTCAAATGGTATACCGCTGTTGAAATACGGACATATGTGCAGTCAGAGGAGCGTTATGCCTTTCTCATTCTCGTTCTGTCGGAGTGCAGTTGAGGGGATTAGTTTGTGCCTGAGTGCCTAGAATAATGATCACTGCAGCGGAGAGACACATTTTAACATTTCAGAAGATAAGGACAGGCAATCTGCAAGCAGAGGACTTAACCAGCTCCCTGTGGCTTATTGTGGAGCTAACAGAAAAATCACCACCAACAACAGGAATACAGCGTACCCTACGCCCAGGCATAGAAAGAAATACCCACCAATATCTTACCCACTGTGTGGGACATCCGTCACTTTGAAATTACCTTCATAAAATGAACTAACTAACTATGAGGCACCCTGGCTTACTATAATCCCATTGCACTACTGTCCTATTTCTTACTTTGGTGGTTCATTTCCCACCAAGAGATCAAATTTGGGTTCATTTCCCACAGAGACACCCAATCTGATATTTCAGTTCAAAGATAGCTTGATGTAGAGGGCTGTTCTCACTTTCAAACTTAATCTTGCAAAGTTGGCTTCCCCGAGACATGCTGAGAGGCACTCCTCGATTACAAAAAACAATACATTCTTTGGACGTTATCATGACATCATGGTCCAACATCGTAAAGACAAAAGAAGAAAAAAAAACACACCAGAACAAATATGCCCTGAATTTCCACATCAGAAGATAAAAAAAAAGAGCGTGTACAATGCCGACATGGCGATCTACCTCAATAGAACAGCTCGCTCCTGCTGTAACCCATTTCTCAATAAACAAGCGGGGAGAGAAAAATGCCAAGTAAGCTGTTCAAAAGCAAGTTCCCTGGGATCAAAAGATGTCTTTGTTTTGTACAGTTCAATAAAACATCCTACCTTTCCCACATACTGTGCATCTGGTCCCAAGTGTTCTTCTAAAACAAAGAACTGGTTCCAGATCCAGCCACGCTTGGGCCTGTGGTGCACCTCCGTCTCCCCGTTGGCCAGTTTGGTCTGGTTCTTGGAGGGCACTTTGGCGGGGACGTGGTGGCTCGCCCCGTAGCACCTCTGGATGAAACAGAGGCAGACCAGAAAGGGACAGAGACAGGAGGTGCTGGATATCCTCATGGTGGCGCGTGCTTTTGTAAAAGTTATCCCCGTGTTCCAAGGTGGTAAGGTCCTCCCACCACTGCCGCCGCCACAACTTGCCACCGCTCCAGGCCTGTGCAATAGTCAAAGCAAAAGAGGAATCTATATCCAAACTAAGAAAATAGCGGTCCCGGTAGATCCTCTAAGGTTCATGGCCCAAAGCGGAAGGTTTAATGGAGAAAAATAACCCGGCAAGATACATTTACATTATGGAATTTTCCAGGCTGTGAGATGCTGTGCAAACGGTCGTGAACTTCTGGGTAGTTCTACCAAGTGTAGAGGTTAATCCTGAAAGCCATTCTGGATTTCCTGGGAGAGAGAGGAGGAGAAAGAGAAACACAGAGTTAGAGATGAATTTGATGGATATTAGAAGCTAAATGTCCACTAATACCCTCCAATTAAATTGCAACACATAAATCCTTACAAATGAGGACATGCACTTCAAACTCCTGTGAAAAAGTACAAACAGGAAGAAATCTAGTGTAATATTTCAGCCATTATGCAGGTGATATGAGATGATGAGGATGATTTGAGGAGTCACAGTGCTATTAAAAGGATGTCTGATACGGCCCTGTGAGGTCATGTATCAAATCAGAACAGCGCCGGCCATGTGACTCAAAGGATGAGTTGGCTTTAAAAAAACAAACAAAAAAACAAAAAACATCCTAAAAAACACGATCGGGGCATCATGTGAATCTTACTGTGTGCTTCAGCGCGGTGAATAATGTGTGTGGCAGGAAGAAATACATTTACTGTACTATGATAAGGACAGACATCAAACCACTCAGACGTAAGGAAGAGGGTGATTTTTAAAAGGCAGTGGAATGGAATGGGAAAAAAGAAGGAAACCATTTTTTCTAAATCAAAACTGCATATTGAAGATGACATTAAAGTAGTAAAAAAAACAACTGCAAGCTTAGTTGAATTTCTATGTTACTGAGCATTCAAGTGAAGCATCTTTTGCAAGAATGTGCTTTAGACCTGCGTGTGCAACTCTGTGGTCTTTAATGAGGAGGTATTATGGAGAGGTGTCTAGTCTTGGGAAGGAGTTTAAAGTTAGATACATTATTTATGTGCTGCTGAAGCATGAAATCGGTCCTCACTGCTGACTTTTGTTTTGGATGAGAGGAGATTGCATCACTTGACCTTGCTGTTCTGAGATGCCCTTCGGTGTGACAACTAGAGATATAATAACCATTTCAGAATCTCATTCAGGTAGTGATGGCGAGCTTCATGAAGTTTCGCGCAACATTTTCTCTCTGGCGTCCGGCAAAAATAGAAGCTCTGCATATCTGATCCGGAGGGCTGCGGACCGCCGCAGCTGTGCCAGAGTCAGGACGCAGCCGTTACGCAACCGGTGGAAATACACACATTGACTTTAATGGAAACCGATTGACTCCGCTGACGTTCCGGAGCCGTTCCGCAGCAGTTACGCAACCAGTATAAATTGGGTTAGGGTTAGGTGCCTTGAAGTCGGCGTTCGCAGCGCTGCCTTGAAGTCGACGGTGGGGGCTTAAAACACCATAGAGCAAGTCTTTTCAAGAAAGGACTGAAAGCACACTGAATTGCATTTCCTTGAGCTCTTAAAACTAGGACTATCTCTGCAAAGTTCATTCTAAATAAAACTAAGTGTGATAACACTTTTCCTATTTATTATCAAAGTGTGGCAAGATCTGTACAGCCAGAAGTACCCAAAGGCAGCAGCACTGTCCATTGTTAAATCATATGTTTAAAACTCTATGGAGATATCACTGCCACCGATAAATTAAATTAAATAAAAAAAGGAAAATTTTGGAGAAGTTGGGTTTCCTTTCACAAATCAACCACATATTCAACATGTATATGGTTTAATTTCCATTGTTAGTCTCAAAATTGTTCAATGGTCTGACACAGTAACAAATGTAGAGCAAACGTTTTTAAAATGTGTAAGTCTGGCTCATATTCTCAGCTACAAAGCTTCCAAAACACCCTCAATAAATAAGGTGAAAAAAGAACATTTACAAGGATTTGGATCACTGTTGCAGACTTTGAAAAGTGAAAAGGGAGAAAATAGGACGCAGAGTAGGCTAACACGGTATGAACTTTTATATACTGTCTATGGGTATGAAGGACTAAAATGACAAAAGGAAAAATAAATAAATAAAAGTACAAATAAATAAATAAATGCAGAAATATAGTGAAAATAAATAAATTTTGGTAATATAAATGGCTATTTCTGTATTTTTACATTTATTTAGTTATTTATGCATTTCTATATGTACTTATTTATATATTTATACATTTATTTATATATTTATGTATGCGGCTGCCGCTGCCCGCTGGTCAACTGTGCAGCCTCTGGGCGGGCCGGGTCTATTCAATTTCCTGGTAGATTTTTTGGTCCCACTCCGCCGCTGCTGCTACCTCAACTTCGACATCCATATCAGCACTGATCTGAACTAAATCCTCAAACGAAACTGGAGATAGTCATTGGACGCATTGTTCTCACAATCCTGCGCTAATGATCTTAAATCATTAGCAATCGCTTGAACAAAAGTCTCCATCCAGGCTACATAAAACTGAAAACAGCTTAAAGGTCCCATGGCATGAAAATTTCACTTTGAGGTTTTTTAACATTAATATGAGTTCCCCCAGCCTGCCTATGGTCCCCAATTGGCTTGAAATGGTGATAGATGTAAACCGAGCCCTGGGTATCCTGCTCTGCCTTTGAGAAAAAGTAATCTCAGATGAGCCGATCAGGAATCTCCTCTTTATGAGGTCATAAGGAGAAAGGTTACCTCCCCTTTCTCTGCTTTGCCCGCCCAGAGAATTTGGCCAACCCATGAGAGAGAGACATCATGGCTTTCAAACGAGCAACGTGGCAGTTGGTCAAGGCCGCCCCCCCCCCTCTCTCTCCTCCTCAATAGCTACAGAAACAGAAATGGCACGTCCTGAGGTAAGCTCATTGTGGGACTGGCTCTGGCTCAGCAGCGTTACCGAGTAGGCTTCCTTACCAGTGAAATCCAGGCAGTAGTAGTCTAGATTAGATCACATCGCTCTATCCAATCCATCTTCAGACTGATGTTGGCACCGCCCACTCAATTAGCATACAGGCGCAAGGAAAAATAAATGTAGAAATGTGGAAATGCAGAAATAAATAAATGTAGAAATAAATAAATAAATATATAAATACATAAATATGTAAATACATGTATAAATATATAAATAAATGCATATAGAAATGCATAACTAAATAAATACATGTAAAAATACAGAAAGAGAGAGAGAGAGAGAGAGAGATAGATAGAGAGAGAGAGAGAGAGAGAGAGAAAACAAACAAGCATGCAAATGGAAATTATCGCGGCCAGAAAAATTATTGAGCTAATTTTGTTTTATTGTGCGATTAATTGATTTATTGACTATCGCGACAGGCCTAGTTATCACACCGAGTTCTCCAAAAACAGGAAAATGCCACCCATTAATAATGGAAGCTAACTTTCTGCATTAACAAGGGAAACCTGTTAACTGAGTGAATTGTGAGTCAACAACTTATAATATCCATCCATCCATCCATCTTTATTCGCTTATCCTGGGATCCCGAGGCGTTCCCAGGCCAGGTTGGAGATATAATCCCTCCACCTAGTCCTGGGTCTTAACCGAGGCCTCCTCCCAGCTGGACGTGCCTGGAACACCTCCCTAGGGAGGCGCCCAGGGGGCATCCTTACCAGATGCCCGAACCACTTCAACTGGATCCTTTTCACAACTTAAAACAAACAAAGTAAAATGAAGTTTTTCTAATAAATAATAATAATAGTCATAATAATAAGATGTACCAGAGTCGCAAAAGCTGACTTAAAGGAGGAGAGTTGGTCCAACATTCAAAGTGCTCAAGTTGAATAGCAGCTTAGTGGGGATTATCGGGAGGACAAACACATGTATTTGATATTTAATAGGATATAGAAGCTGACAAACTTCAAAGGCTGCTTTGCTCCATCTTATACAATGAATGTGACACCATTAGAGAAAAACGCTAAAACGAGACATTAATGCAACTTACGGCTGTCACATACTTTGAAGGATACTCACTGAATTATGTATTTTTTTTTTTTAAATAAATATTCCTACTCATATATGGATTAAGATTTGCTTAGAACCCCTGACTAATCCCCATGTTTAAAACATCTCGACATGCAAATTACGCAGCTCAACTATAGTTGTTGGTGATGTTGACTAGGTGCAGTGGTTGTAACAGGTAATTCCTACTGCCAGCCCAGGCAGTGAAAGCAAAGGCAAGCTGTTCCACATCGACTTAGATTCAAGCAGCTGGCGATAAATACTCAGCCACACACTAAACACATGTAATCTGGGAAAAGATTCTCATCTGCATAGGTAGAGCTACGCCCAAATCCTGCTTCCCCTGCTCTCTTGCAGTAACTGAGAAAATGATACTAAGCCCTGCAAAGAAAACTGATGGAGTTCTTTGGAAAAAGATATATCAGAGGTTTTAAGTTTGTTTTTACTCCTGGTTCAGTGTGATTCAATAATGTCACGATTCAACCACACTTTGGCAAATCTCCCTACATAGTCAAAGCACCGCTGAGACTATCGTGGTACCTGAGTGAGTCAGACTCTCTTTCAGACCGAGAATATATTTTCCAGTGGTTTCACTTGCACCTCCTGGGGCTCTCTTCAATCAGTCTTTTAATTGTCTTATTATCATGCTTATTCTAAGCACACAATAAAAAAACATTTCAGGGAGCCATGAAATCAACAGCATCTGGCTCTCTCAATGGAAATAATGTCCCCCTGTTTATGATGATGATATTGTTTTGTGCAGCCTTCAGCCCATGGCATGTTTATATATGTGCAGCGTTTAACAAGATGGGTTATGCACAGTGGCACCCACAGAGATTTTGGCCGGATGCACGCACAAGTGACTGTGTTTACTGTACACGCACATGCAATTCTGTTTTGATCTGGTTTTGTTAATGACACATATCGTTGACTAGATGACATGCTACAACACGGGCCTGTAGTTTACTTTCCCACATGAACCATTCTGCTGCTGGAAACACTTGTTGCAGCACCAAATTATTTATCTGCTGTAAAAAGAATGCACTTTTTACTGCTGATTGAGCAGTGTATGCTAAAAACTACATTGCCCAGCTATTGTAAAAACTGAAATTACATATGTGTGACCCATTGTCAAAGATGTACATCTTCAATAGGTGCTTGGCATTGAGAGTCACAGACGGAGTAGGGAAATTAGAAAATATTGAGAGACGGACTAACTTTTCTCTGTTTTATCAAAATACGTTCACTGAATGATTTATCAAATCCTCAAATAACTTAATGATGAAAATGATAATTAGATGCAACCCTGTATTCAAGACACTCCACTGTATGAAGCTTAGCGTAAATTCTTTCAGGAAGACTTCTTAAGTTATTCCTTGATTCTCTCTTCTTAAACTAAACAGCTGTAGAGGTGCTCACTTTCTTTTAACCAATCAGAAGTGGCCACGAATTTCACGAGCCAATCACAGCATGACTTCCTTGTTTTAAACCTGTCCTCTCTCTCTGCTGTTACAGTTGTTATTTCAGGCAAAGAGTACGACCCTCCTCCTCCCCTCCTCCTCCGGTCTCCATCACACACGGCTCCCTGGGCTTCCCTCCGGCTGACTGCTCCCATTCGGCTCCTTGGTCCAGTATTCGGGGCACCCTCAGACCACCGCCAGTGTCTAGACTCCATCGAGTGGATATCTTTGGCTTCCTACCCCCTTTAAATAAATACATATTTTATAACGATGGAGTCTAATCTCCAAATACCTGTACATGTCATATCGCATATGTACAATACATTTTTGCATTTCTGCAACGAAGTCTCTCCTGATTAAAATAGTTGTTGTATCATTTGTTTCCCAGAACCCACTGCTCAGTTGACAAAGATATCCATTAAACCTTGCAACTTTTTTTCTTTGTACTGAATAATTTAATATCTTTGAGAAAGGTTACATCTCATGGTGTATCACATCTGTATGTGCACTTGCACAAAAACACCTATGACCAGCCGTTGTTCATTTTCAGACAACCATTCCCAGCATTGTATCTTTTCCTGCCCTCTTTTGTAACCCCCAGTAGTACATTTAACCTTTTCATACTTTGTTGTTTGTTTTCTTACTGGTGGACTGTACAACCTCTGGCTAGGACACTATAGGCAGACAGAAAAACTGTGTCTCTGTCTCTTCACTTATTCATGGAAACAGGAAAACTCAATAACATGGCATCAAGTCACGTAAATAACTAAAATTGAGTAAGACCTTAGCCAGAGTACATCCAACAGCTCTTGTATGTTACCCCTGCCACTGATGACACTGCTTAAAAAGGCAGAACGATGAAGTAAAATAAAAGACAGCCAGAGAGGGAGAGATGTTGAGAGAGTAACAGAGAGACACCTAAATTCAGTCTGGCAGAGAGGGAGTACAGGCTCCTGTCACCTGCCGTTAATAGCTAATGTTTTAGGGCTCCTGCTGGGAGCTCACCCACTGCATTCGATTTCACAGCATCAGCTTTCTGCCGGTGTCAAACACCAGATAGCAGAAGGCTGGTGCCGGTCAAAACACATATCACTGAACCACTGTTCTATCCTCAGACAGAAAGAGACCACACTGAAAGAGACTCTTGACTTTTCACCTCACCTGAAAAAGGAAGAAATACAAACATTTTCCACCCATTTAAAGGGCCTGTGTGTTGCCTCTCCGGCTAGATATGTTACACTGAGCTGAGGTAAACAAACAAGAGTGTTAAAGTAAGTACAAGAAGACACAAACAGCACAGGAGAAATTAGTGACACAGCAAAATGTGCTCATGTGAAATCAGACTCTAACACAGCTGCAGAGTGTTCCTGAGGCCTGAACGTGAATTTATTTTTCTTCTTTGTTGTTTATGCTGAATCAGAAGGAGCTCTCTATGAACCTGCTGTAATGGATGGCAAGCTTAGGAACATCATATACACCAATAGATGCAATGTGTGCTCTAGCATCTGATCTAAAACCATTAATACGTTGTTGTTGTTTTACCTTATAGCTTGTAGCTTTATACAGACTGTACTGTAACAGGGAAAGGCACAATCTGCAAATTGCCAAATATCGGCCTCGATAATCGGCCAATCCCTAATAGTTAGACAGTATACATTTGTCTAGATCAAATAGTGGCGGCTATTGTTGGAGGTTCCCCAGTTGACGAATTATTCAAGGCAGATATGGTGTAATATAGAGATCTTCATTTTAGGAACAAATCTCTTTTTTTATCTTTTCTTTTTTTCTTTTAAGCGGATTTCATCCATATAACCCACTCCTGGAAGGAATTGTTTTGAGTTAAGAGTTATGCAAGTTTATCTGCAGAGGAAAGTGCTCTTGGGTTCAATTGGAAATCTCAATAGATAGAGCTATGTTTTATAAGACACAGTCGAGTCTGAGGCTGAGTCATAAAATGAGTCCAAAGGGAAGCACAAATGTGTTTGTCTATAAAGTTTTTTCCTTTCTTCTATTGTTTAAAATCTCTTTTTGTTTCTGTGAAAAAGCATTTCAGAATTCTGCATTGACCTAAACAATGACTTTGAATTTATTTTGATAAATGTATTTTGGTCCCTTGCCAGCAAAGAAAAGAACACTTTCCTGTTTCTAAGCGATGTCTTGTTGCCTTTCTTCCAGCATCCATTGTTAGCCCAGACTGTCTGTATTTATCTGAAGATGTTTCACTTCACCCAACTCCAACCCCAATAGCACTGCATTTCTACTAACATTTAGATTATATGTAGTTTTACATTTTAAGTAGTTTTTCTAAAACTTTTAGTTTTTTTCTAGGATTTCTATTTCATATTAGGACCATATAAATCAAAATGTCCATCTCGGTTTGGCTCTTTGTAGCATCAAAAAGTGTTATACTAGTATACAGTCCATTACATATAAAAGCAGCTTTACCTATCATATACCTCAAGTGCTGAAGTGTGAATATAATCCCTCACGGACTGCATGCATCACAGAACATTTGAGCTAAATGCTGTATAAAACTATGTTCAGAGTCAATGCCAAGTCATAACTAGGATTGGGCATCAAGAAGATTCCTACTTGGAGTCCTTCAAAAATTACGATTCCGTTAGAATCGTTTCTTGATTGGATTCTTTTGGAGGATTTGGTTTCAAATCCGACCATCGGTTCCAAATTTAGCATGTGCAAGTTTGGAATTCTGTAGCGGCGAGGCGCTTGTTGTGTTGCAGCCTTGGAGCACAGTAAGCGGCGCTCTAGTGTGGCTTTATTTTACATTGAAAAAGCCCGGTAAACTGCAAACCACCATTTAGTCAAAATAAAATTTATCAAAATGTATCGATCAGTTGATCTCGATCTGTTCTAAAAATAAAAGGCTTTTTGCCCTGAGTCTATTGGATGACATGACCCTGCTCACGGTTTGTGAAAGGAAGCAGATTAGTACGATCTGCTTCACAAGCGGGGCAATCCTCTGAATGTGCGGCACACCCTGGAGGTTCCACGAAATTGGAGGAGACAAATAGGTTGGAGAGATTGTGGCAGCGGTTCAGGGGTTTGGCCAAGCAGACTGTAGTGTTTCCACAATGTCATTATACTGGAAAACATACAGGACATCCTGGCTGAATGAGTTGTTCTAGTGGTTTGCTTTTCTACAAAAACTGTTTAGCAAGTGAGAGCTTTTCAACTATTGGTCTACTTTAGGGTTTGTGAGATACATGTTTTAGTAATATCAGGATTCTTTTTCATTCTGTCTTTTTTGGCAAATTAGCGTCACCCACTACTGATGTGATGACAGGTTTGTCCACACCGCCACATAATAACAGATGTAAGCTGTCTGGAATATCACACTTTCTCTTCCCACCTTAAGAGTATTTGGTGAGCCAGAAATATGTCTTGAGATTCAGACGAGCAACCCACATGGCATGTCCACAGTTTTCCCAACCTTCCTGCTTCCCAATCCCAAAAATGATTTCTCGCATTTTCACTAGAATACTTGCTTGTAATGAAAATTCTGACAGTTTGACTTTTCCACAAGCGAATGATTGATATTTTCTTCTGCAAGTTAATGTGAGCACATTTTCCAACACCTGCAAGAATAGAGCTTTGACCACATTGCATAAGCCAAGCACGGGCGTCAAAAGACAACCTTAAAAGAATCTAATAATAATCAGGACCCAGCTCTATAACACTTCCCTTGACTTGTCTTCTTGTCAAACCAAAATCTGAAGATCTGAGAATCAACTCTCTTTCTTCTTGCCTAAAGTGATAATGCTGAGAGTAATCTAGTTTTCCGGCTGCAGACAGTATAACTGCTGAGTAACACGTTAAAAAAAACAAACAATTGTGCTGTATAGTACAAGGACAGTTAAAACCCTCTGTGTAAACAGTCCAGAAATATACAGGACTACATTGACGTTACAATTAGCCATCTGAAGCTTGAAATTATAAAATATTCGAACTGTTCCAGTCTCTTCTCTTCCTCATTTGCATACAAATGTAGAAAACAAAACAAACAAATGCTCCAACCTTGCATTTCAATCTTTTTCCAACACTTGTGGGTAATTAAAAGCAATAAGCAGCAGGTTTTTAAACACAGATTAGGCCTGAAGGTAATTAGGCCCACTGCAGTAATGACTCCCACTGAGTCATGTGGGCTGGATGGTGTGTCAGTCACCTCCTCCCACCATGTCTCCCAAAGTCAGCAGCGACTTGTCCTTCCAGTACACTACCCTCCAAACACCATCTGTCCTAACCCTCAGCTTTGATTACCTCGAATCCAAACGCACCAAGGCAAAGGTTGGCGAGATGAGAGCGGGAAGCCTCTGACGGTTTCATCTCCTCATGTTTACATGCCAAGTTAAACAACCTTAATTATATCCGTAAAGGAGGAGTTCTTTCTCTGGGTTTTTTGTTGGTGTCAATTTAAAAAAACATGCCTGCACTCGTCAACCCCACTATATGTCGTGTGGCTGCTTAATGATAGCTGGGTGGAAGATGGAAAATGTCCCATCTGTTGTGTGTTTAATGGCTGGATTCTTGGGATCTAATCATACAGCGGGAGTGCCAGGATGGAGCAGACAGCACCCATCTGCTGGCCGCTGCAAGGAAAAAAAACAACACAGTTTTTCAACTTGCCTCATCATCATCATTTCGCTCTTCTCTCACTGCGGCACAATATCCAGACAAGGGTCCATCAGCATTATGCACATAAGATACAGGAACTTGGCAAATGTTTGGCTGTGGGGCTCCAAATCATGACTGTTCATTATTTATTGATTCATCTGGTGATGATTGATTTCTCCTAACAAACCAATTAATTAGTATACCGGCTTGATAAATGACTTGAATGATTAATCAGTTATAATAGGTCTTGATAAATATTTCCTAAGTTGACTAATCCATGAATTGGCTAATCATTTCAGCACTACTTGGTTGAGCATCTAATGTGTTTGGGATTTAAGTCATCCTCTGCCAAATAGAACTAGAGAAAAAGACACGAGTAGATTCAGAATGGAAATATATGAATTTCACCTCCAGCACTTGGTTCTCTTCATGTCTGAGAAGTCTAAATTCAGGCTGAGGCTACCCGAGTTTGGCAGGTTTCACCATTTCACACATGCTAAAACACACAGAGCAGGTGGGTTTTACAAGGAGAGAGCACCGTGTGTTCTCATCCACAAGTAGAGCTGAGGCTATTCACATTAGCATTTCATACACAGATAAGCTTGCTTTCTCGCTGCCAGGTAAATTCCCTCGTGAGAGGATGAAGTGCAAGAGATTTGGGGGTTTCGCAGATGCTCGCCAGACTGCTTTTCAAGTGCCCACAGAGACTTGTGCTGTTAGGAGCCGCAACGTCCAAATAAAGAATAAGTTGGCGATGACTGCAGAGTTGGAGGGTCGTGTGAGGAGGGTGTACAGTGTTGTCACGCTTGAATCATTACAAATGCTGTTTAAAGCTAAATCTACTGCACTATGAAAAAGAAAGACACTAAGGAAAAAGAGCACATGTATAGGCCACATGGGTATTAAGACTTCCTTAGTAGAATTAAGATTATGATTCTCTCACCATGTTTTACCTTTTTATCTAAATCACCAGTGGTGTTTCTGACTCATGTTGTTTTGTTTTTTGTTCTTTCTTTATTCATTGTGTTATTGACAGCTGGAAGATTTGAAAGATACGTTTCATTTTTGCTTTGCTTTGGACTTTAAGCATCACACTAAATTCACTTTTTTATTGGTGACTTACTGTTAACATTCAGTCAATTTTTTTTATATAATCTGTGCCGATCCATAGCGAAACTAATTTAAATAAATACCAGTTCTGATAATTGGGCTCCTGGCAGATTTATTTCAATACATGGAGAGCTGTCTGACACATGCTTTGACAGTTTGGCACCAGTGCACTAGCTTACATGAACATTCCTTGGGGCAAGGAAGCAGGTATATGTTGCTACAAAGTGAATGGTTCAATCACTGTGCTGGAGACAGTTCGAAGAAAATCTGCTTACACACTACTGCAACTGCAGTGGTAGCGACTGAGTATCGTCAGTGTTGACTGACAGTTTGATGAATTAGGCAATATTTTCCATTACTTCAGAAATAGTGTGTAAATGTATAAAAAGAGAAGCAAAGGCATGCGTTCCTAGATCAAAATAGACGGGGAAAAAGGGAAAGACTTTTTGACAATTCTTGCTCCTGTGTCCATTCTTATACACACCACCCACATGTATGAGATGGCGTAATATTTTAAACCTCATGAATATATCTAGGTTAACTATTGCGTGTTTATAAAACACAGCATTGAACTCATTCTTTTACAGGTATTCAAGCAGCATTTAAATTCCAGTGGTTGTCTTCGCTCTGGCGGACAGCCCCCTCCCCCGCAGCTCGCCTTTTATCCACCTCAGATCTGTGAATCAGTGGGGACACCCTGTCCATCTCTTCCCCCTCTCCATCTGACTCTCATAAAGCGTTGGTCCAATTAACATCTCTCTCACATTTAAACATCTCAACGCTTCCCGTGAAGGGTGAGCAGGTCTGACAGGCGCGCAGCACACTAATGTTTTACCAGTGCACTGTGACACAGACAACTAACTGACGTGACTGGCCTTTCCTCTCCGTCACGATACTACATGTTTTTTAACTTAGAGTCCATAATCCACCGAAAGCAATATTTTCAGGTGCTAAAAGGGAATATTCTGGGCGCCCGGGTAGCTCAGTTGGTAGAGCGAGCCCATGTATGGAGGTTTATTCCTCGACGCACAGGTCCAGGGTTCAAATCCAACCTGTGGCAATTCCCTGGATGTCTTCCCCCTCTCTCTCCCCTTTCATACCTAACCGTTCCTGATGATTGAATATCGCAATAAAGATATTACTTGCGATAAATAAACAGATATTCAAATGTACTCAGTTCTGTATTTCTGCTGCTTTTAGTATTCTGCTAAAACGCAACACATTGCTTGTTGAATTTAAAACAAATGAAAGTAAATCACAGGCAACATTCTTTCATTTAACAAATTGAACATTGAATTAAATATAAAAAGGCCCTACTAAAAAAAGTTACATTTAAAGTGCAGTTTGCTACTGGTATTTTCTTTGAACTAACACAAAAGGTGTCTGAGTGGCTTTGGATATGTGGCAGGCTTTCGCAAAGTGTTTACTGTGGCAGTTAATATCGCGATTAGGGATGGGCATGATTAATCGACGATTGACCATTAAGAATTTCGTCGATCACGTTAATTTGTCATCGATTAAACTAATGCAGGTTGCGTTGTGTAGTGTGATTGCAGCAATGAAATGATTTCCAGTGTGGCAGCAGCAATTAAACATTTTACCACCCGGGGCGCCATAGGCTGCTCAGTTAGCTGCGAGGTACGTTTTGATTCCAAAGTAAACATGAAGAGGTCACGGCAAAGTGTGGCGTGGGTCCATTTTGATTTAAAAAAACGACTTAGTTCACTGCAAACACTGCGACGCCGTGTATAAGTACAACACGCCCACGACTCAAATGATGTACCACATCCGTGCATCCAACCCTGGTTAATGTTGTGGCGGTGCGTCCTGGTCTCAGTATCAACCTAGCATCAACTCGGCGTTAGCACGGAGGAGCTGCGATGCACAACGAGCAGAGAAAATGACCCAAGAGATCTGCACGTTTATTAAGATGGATATTGGAACCAGCATGTCGCATTCCGTCACGACGTACCATCACCAGACTGGTAGAAACTCACCACGAAGAACAGAATAAGGTTTCCCGGCCCAGGCTGGCCAAGTTAGCGCGGAGGTCTGTGCATCCCGGCCGGTGGGTGTGTTCGGCGGCTGGACTGACGGTCACCAGGTAGCGATCACATCTGACCCCAGATCAACCTGCTTATTTTTCTCAACAAAAACCAGTAGACTGGTGCAGAAGTTGTATGTGAGTTACTGGTTATTTTATATTAGGCTTTGTCCGTGCCTTGGATAGTTTTGAATTACATTTTGACAAAACCTGTCAGATCTAAGTAGGCTATTATTATGTTTTTGGTTAAGTTATTTAACATGATTCTTTTTATTTATTATTTTGGAACAAACGAGGGTCTCTGGTTAAGAAGGCCGGCTTGCAGCAGGAAGTTCTGCTGCTTCAGAGCACCGCAGCACATATATCTTCAGCCTAACCTCCAGTTTAACTGCCACAAGTTGTTCTTCTTGTAATTAAGAGCTCATCGAGGAAAAACTCGCTGTATTTTTGTATTTTCATTGTATTTTTAATTTATAAAAAGTTAAATAAATAATTAATTTTAATATAAAAATATTAATGATTAATCGATAATTGATCATTAATTCTACCGACGATCGACGAAGAAATGCCCATCCCTAATCGCGATGATCACACAAAAAACTATTTATTGGGCAGCTCTATTATTGAGAACGCATCCAGCGCAGTGCTCACTCCACATTAAAGGGATACTTCACCGCTGGAAAGCTGAATATATCTTTAAATTGGGTCACTTATGTAGCAGAAATGTGAATTAATTTTTTTAAATTGGTGCCTTCTAGGCCGAGAAAAGCCAGAAAATGTGTTTTTGGCTCATATGGATGAAAGACACCAAATCCCAGAATGCACTTCGCTTCGCTGCTTTGAGTCCACTCCCAAGCCACGCCTACCGCTTGACAGACAGACAGACAGGCATTCAACTCAACTCAATGTGTTTTATTGTTATTTCAACCATATACACGAAACAACGTTTCATCGTGGCTCAAGTGGTGTTACACATTTAAAATATATAAAAATGACATTATATAAAAACGACATTATATAAAAACGACATACGAAACAGGCTACATTTAGTGCACACACATTATAGGCTCAGTAAAGTTCAGCTAAGCATACCAGCATTAGGCTTGCTGGGCTGTAAACACCGAGAATAAACACAGCCGTGAATTAGCATGGAACGTCGAATGGTCGCCATGTAACAGTCACAAACACCAGCGGTTAGCAGTTAGTTGGATACAAATCACCACATTTCTGCACCAGTCCTTGTTAACACAGCCCACCTTCATACAGAGCATCTCTAGCTCGGATCGTCGGAAGGCTAGCAGGCCTGGTAGCTGGACAGTCCGGTTCAATGTTGTTCAGCCATGTTTCCATGAAAGAAAAAAAATACAGTCTCTGAACTCGCGTTGGGAGCATCGTTGAAGTTGGATGTAGTCCAGTTTGTAGTTTAATGAACGGACACTTGCAAGCAGGATTGATGGGACAGGTGGCCGGCTAGCGTTAGCTCGCTCTGGATGTGCCTTTTCCCCGGCTAGCATTAGCTTCCCACTTGGCCGATGAGGATGTCCACTTCCCCGGGTCGGGGCTTCGACGAGACCGCTGGTCTCCGTGCTGGTCTCCGTGCAGGCGAAGCTCTCGTAGTGTGCCGATTATTCAGTCTGTAATAACGTTCCCTGCATATTCTCCGATCTGTACCGATGTATCCCGGTGGTACACGTGCGGTAGTTTGAATGCACATAATTGTTGTAAAAGTTTGCTGCTGAGAAGATAGAGCAGAGCCCTGTTTAGCGAGGATTCAAGATGGCTGACATTTAGTTTTTTTTTCGGCTGAGATCGGCTAGCTTCGGGTGATGGGCGGGTTGAAAACATGCAGAAGTAGGTCCTACTACTGGCTGTAGTCTTTTGCTCTGGCCAAAAAATCTTCCGATGATGCAAAAATCGTCATTTTACGTCATCGGAAGATTTTTTTCCAGACCCCCCAATGCAGATATTTCCCGTCTCAGGGGGACATGAGGGAGGGACGCACGGTCATTCAGAAATACTACCGGGTTTCTACTGATACAAAGCTGAATGCTAAATCGGTGAAGTATCCCTTTAAACACTCCAATACATCACTTCCAGCAAACTTGAAGGAAAACGAGGGCAAAACATCGTCACAGATCTGTTTTGACCGCATATTCTCTGGTGTAGCTCAACTAAAACCACCTAATCAGTCAGTGCTGTGGAGATAGGTCTGGCATTGCGGCAATACCGGCAGGCTAACATTACTGACAACGTTATCGTCACTTCAGTCAAGAACACTCTCATCAGAGATGTAACCATTTATTGCAACAAATGGAAATACAGTTATATTTGGCTTTGAAGGCTCTGTTCTAATGATGCTCCCTGGATCAGCCAACAGCATGCGTGGACCCCCGCCTGTACACAAAATTAGGCCCAATCGAAGATATTAAAATAATTTCAGACTTAAAGGTGCTCTAAGCGATGTTGGGTGATGTCACTTCTTGTTGACATTCAAAGTATTGTCAAACAAAATGGAGGCTAGCTCGCCCCTCCCTCCTTCTCATTCTGTCCCCTCCCCCTCCCTTCCGTGCACTAACCCCCCAACCCCCACCCACATATCCTTCTTGTCGGTTATTGGCTGGAACACTGTTTATTTTTGGTGGTGCAGGTTGGCACAGTTTATTTTTGTTGCCGTTTGTGGAGCCTGGGCTGTCTACTATTTTACAGTGTGTTCAGGGGACAGGCAGCTAGCAGATAGTAAGGAGACGTTTGCGGTCCCCTACAGGTTGTCTCATTGGAACTACAGCTGCAGCTAAAAGTTACATAGTGTTGCTTTAAATGGACAACCCGATGGCGATGAAAAATGGCTGTGATTGGTTGTGACTGGCAGGAATGATAATTCATTTAGTGGGCATATGACTTCAGTGTCCTGCATGATCTAACACAATGCTTAATTTCACCTGTTTAACTGACTTTGGTAGTTTAGATAACACACTTGACTGTCCTGCTGTTACAGACGTGAACTAACCACAGACAGTTGTCTCATTCAGTGACTCCCGGCAGTGCATCGCTGCAGTTCATGGGACTGCGCAGCTGCAGAATGAATATAGGGAAAACACGATGGATATTAGGCGTTGTTTTTGGCCTGGCGAGGCATGGTGGGCCTTTACAATTATAGAGAAAACACTGAACATGTTCTACTAGCATGGTTATATTCTGCTAATCTCCCTGAGCAAGATGCCGAAAGTCTAGCAGTTTATTTTGTGTACACTGTTGAGTATAAACGTGTTAGTGAAATGCCTAAAGCTTAGAATGTAAATCTAATGGGGGATAAGTAAGATAAAGGATGTGCCCAGGTGAATAAAACACAGGCTTTCCCTTGAAGAAGCTGAAACCTAGTGAATGTGACCGAAAGGCATACCCTCCACCCTGATGCTTTTGAACAGAGAACAAAATAAAATACTCGGAGGCAGCCCCCAGGATTCCAGGCAGAAACGCGCAGCGATTACATAATGACAGTTCATTTTAAAGAGCTATTTAAAAAAGGGAAAGTCTCTGAGCAAACATTCGCAAATGTGAGTTGGAAACCCGATCCCTGAATAGTACATTAACTATTTATTCAGCATGTTGGCAATAAAATGACTTTCATGGTTTTCAAAGACATTTTTCCCATGAAACAATGGACAAATATGCAGACAGAAGATTCTCATCTACATCACTCTGCAGCTGCGTTTCCTTTCTCTTTTACATCACACTTTTTTTTGTTGCTACATCACACTTTGAAGCTTTTGCTGCTGTTTGTTGTCAACATTTTAATCAAACATCCTGCAAAAACTGATTGTAGGTGTTGATTTCTTACTTTATATGTAAACGTAACTCACGCTGCTAAATGCCACTCAACCCAAAGCCTCTCTGCTAACTTAAACAGTGATGTCTTGCAGACTTTGTTGACGTGTAAGACTGTTTTTTTAAATGACTGGATAAATGTTAACTTCAGGAAGTTAAGAGGAGCACACATTTATTTTTTTCAGCGTCCACTTAGCATGGATAATATATATTGATAAATATATCCTAAAGTCTTGAAAAACCACATCAATTCTATATCATATCATGAAAAGGCAAGCCGCAAAAATAGTAAGCCCATTCACTATGTATTAGTTAATTTATTTTAGACAATTAGGGACCGCTATCGTTTTTCCTAAGTTCAAAATTACAACACCCTAATGCCATTGTCTTATAAATATGTTCTGCCACGATCAAACTCAGACTTCCTCTCACAGTGCTGAGTGTTTTTTAAGGAAACACTTTACTGCCCATTCGTCACTGACAGTGTGAGCAGGAGATGAATCATTCTAATGTTGCTTTCACCCATACCAAGAAACCCAGAGTGCAATAATGTCAGCATGATGCAGTCTGCTCTGTGTCCCACAATAACAAAAGGAAAGTAAATCAAAAAAAGGAAAAGCTATATGACGACGGGCCAGAAAATGGCGAGTTAGATGTACAGGTCGTGCTGTTTTTTTCCTTTCCTAATGGTATTGGTGAGCCAGGTTTCAATGTTTGGCTTACATCAAGAAAGAAAATCTCTTTGTTTTCATCAAAGCATGAGAAGCCAAATGCCTCCAAGGTGTTCTCACTTTCTGCATGATTACCATGTAGGCCTTTTGGCTACATCTCCCTAGCTGATGAGTTTATGTAAAACACCTTCTACCTGATTGGCAATTGCTCTTTGTCTGAGGCCTATTTAAGCCTCTAGAACCACGTGGTCTGTAAGTTGTGCCAATAATGGTCCTACGAACAAAGCTTTCACTTGTCATTTTTACACTGTCACTCTTAATGTGGAAAGTCAACCCCTTTTCTATTTTATTTTTTGCTAAAATTGAATCTTAATGTCTTAAATTTATTGCAAACAACCCCTGCTGGAGATGTAAAATATTATATTCCGTGCAAGTGTAATGCTCAATGTGAGAACTCCTTTTTGTGAGTATGTGTATAAACATTCCCATCAGGGAAGCACGTCTGATAAGAAATTGAATGACAGAATGTATCCATCATTTATCTTTTTAAACCATACAATAACATCACATAACATCACACTGCAGCATTAAAAGCAGGGGATTAGTTTACCTTGTTGCATCCTGGATTTAAAAGATGATGACATGACTGATGAGACTGATCAACATTTGCCTTTTCAAAGCTATCATTCTGACTTGCTGAAAACCCCTACATTGCCAGTCTTGGTTGGCAGACAGAGGCAGTGAACAACCGCTCTTTGTTTGCTATCTATGAAGAGACTGTTAATATTTGGAGAAAAGCATGATTCATCTTTTGAATGGACCTCCGACCGCACTGTTGGAACCATAAAGCACTGTTCTTTTTCCTGTCTAGTCTGCTAGTGCTATGATTGAAAACACTATGGCAGCCATCACACTGTAGCAACCTGGGGTGAATTATTTCTGCATGGACCATGACTTCTTGATGCATCTTTCTTGCTTTTAGGATTGATTTGGCACGATCTAGAGAATATGTTACTCTCAGGGGTGCTCCAGCAATTTAGAATGGCACTTCTATGATGTTGGGGTACTTGTGAGAGGAATCCAAACATCAGAGTGGAGTGCGCCTTTAAATCCATGTTAATATGAACCTGTGTCCCTTTTAAGCCTTGATAACCAAGTCAGCAAATTTCTGATCAAAAACCTTCCAACATTAGCCTTTCAGGATCCAAACATTAGCTGTATGTGACTGAATGTAGAGGTTTTCACTAGAGCTGCAAAGATTAATCGATTAGTTGTCAACTATTCAATTAATCAACAACTATTTTGATATCTTTGATTAATCGGTTTGAGTCATTTTTAATGAGAAATAATTAAAAATGTTCTGATTACCGCTTATTAAATGTGAATATGTTTTAGTTTCTTCACTCCTCTATGACAGTTAACTGAATAACCTTGAGTTATGGACAAAACAAGAAATTTGATGACGTCCTCTTGGGTTTTGGAAAATACTGATCAACATTTTTCACAATTTTCTGACATTTTATCGACCAAACATCTAATTGATTAAAAAGAGAAAATATTTGGGCGCCCGGATATCTCAGTTGGTAGAGCGGGCGCCCATATATAGAGGTTTACTCCTCGATGCAGCTTGCCCGGGTTCGACTCCGACCTGCGGGCCTTTGCTGCATGTCATTCCCCCCTCTCTCTCTCCCCTTTTATGTCTTCAACTGTCCTGTCAATAAAGGCCTAAAAATGCCCAAAAAATAATCTAAAAAAAATATGTAATAAATATTCGACAGATTAATCGACAATGAAAATCATAGTTGCAGCCCTAGTTTTCACAATAATTGTTAACGTGTGATCTAAAGTTTGACGAATATTTTGATAATTGCATTATTGTCGACACTTATTTGTCTCAACACTTCAGGGTAAGGTTTGTGTAACTGCCGTCAAATGAGGGATTCAAATGACACGTACACTTTGGCCTTAATGCAGTTATCATGTTATCGACAACACATAGTTAAACACTGGAGTCTTTTTGTAGGTAAAACTGTCATTTTCCTGAGTTGCTGTCTTCCGTTCGATTAATGATGGTGTAATTAGCTCAGTGCCCTTTACAAACAAGGAAACATCCACAGGCTCGGGAAACAATCAGACGATTATATCAACAAAGAGTATCTAAAGGGTAGTGAGGCCACCTTTGTCCTTTTAGAACATTTGTAGTTGGCTCTGCATTGCGTTCAGGCAGGTGCTGACCTGTGTATAGTGGGATATTCTAGTGGGATAGCCTACAAGTCACTAATGCAAGAATCAAAACATCCCATAGGTTAAATAATCATTTGGTCTGGTGATTGAGGATATCCACCATGTTTTGTGGTGTTGAGCAAACCCACCTAACTGTAGAGCTAGTTAATCATTTAATTTACTAACCCAGAAAATCCGTCAAACACAATTTCTATAATTTAACATTTATGCAATTTATCAAGTAAAAATGACCAACTTTGTGAGGGTTTTGTCGTTGATCTTGTTGAAGTTTTTTTTCTAGTTTGGTCAGACTGCCTATGCAATTCGAAGGCCTCTCTTTTGTCTCTACTAACTTGTTGGATTTTCTATCAAAATCTGACCAATTAACAAAGAAAGGGAGCATTACTCACAGCTGCTATTGAGTCTTCATATATTCCTGTTCCTCTAAGCCTAAACATTGAGGGCCAGATGTACTAACGCTTTTGCGCCCACTTCAGGCGTATTTGTGTCGCAACGTGCGCGTAAAATCATGGCAAGGTATGTACAAACAGGCCGCAATGATGTAAAAGCGCAAACTGCATGTCGTGGGAGCTGAAAAGGGCAAATTGCGTTTTTCGTGTCATGCATATTTATTCATGGGAGGGTCGCGGGGAAAGTGGGAGTTTACCGTAAAGAGATGGGAGGGGAAGCGTAAAGAGCGCTTAATTACGTATTCCGCGGTATGTACAAAAACCGCCAGTGATAGCGCGCCTCGATTTTGCGGTGAAAATTCTCCGCCTCTTAAAAGCAGGTGTAAACCTGGAAGCGGGTTTCCTCACATATGCCTCCTGGTGAAATGACAGCAGTAATCCGAGCAAGACGAAGACATAGGCCAAGGAGACGAGCTGAAAGGAGTTTTGCCACAAGGATCACAGATTAAGCAGCCATGCAAGATTACAGTTACTGGAAGAAATCAAAGATGACATCGAATCTCCGACTCAGAGTTCACATTCCAGCAGTTGTTAAACTCCTCGCTACATTACAAATATTGGCATCAGGATAATTTCAAACAGTCATAGCATCAGCAGTGGGAATATCGCAGTCTGCACTCAGCCGTATCATAGCACAAGTACTTACAGTTTACGGTATAGTGGGCGGAGAAAGGCGCTAATTACGGATGACCTGCAGGTTTGGTAAATATGGCGTAAACTATGGTATCATTGCGTTCGCTATCTGCGGGTGAGCCATGGCGCTGATAACGCTACGTTCGCAAATGTACGTACATCTGGCCCTGAGTATGTTTAGATGTACAATAACATTCCACTTTTACTCCGAATAAGACAACATTCCGAATTTGATACAGGTCATGTAAACAGCATATTCCGTAATATCATATCCCAAACAAGGCCTTTTTTCCGCATTTAGCATTTTCCGTTTGAGTCATATATTGATATTGCTGGTATTATTCTGGTTTGAGAAGCATTCTTCGGACATGTATACTGTACAGCACATCCGGAATATGGGTCTTAATCTGGGTTTTCACCACAGTTTGCGGCCAGTTTACGGCTTATGGTCAGCTCTGTGCGTTGCTATGGTTGCTGTACACAAACCAGCTAGCCAACAAGGCTGCGGTAGAGAAGCATGCCCAAAAGAAAAGGAGAAAAACACCTACTTTTCAACATTATGAATAAGGTTGGGTACTGAAACAGAACCGGTGCCTTATTTCCGGTTCTGACGTAAACGAGACCGAATAAGAACAAAACTTTCAGTTCCTCATTTCAGTGCCTGACTTTTTTTTTTTCAGAAACCAGCTACTAGCCAACGTTACCGTTAGCTAGTAGCTGGATTAAACACAATGGTTAAAATGCTGACAGCTCACGTTAAGCAGTGTAAGTAAGCGGTAAGTGTGTCTGTATTTCCCTGTAGAGGATTCCAACACCAAGACGTCGCTAACAGTCGGAAAAACAATACAGACGGTGCGTTCACTTGAAACTCGCCAGCCTTGTAGTGCATTTTAAGTTATTGTAAAATACCCTTTTCCCATCTGGTGCTTGTTTTTGTCATTTACCAGCAATTTACTGGTCAAATAAGTCATTGTTATAAGTTATTGTTATTACCTTATTAATCAAATCATTTAATTTTGACCATGTGGCCTTAGCAACAAACAAGCCGTTCTTTGATGTCGCTGTCGTTTTGTGCTCCATTTTCTGTATTTTATATTATACACATTATAAATATATTATATATATTTTGGTTCAGGCACCGGTTCAGGCACCGTTTAGACACTGGCACCGTTTTAAAAGTATCGATTTAGCACCGGTATTGGAAAAAACCCAAATGATACCCAACCCTAATTATGAAAGACTTGGATATCAACAGGTTTTTATAAAGGTGCAAACATCGCAACGCTGACCTTTTCAAGACGGTGGTTAAAGGAATAACAGAGGGAGGCTGTGTTTGAACGGTCAAACAACTCCGCCACTGGTGGAAAACTTCCAAAATCCTGTTATGCATGGCTGCATGTAAACGGGAATATTAGTACGGAACAAGGGCAAAAACCAGAATATTAAGTGCATTTAAACATAGTCATCGTTTCTTTTTTTTTTCATATGTTGTCATGCAATTCCAGACTGCTCCACTCGCCAGATTACCTTTTATGAGCAGTGAATCTCAAATTCAAGCACCAACTATTAGGCTTCTTTGGAACTCATTGAGCTGCCCTGTTTGCTTTAACAACATCAATTGAAGTGATGATCGTCAGACTGCTTCCAAAACTAACACACACCTCACTGTGACTTTCAACTTCACATGACTCACCTCTGTAAATGTGTTAGCAGTTGTGATGGTTAATTTAAAGTTAAGGTCAGTAATTATGTATTGCAGGTGTTACATCTTCCAACTTTGCACATGTCAAATGTGGGAAAAGTGGGTGTTAATGGCTTTTAAATGGAAATAAATTACTAGTGAAAGGATGGATGTTCAGGCTGATTCCTTAAGCACATGCTACACAAGCCTATGTGATATTACATATGGTATGCCATTCTGTTGCAAAATCACCAATTACTAACGACTGAATATTCTTTAAGACACAGATCTTCAACAGGGGGTCCGGGGCCTCTGGGGGGTACTCAGAGTGCAGTACAGGGGGGCCTCCAAATTATTGTTAATTTTTGAAAGTTTTTTCAATGAATTCAACATATTAGCAAACATAAATCCCCACTACTAAATGGCCCATAGGTAGGGCAGTCACTAAGGCCATCAACATACACAGTTCATCCTAAGGATTCACTGTGCTACATGTATGTTTAACATTAAAACATGATTTATAAAATCATGGCAACAATTATTAGGCTATTTTAATAGCTTAGTATTATATGCAAAAAAAGGTATTTATAAAGGCTTTAGGCCGCTGTACACCTTATTGTAGGCCCAGTTTAATATACAACTTCATTTTATACAATTTATGTAGTAGGGGGTCCCTGCTCCATCTCACTTTCAATTAAGGGGTCCTTGGCTTAAAAAACGTTGAAGACCCCTGCTTTAAGACATTTATTGAGCAAAAATGCAAACACTGTGTATTTTTGCTGTTTATAATATTGTCAATGGATGATTGACTTTTTTTGTACTAATTTCAGACATGATATAGACTCAGCAATTAACCAATTATCTGAAAGATAATCAACAGATTAAGTGTTAATGAATATAACAATTTATTATAGCCCTATAGTCGCATGGCTAAACATGAACTGCTACCAATGCCCCTAGGCCCCAAGAAAATACAATCATTTAAACTTCTTCTTCGGTACAGTGTTTCTGATCATACATGTAAATAACATTTACACATTGTCTGCATCGATGTCAGACCCCATCACAGCCAAATGATTCCTATAGTAGAGCCATTCTGTAAACTCCAGCTATTATGGGAAAACATATCATCCACAGCCTTTTTTTTTCCTCCACACAACAACATGCTACTGAATGACATGGCACTTGCCATCTTTTTTTTTAAAAGATTTTCAAACACACCAGAGAGATGATCACCTTGCAAAAAAAAAAATGCAATTCCCTCTGTGCTCACCAGAAGCAAATCAATGCATCATTAACAGGGACAGCTAAGCATCTGGCACTTGGTTCACGCATCTTTCTACACACACGACTGTCAGAGCATTCAGATGATTGAGGCTTTCAAATGAAAGACTCTCCCTCTACAGAGATGGGATCTGGTGCGGAGAAAGAACGCTCGACTTCTGGAGAGAGAGAGAGTCTGCAGTCAGAGTGGACTCCTGTTTCCTGCAGTGCACGTAAATTTCAGCCTGGCTACACTGGTGCGGCACACGCATCAGAGGTATGGATAGCCTCCAACTCCCACTCTGTCATAGCAGCCTGTCTATCATTCATAACTCCACCGAGGCGCTGGGTGCAACTGCACCCCAGGAGGTAAGACGGAGGCGCGCGCGTGAGCCAAATCCACTCATTACAACCGACACAATGAGTGAGAGAAAGTGCGCACTCCTCTGCTTCTTTTCGCCTGTCTGCTTCTATCTGTTAGTGCCTAATTTCAAGGGGCACAATTACAAATGCGCGCACAGTCAAACTCACCGCTTACGAGCGCGCGCACATGCTCTCACGCACAATACTCCTATTCATTTGCCAGCTCTGTCAACCACAACACAGTATAGGCGGGGGTACACGCCCGCGCATCTGTCACGCGCACAGGTGCAAACGCAAAACTTAACACTCTACTACACATAACAGCCCAAAGCCAGACAAACTTCTTTCTCTCTCTTACCTGTCCGCGTGAACTCCCCTGAACACACACGGCAGCTGATTAACAGCAAAAAAAAGGTGTTTGGGTTTGTCCCTCATTATTCTTTCCCTCCGCCTCTCCTTCAGTTGCAAAGTAACGCTGCCATCCTTCTCCAGGGCAGAGCTTGACTGCACGGCTTGCAGATAGCCGAGACTCTCCCTCTCTCAGTGTGTGCGGGCGACGGGACGAGCGAGCCGAGCCGGTGAATGTGTGCGCATCTCTCCGCCAAAGCATCTTCCAATCCTGCCCGAGTACTGCGGCGGCTCAGGTCGAGGAAGGCTCCCGATTGGTTGGTTTCCAGATCAATCAATGGCTATCAGGCTCGGACCGACTTCCCCCTTACCTCTCTCTCCATTATCTCCCTCTCCTCCTCGGCTCTTCTTCTCTTCTCTGTTAACACGTGATTATATAAGATAGAGATCAGGAAGCGATACGTTATTCCTATCCCATTTTCTACCTTCCCTGACTGTCCCAGTTGGAAAGAGATTGGGGAAAAAAACGCTGCATGTATGGTGGCTCAAAGTCTGGGCAGCGGCTCAGAACTGTGTGAGCTGCAGACTAAATCTTGCATGGATTTGTTCTCATTTTAAACTAGAAATGACGTGTTTAAACCCCTTTAACCATGCCAAAAACTAAACGTTAGAATAACCTGGACTGCTTTCAAACGAAGAACTAGTCCATGTGAATTATTGCATTTGAGACTCATGATGTCATGTCAACCTCTCTTTATACGGCTTAAGGTCAAAATCTGGGAGGCCAATAGCATTAAAACAATAGACTACCATAAGTAACTCTTTAGTGAACTCATTACAGTGTTGAATGGCTCTCCACTACAACACACAGGCATTCCTGCTTTTGTCACATCATCTTGGTTTTGCAGAATATATCTCACATAACTAAATTTATAATTAAAAATAAAATTTTGGATTTTGTTAAACTGTGGAAAAAAAGGGCAGTGCCATTGAATGTAATACAAATGTACTACTTCTGCATTGCTGCCACAATATCAACTGACGTGTTGTCATTTGAGCTAAATGTTTCCCAACTTATAATACACGTGGCAATACTTTTTGATGTTTTCGGTTCAACATTTCTTTTTTTCACTTTTCACTCATATTGCATGACTACAAACATACAATTGCCTCCTGATATTCAGGCACAATATTAAGCACCTGGATATTTGAATTGCTTCTATAAAACCATGGCTTTGAAAAATATTTGATGGCTGGCAGGACACCTCAAAGTGTATCTTTATTACAAGTTATCTCTAACAATAAAACAAAGACATCATTGTCTGACTATAAATAAACAAATCAAAACAATAGATGATGTTTTGATGACATTGGAATAATGATGGCATCTTGAGCAATAATGGACAGCTAATATGTTCAGTATCACGTACTTCATGTCTGGAATGGATGACTTCATGACGTCAATTTAACCCTTCCTTATCTACTTTTCAGAATTGCAAAATCCAACATAGCTTAGGAAACCTCGTTTGATGCACCAATTTTCTACAGCAGGTCTATCAAACTCAGATATGGTACACTTATCCAGTCTTCCACAAAACAATGCTTTTTAAACACATTCAAATGTTTAGTCTCAGACCCTTCTTACCTTCAGTCCTCCTGTTCATGTCAACTGCTTTATTTCTTTCAAAATGCAATCACCTATTGCAACCAGCACTTCTCAGCTTGGCTGCACTGCGTTTCCTGATTTTTAAGCCCAATTACACTGTCCTTTTTGTTTTGTCAACAGGTCGCTCTTCACACACACACACACACACACACACACACACACACACACACACACACACACACACACACACACACACACACACACACACACACACACACACACACACTCTCTCATTTCACTCAGGTACCCTTGGGCCGGCTGTTGAGTCTGTCCATGAATTCAGCCGTGCTGTTGCTCATTCTGGATCCAAAGGGAAACTTAATGAATAATGAACAGAGCAGTGGAAGTGGAGTAGGATGAGTAGATGGACAGCACCAGAGAGAGAGAGAGAGAGAGAGAGAGAGAGAGAGACCCTTCAGGACTAGGACACGATGGAAGGATGGGGGGAGGGCAACTTGTTAGTGTTCACCCATCAATTAGGCCACAGAGGAGACATGAAGAGAATGGAGGGTGATGCGTCATGGACCAGGGGAGGTGAAGGGGGGGGGGGGCTAGGTCTATAAACTAAAGAGTGTGCCTGCTGAGGAGACAGATTAGGCATCGGAGACGAGGCAGGATGAGAGTTAAAAGGAAGTGGACATGGAGAGGCAGGGGTCTTGAAGACGTCAGAGGCTCCTCAGCACACTGTCTCCAGCTTCATCTATCATCCAGGCCTAGTTCTTCCTGCCAACACAACTGTGTCTCTGGTGCTCATCCACAGCTGGCACACAGCTTCAAACGCACTCTAAAGTGGATGTGCTCAGTGTATTAAAACAAAAAATATAATGACTCTCCTTGAAACTGCAGACAGGTATTTTTCACCCAAAGAAAAAGAAGAATCACACATTCTGATATTCCAATTTTACATTACTGCTGAATGTCAGGGTGTGACTGTAAAGTGGTAGATGGGCATGTACCATGTTCTGTTCAAAGTCTGTCACATCTCAGACCAACAATCTAGGTTGGCTTTTTGAAAACATGACCATGATCTTTCTCAAACCTTAACCAGTTACTGCCCAGCCTGAGCCCTTAGCCAAAATGCAGGTGTAATTACCAAAACATAGTCATTTAATGTTATGTGGGGCTGAAGAAACATTCTTTATGATTGTTCTGTCTAAAACAAAATGTGTACTGCTAGCTTGACATTGTATGAGCAAGATCCTTTTTCACTTTCACTTGTTTTTGTCAGGTTTTTATCATCTTATAGTTACGATTAGTTTTCTTACCAGTGCATGCATTCAGAAACATCTCATTGACTCATAAAATACTGTAAAATCTTTGATTGGATAAGGATGGTTAGGATGTGTTACTAACTCTGACTGATAAAGCAAGCTTCTCTGTCTGCCCCAATTAGTATCTAACCAGCTACTGTGTAAGAGTTTTGATTGGTTCTGGTATTTGAACACTTCTTCCCTGTTGTTACTAGCACATAAGTGAGGCACATGCTGTTTATTTAAATTCAAAATAGAGATATCCAAGTGCCAATAATCTCACATTAAGGTATCGGGCCCCTTTCTTTATTCCTTTTAATTCTGTCTGTTGATCAAAGAAGGTTTACCAGACTGCACATCATGCAGGCACAATGCATTAGACAGACTATGAGATGTACAACCCCAAAATCAGAAAAAGTTGGGACAGTATGGAAAACACAAATAAAAAAAAAAGTAGTGATTTCTAAATGTACGTTGACTTGTATTTCATTGCAGACAATACAACAGCACATAATTTAATGTGTTCCTCATGATTTTTTATTGTTTTTTTTTTTTCAAAAAAACAAAATTCCTATTTTGGTTCTTGCAACACATTTCAAAAAAAGTTGGAACAGTAAAGCATTTACCACTTTGTGATGTTCCCATTCCTTTTCACAACACTTACAAGACGTTTAGGGACTGAAGACACCAAGTGATGAAGTGTTTCAGGTGTAATTTTGTCCCATTCTTGATGCAAACAAGTCTTAAGGTGGGCAACAGTATGAGGTCTTCGTTGTCGCATTGTGCGCTTCAAAATGCGCCACACATTTTCTATTGGAGACAGGTCGGGACTGCAGGCAGGCCAGTCAAGTACCCGTATCCTCTTCCTCCGCAGCCAGGACTTTGTAATGTGTGCAGAATGTGGTTTTGCATTATCTTGTTGAAATATGCATGGACGTCCCTGGAAAAGATGTCTTCTTGAGGGCAGCATATTGTGCTCCAAAATCTCTATGTACTTTTCAGCATTAATGGTGCCATCACAGAAGTGCAAGTTACCTTTGCCAAGGGCACTGACACAACCCCATACCATGACAGACCCTGACTTTTGGACTTGTTGCTGGTAACAGTCTGGATGATCCTTTTCTTCTTTGGTTCTTTGAGCACACGGCGTCCATTTCTCCCAAAAAATACCTGAAATACTGATTCATCTGACCACAGTACACATTTCCACTGTGGGATGGTCCATCCCAGATGCCTCCGAGCCCAGAGAAGTCGACGGCGCTTCTGGACACTGTTAACATAGGGCTTCCTTTTGGCACAGTACAGTTTTAACTGGCATCTGTGGATGTAACTACGTATTGTGGTACTTGACAAAGGTTTGCCAAAGTAGTCCTGAGCCCATGTGGTGATATTGCTTATAGATGAATGACGATTCTTGATGCAGTGCCGCCTGAGGGATCGGAGATCACGGTTGTTCAGCTTAGGCTTGCGCCCTTGTCCTTTACGCACTGAAATTCCTCCACATTCCTTGAATCTTTTAATTATGTTATGCACTGTTGAAGGTGAAATAAGCAAATGTCTTCCTGTCTTTCTTTGAGGAACATTGTTTTTAAACGTTTCAATAATTTTCTCAAACTGGCGATCCTCGGCCCATCTTTGCTCCTAAAGGACTAGATCTTTTTTGGATGCTACTTTTGTACCAAATCATAATTACAATCACCTGTTGACATCACTTGTTTCAAATCACATCATTATTTAACCAATTTACCTGATTACTAGCCCTAAATTGCTCCTGTCCCAACCTTTTTTGGAATGTGTTGCAGGTCTGAATGACAGGAAAGGATGTATATTTACAAATGAAATTAGGTTAACCAGACAAAACATGAAATCTTTTGTGTTCACATTATCTGCAATGAAATAAAAGTCAAAGTACATTTAGAAATCACTACTTTCTTTTTTTATTTGTGTTTTTCATACTGTCCCAACTTTTTCTGATTTAGGGTTGTATGTGTCACAGCGGAACATCCCCACAAAACCTTGTACTAATAGCTGACATCCTTTGTGCATCACACTCAACTTCAACGTCAAATACCTGCCACTATCACCTTACAGCAGCATTTCATTTCAGTCTGGGTTTGATGTTAGGTTAAAACATAGTGTATGGATGGACACAAATGATTTGAGGAAAAGAAATAGTAAGTAAGCAGGCTAAACACCTGTGTGACACTGTGATTTCAGTGATCTTGTGATGGTCTATTAATGAGGGAGAGCTTCCTTTAGCATATGAGTGTGAAACTCTGTAAACACAAATGCCTCTCCCTAACAACATGCTGCACAGTGCTCTAAGGCTTACTCAGGTATCGATCCAAAGGGCCATTTCTCTGCATGATATCTATTTCCTTGACATGTTTTTAATGACAGGTCATTAAATCATTTTGCCGTGGGGGCTAATTGCTGAAGAGGCTTTCACGATAAACTGAGATTACAATGTGTTCTCTGAACAAGTCTGCAAGCGGTTTAACTTGCGAGGACATTTTTGGAGTGTACCAAATAGCCAGTGTATGTTGTTTTAAAATGGTGGAAGCTGATTCTGTGGACGCTCCCATATATAAGAGATATTTGGTCAATTAATTTTCCGCTAAGCAGAATTGAGGGATTACGCACTTGAGTGAATCTCATTTCAAGCTGCTGGTTCGGGTGGGTGTGTGCACGGGAACTGCTGTGGACACAGACAAATGGCGGAGGCAGCGAGCTCTGCTGAAGCTGGGAGACACATATCAGCAGGGTATGACTGGGAATTTGTTTGCCTCCCGCAACGCATCTAATTTATATGTGGCTGACGAGCATCAAGGTTACCCCTTACTTCGCCATTAAAAATCCAAATACAACTCTTCCCTCAGTGGAGAATACGGTCATTACTGTTATTCATGAGCACTTACCCAGCCTTAACAAATTACTGCTCAGGAATCAAACAAATAGTTGGTTTTGCTACTGACTCTGAAAACATATTTTTGTTTGTTTCCTCGTTAGAATGCATCAAACATCTTGCTGAAAAATATGTAGCCTTGTACAATGGTGTATGGGCTGGTTACAGTTAGATATGAAAACTGAGTATTTGTACAGTTAACATTTCAGGAAATGTGCTATGAGTAGGTAAAGGATATACAGCATTTTAAAAAAAACACAGACATTGGTGAAGACATAACTTTGAATATTTAACTTGTTTTTTCTAACTAAATAGATTAAAACAGCAGATGAATATATTGTATTGTCTTTAAAACACAAGGGATTCATATTCACAAGCCACATTTTATACTGTCATTAATTATGAATTCATAGATCTGATTTACAGTACAAACACAGGCACTGCTGGGTGAGAAGGAGGGGAGAATGTCAAGAGTCAATCTGTTTTACACAGGGGGAAGTTTACATGCAGCTTATTTACATTCAGCTCATATGGATAGAGTGCAACTGTTGGAGTAACTGACAGTAACTGCAAATCATATCTGACACAAAATAATAGCCATATAATTGAAAATATAACAACTGGAAAAAGAAATGAACGGAAAAGAAATCAAAGAAATCAATCCTATGACAGAACAGAGTCATTGACTTTCAAATTTGAGTTTCTTTGCACTCGTATCGAGAGGCAGCATTGGCTCAGCTCTGTTGCTCTTAGTGATGACTAAACACAGGAAATGGTGTGAGTAGGGAGACTCTGTCAAGAGTTATAACTCATAAAAGGCCGAGTGCACTCGTGACTGCGATGGAGCTGCTGCTAATGAAAACAAGAGCTATCATTTATAGAAGTGGGTCAAGACATTCAATTCCTTATAAAAATATGGAGAACTCTTTCAAATAAACTGCTTCAGCTAATGATTTATCCATACAATTTCAAAACATAGTGAAAAAAAAATATTGCCAATCAACATGAGGAAATGTTTTTAATTAGTGTATTGTCTGTCACAAACTGCTTTACTAAAAAGTATCTGCAAAACATTAACTGACAATGTAATTAGTTTTCCCTCTGGATTCTGGCAACTGAATCATAATCAGCATTCAGGCAAATCAAATCTCATGAATAAGGTTCAGGGAAGATGGTGATCTTAGTCAAATACTGAAAAAGTCGACAATGACACAAGAAAGGACATTTTTAATAAATCAAAAAAAATCAAGATTTTGTCCTAACCATAACCCTCTGAGCCTTAAGGTATTTTTGACAAATTATGGTCATATCCAACTATTCTTCCCTCGGCTGATTACTCTTCACTATATACAATATTTGTGTCATCTGCAATGACGGACCAGCCTTCCATTGGTTCACAAGACGTAAACAAGCTTTTGATTGGTCAGAATGGTCTCCCAGAGCATTATGGGAAAATCCAAATTACGGTTAGCATCAAAGCTAGTGGCGATAAACAACCAAAAAGTCATAAATTGTGTACCTAAAGTCTATCAATCTTGGATGTAACAGTTTGGATTTGTTGCCCAAAGACTCCGAAAAACGATGCAGTTTTTTGGCGTATACAACAAGCTCGGGCTCATAGGGTTAACCCGTGTTAACCTAGTGTCAAAGTCCTGTGCTTTACATGGCCACCATTCGTGACTACCACCAACCCTACAAAATATGTGATAATTATAATAATAATAATAATAATAATAATAATAATAATAATAATAATAATGTAATCATTATAATAATTATTTGTATGATAAAAAATTAAAAAGTACCCAACAAAATTTCTCAGAGTCTAAGGTGGCACCTTCAAATTGCTTGTTTTGTCTAACCACTAGTCCAATACCCAAAGATAATCAGTTTACAAGGATATGAAACTAATTAATCAGTAAACGCTCACATTTATAAAAGTGGCAAATATTTAGCATGTTTGCTTCATAAACTGCTTGAATGAATAATGTAAAATAGTGAACGGTCTGCAGTCTGAGAGCAGAATGCCCAGAGATATCACTTTTAGGATCTAGAAGTGTGCTTGGGGAGCGCAGACTTCCGCTAAGGCATGGTCCTCTCACAATGTTAATACAGTGTGAATTTTCCTGATTTTTCCGATTATTCCGACACCACATGAATGCAGAACAAATACCCTATGTGGCAATGTTGACAAAAGTGAAAAATAAGTAGTGTATCCACCTTGTGATTCACATCCACTCCAACATATAATGGATTCTTCCTTGGCCCATGCTACAACCTTCCACCAAGTTTGAATAAAATTGTGCCAGTAGTTTATCTCTAATCCTGCTAACAAGCAAACAAACCAACACCCCAAAAAACATACAAACCAAACCGAAAACATAACCTCCCTGGTGGCGATTAGTCAATAAGTGATTCATTATAATTAATTTATGTATGTGAAAGAGACATTGTTCCTTTACTAAATTGGTGATACTTCACAGTCGATAAGTGATATATACACAAAGCAGAGAGAAGGCAACGACCTTCAAAACCTTTATAATGCACAATAATAAGTCGGGCTCCAGCACTCTCATTCCCATCCCACTGTACCTGAAGGCTTAACTCTGCGGGATACCCTCATCGTAACCTCAGAAATACTATGGCAATCTGGCAACCTTGATGAGTGTCTTTGGGCTGTGAAATAACAGCAGATTTTCCTGAAATGCTGTTTTTGTCCTCCAACCCATGTTTACCTCCTCCAGTGGGTACTTTTTCACATCTTATGAAGCTCCAATCAGTTGACACTTTGTACAAAAACTGACATGTGAAGACATCTACAGTACTAGATGAGGGGCTGCAGGAATATAAATAGGAAAGGATATTTTATGTGTTCACATTTACATAAATACAAATGTGAGGTACTTTATGCTACTTAATACTTTTCTCAAATACATACATTTGATAAACATGGCCAAACATATGTGGACACCCCTATCCACATGCTTCTGTGTGCTTTTGGTCTTAAGCTGATTTTCATGGTCTGGGTTTGATTCCAATAAAGGAAAATCACATTCTCTATGGATCTGGCTTTGTGCTTGGGCCTTCCCCAAACTGATTGTTTTCCTGTGATGTTGAAGAACTTTACTGGCTTACACAGAACTCTGACCTCAACTCCATCGAACATTAACTGGAAAGCTGACTGTGAGCCAGACCTTATCACGCAACAGCAGTGGCAGACTTCACTAAAGTACTTGTGGCTGGCTGAATGGGAGCACATCCCTGCTCCACCTTGAGCATGCAACCAGGGGGCGTAAATATAGAGAGGGGCCCTCAGACAATGTGTTCGGCGGAGAATGGGCCATTGGAAATAATCAAGATTGCCACCTCGATATATATGCCTCTATTCAAAGAAGAAATCACGTTAACTTAAAAACAATACAATTTACTATATTTACCCTTTAGGAGGCAAACGCATGGCTTTAATTTATTTTGGTAAAATAGTCAATTAGATCAATAATTTCTTATTTTCTTATTTTTGTCATACAGATATGCAATGATGATTGCTGGGTAATACGTATGTTGATGTTGTCCAATGTCAAGTCTCTATTTGATCATGTGACGAAATTATATAAGAAGTAGCTAGTTAGGTGCATATCTCAAGACTGGATGAGCACAGCTGTCGAGCGAGCAGCCATGCCTTTCAAACCGAACAAGGTCCCTTATAATAGTGTGCACTGGGGCCCCTCATAACTACCTTACACCACTGCATGCAGCACTAAAACGCTTCTCACTAATGCCAAAGTAATAATTAAACAATAATACAAAAACTAACACAAAACAAAACATAAAATAACACTCTTTCACCTAAACTTTAAAATGTGGGACTTTTACTTAAGCATATGTCCATTGTGGTACTACAACTACTTTTACCAAAGAAAAGGATGTAACCCTAGTAGTACTAATTCCACCACTGTTTTCAGAATAGTTTGATTCCGTCTCATAAAAACATGTGAATGCAATTGTGGTATTGTTTTGTGTCTTACTCCAATTGAAAGGTCACATTGTTATTTCTGTAACATAGCATCCTAAACCCTTACCCATTGATTTGTAAGAAAAACATACCTGTTCCAGTTATAGTGTCTGTATAAGACTGAAATGTAGCTGTGATTGAATTATTTAACAGTTCACATGGTAAGGTATACAGCATCAGATATGCCATGTTGTGTGACATTGTAGGCGGACGATTTTTTTTCTTGCAGTCATTCTTACATTAGAGTGAATAATGGTACATTTGCAGACAGATGAAGAAATGATAACAGTATGTCACAAAGTATACATGTTTTGCAGGTTAATGTTGTAAACTCTCCACGACTGTGTGTTCCTGCCTCTGGCAGCGCCCCGAGGATCTCTGTCCTCCCATGCACAGAGAGCTCATTTAGAGACCCACAGTATCAGGTCTGACTCAAAGAGTCATATTTCCCGCTGAGACAAAAAGTGAGAATTATTTGTAGAATTATTTTTTTTAATCAAATTCTGAAAAGTTTTAGATGACAGATGTCAATTTATGTGATTATTTGACTAAATGACCTTAATAATTAGACCTGAGTACTTTCATAGTTATACATTTAATAACTTATGGCAACAGTGGATTTAAAGGATTTTTGCATCAATGTGACAAAGTACCTTCATTTGACAGGTATTTAATTCACTGAATTAGCCTTAAAGAGAAAGCATCTTTTTTTAAGCTGTAAATGATTTTTCAATTGAATGTCCAGATGATGTTTGCAATATGAAACATATTTGATCTGTTCTCCATCTAACTGCTTTCACTGAGCTTGAACCTTGTTTATTGTCTGTTTTCTGTGTAATTAACCACTGTGTCTATTCTTCTTATTGTGTTCCTGTTATTGTATTAAAGTGTTACAGGGCGTTGTAAAAGAGCATGTACTCAGCCAACCCACTTCGTAATGATTAAATAATAAATACTAAGTGTTGATATTGCAATGCAAAACATCTAATCACAACCTTGTATCAAGGTATGTCTCTCACCTCTAAATGGCATTATGTTAATTGCACATATAAAATTGTATTTCTTTGCAAAAAGACACAGTGGTCAAAAAACAGCAATAATCCATAAAATGGTTGATGTTCACAAAACAATTGCCTTATAAACAACCAAAAATGTAATCAACAGTTGGTGACACAGCTTCAACACAGTCAACACAATCTCAACTACATCCTATGAACTGCAATAAGGTGGTATTAATAGAGAACTCCTTATATTATGTATGAAAAACTTGACAACAATTGAGGATAAAAAGGTTTGATAAGTAACCCTTTTTTCCTATACATTGTCTTTACAAGACATAAGCTATGAAACAAAAACAAAAAAAATCCATTTAATCTCTGCTGCTAACATGTTGATGAACACAGTTTGGCCCATATTATATATTATCATTATATTCAAAGTACCCAACCACAGTATCACAGCGTGGCAACCGCAGAATATGAGACAATTTTTACACAACATAAGTACCCCGTTGTGCAAACAGTGCCGCTTCACAGCGTCCCCATGTTAAATATGTTAACCTACAGTAAATACCTGACAGTCTGTTAATGTCTCAGTTTACAGAAAGTTAGCTTAAAAATATATACTTTGAAACATTTTCAAATCTCAGGATATATGTTGTTAATAAAAATGTATGAGATTACTTATCCTCTAAACGTTATACAGATGAATGCTTAAACATACGTTTTACAGTATATCCAGTAAAATCTATAAACATAATGCCTCTAGATCGGATTTGAAATATTAAATAATGAATGATAGATAAATGTTTTCTAATCCAAATTAACATGTTTTTTTGTTATATAAATTGCTGTGCAGTACAACTGCCTGCTTTGTGCTCATTACAGTGAAGGAGATAGAGCTCATTTAGCAGGATTAAAGGGTTTACACCTCCATCATCTCAAATATTGTGGGTAGTGGTTTTAAGGTCAGTCGCCTTCCAAAAACACACAGAACTTACTTGATATACTGGAGGACTGTTGACACGGTGCCTTGGTTATTTGAGAAACTTGCTGTTTGTACAAAGACAGTCACTTTCCTGAGAAGTCACAGCCACAGCAAACAGCACAAAACCACATTTGGCCTTTGAAATGATACACTTCACTCTACTTAATTAATCCTTTTGTGGAGTAAGTAAGACTGTTTATTGGTATTTTGTCCTTGCCGACAGTTCCAAATAGAAATAAAATGGCTCCCTAAATTTAAATTCTATTATATATAGTATGTGTGTTTGCTATTGTCATTTCATGGCTGCTGGTGACTCATTTTGCCCTTTGAATCATTGATGTGATCAATACTGAGTCCGAGTACAGCAGCTGCGGATGAAATCCAAGTCGGGTTTTTAATATCAGGGCAGGCACAGTGACCACAAGGCATTGAATCCTCCATAATAATAGCTGGATGACAGACTGCATGACGGATGATGGTCAACATCTAATGCATCATGATTCATTCATTTTATCTTTAGGGTCAACAACCTTGTGGTACAGCCAATAATAGTGGATATCTATGACTAAGTGACTCCACTTTGTTGAAATGCACATGAACGAGAGGTGACGCCAAACATGCATTACGGTTTGTGTAGAGAAAAGCTCTGTCATAGCTCACTTATTGACGCTGCACTTCTATTACCATTTGGAGCACTAGGTTAGTGCTAGCCAATGAGCAGGGTAGAAAAAGTGTTTCTGACCAAACAACCTTAAAAACACGCTTGCTCAAGGAATTGATATTAGACATCAGAATCATAAACTTGGAGCGATTAACTATGCAACATGTACTATACCGTGCTCAAACGAGACTGTCCTCCCCCAAAAAACAACCCCATAAGTCTTTTGTTAAAGCAGCTGTCGGGACCCATCCTTGCGTTTGAAGTGACAGCGCCCTCTAGTGGCCGCAGGAAGTAATAAAAAGATGCAAGCAAAGCAGGAAGTCAAACAACACCGGGAGGCCGCTGTTCGCGTTTCGCTCTTGTCCTGCGTGTCATTAAAACGTACGTTGCACCTGACCAAGCATTGCTTTTTGACTCGCTAGGAGTGAGAATGTGTGACAACTATTTAGTCATATTTTGATGACGTTTTGTGTTTGGGACATATTAGGAACATAGCTAATACGTGGACAAGTGGATTTTTAGCTGATTGGTTGACAAGTTTCTGTCAAAGTTTAGAATTGTTTTCTCTTCCATAGTGGGTTATTGATTTGATTTGGTTGAAGTATCACATGTATATCCTGTAATACATTTTATTTAAGACATATCTTTTTATAAAACACTTTCTGTAATTAGGGACTGCAAAAAAATGATGCTGCCACACAATAGTAAATGAGGATGTCATGTTTAAGTCTTTAAAGGTAGCCAGTTATGATTTAACCATGCTTACAATTTGGCTATATGGAAAGTAAATTTGAAGAATCAGCTATGGGCCATATGTGTAGAAACAGATGAGAGTCTACTGTATTTTAAGTGTCACGATGAAGACACATTCTATGTCTCTGCAACATCCGTTCCAAACCCAGCCAAGGACTATCGTTGCAGGTCACCTTCTCTTTTCTCTTTCATTTCATTTTCTCAACTTGCACTGTTAAAGATAAAGGAAAAAGGGTTATCAAATTAAAAAAAAATTTTGTTAACTGTATTTTTTACTAATACTATGTGTGTATTATGTGTGAATTCAAAGTACCTCAAATTCTATTCAAAATTTCAGGCTCCATAAATGTTGCCCTAGATCTGTTAGACTTTTATTAGGGAAGAAGAAAGATCTTCAGGGACCTGTGTGTGAAAGAGGTCCCGTAATATTTATGGCTGGATTTATGGATGGCGGATGGTCATGGGTCAAAAGGTTTCACTCTCTGGCAGACAGTGTTTGCCACAGTCTCTGTCTGCAGATCAGCTTTACTAGGCTATATTATGTTTTAACCCTTAACCCTACTTGATATATATATATATAGCTAACATTTTTTCTACTGTTTGTGAAACTCAACTCAATAAAATAGTATAGCAATGGAGTTTTCAGGAAAGGATGACATATATCAAACACTGTACAAATATTTATAATGAAACATAATGTGCTACCTTTTAGATGAGAGGACATGCAGAAAATAGTACTTTTTCATACTTGTCAGAATATAGGGTACTTTTGGAAAAGATATCCCCTTGCTAAATAAGCACTCTGAAGCTTTTAGTGGGTGTTGTATACCATGAAAGAAATGAGAGTAATAGTGACAGTTGAAATTGCAATATTTTCTTAGAATTGCAGGGATACATGGGGAACATTCAAGGGACCAACCTTTTACCATTGAAGTCCCAGTCTGCCTCTGTCTCAGCTTGTGTCCCACAAACAGAAACTAACACTGATAGGCCTGAGGATAACTTTCAATATCTTTTACAGCCTCTTACATGGTTGAACACAGTTACTGTAGTTCGAAGGCATCACTGGCACGGATACAGGTTACATATTGGTAGTGGCTTTAAGTGCTTCTCTCATTATGCTGAGTCAACAGCATTTGATAAAACATGAAGTGACAAGCGTGTTTTCTACAGCAACACCACCTAAACGTCTGAAAGGGAATTGCTGTAGATGAGACGAGCAGGAAGGTGCCTGAAGCTTGAATCACATTTTTCAGTGGAAATCGACACTGTCAGATGTCATTCACATAAAGAGGAGGCAATGTAGAGACACCTGCGTCACTCAAATTGTTTTAGACCCCAGGACTAGAGTCCGCAGACAGGAAATGGTGACAGAAAATGATAACAAAGGGAAAGCACTGCATTCCTTTCAACAGACTGGAGTTTTAGGTAAAGTTACAGTTTAAAGACCCCCACTTGTCTTGCTAAATATAGGGCTAAAGCCCAAAGAAAAAAACTAAACAGGAATGAAGAAAGTAACTAAATGAAAAAAATTCCATATATAAAAGGAATTACTCACCAAGCGTTGCCTTGAATTCCTGAAGAAGTCTTTGTTATTGACGTATGACTCAATGGAGAATCAAAGAAACGGAGAAACGTCTTGATGCATTGGAAAAATAGGGTTCCAGGGGTTGATGTAGTTTTGCTGTTGTTAAACTTGGACCCCTAACAAAAACCAAACGTGCCATTATGTCATTTGTGCCGAGGAGCATTCAGTTACTGAACAGATCAGACACAGGCACATAGACATGTTTATAATGTGCACTATTGATTATTTATTTAATTATGTATTGATTCATCTTAGCTATTGGACTGATGATTGCATGTCACCACCAATGCTACATTTTTGTTGTTGTTGTTGTTGTTGTTGTTTATGTTCTGTTTTCTGTATCCTCCACATCTTCAGTGTTGTTGGATGTTTATTGTCTATTGTTAATTATGGTTGTCTGTGCTTAATGTTCAATGTGGCTCCCTTGAGTGCAAAACAAATTCCCCTAGGGGAAATAAAGGTTTCATGCATTCATTCATTCATTCATTCATTCATTCATATTTCTTCAATGCAACAAAACCTCTCCAGCTTTTGATTCTCCATGGCGCAGCGAATGGAGAATCAAAACATCTAAATTATTTCAAGGCAGCACTAGATGAGTAATTGTAATACAAATGGTCATTTTGAGGGTGAAGTATTCCTTTAAGTTTGCTGGGGAGTTCTCTGTTTGACCCATAGCTGCTGTAGGTCATGAATGAAAGAAAAAAAATCATACCCATTTCTACTCTAATGAATATGTTTCTGAGAATTCCTGCTTTCAATTTTGTTCAATAACAGACTCAACTAATTAGATTACTTGCGCCAACAGAGCAACTCTGCCTCTATTAAATGTTCATATTAATCCAGTCTGCCTCATTTGGAGTACACATTGTATAACTGCGAGTTATTTCAAAATAACTGCATTGTTGTTGTTAACAGAAAATGGGTGAGTTCTTTACCTCCTGTCTGCTGGGATAGAAACAAGCCCACCCATGACCATGAACAGAAATAAACAGGAAGGAAGTGGGACAGGTTTTTGTCTTTACAGAACACAAAAGGTTTGGTGCACACAATGAAGGCTCATTATTATTAGTTTTTACCTTGTTTTCACACAAGAAAAAGCCCAGATTTAACAAAACTTTGACAGCAATAAATGTACACCCCAGTTATATGTCCCCATGGATTAAACGATTCTAACTTTCCACAGACGGTTACAGTAATCAGGCTCCGCTTGTAATGGCAACAGTTTGGAAAAAGCTTCTGGTAACAGAAAGCAAAGACAAAAATAGGAAGTATAAATGACCTCTAAGCCCAGATTCATTAGTAAAGTGATTAATAAAACCATAAATGATGGAGATAGTGTTTCTGCAAATTACATTTAAAAAATCTGATTTCACACAATTATAAACAAAACAAAACACGAAAAGCTTAAAAATGCCCTCTAAAAGCTGAAAACAAAAAAAAATAATGAGCTCTGATCATAATGGAGGAAGAGTATAGTGAAGCTACAGAATAGATCAAAAATAATAATGTCCCACCAGTGACAACGGCTGTATAGACTGGTATAGAATACATCTTCACTTCTCCATACATTTATCACACCTTCTGCCGATCCACACCTCCTAGCTATATATATATATATATATATATATATATATATATATATATATATATAAACATATAAAAATCATTTTCATACTCATATTCAGTAAAGACAGATACGCATTTTGAGCAAAAGTCAGGATCCAAAAAGACATCATGCACAAAAGTTATCTTAAAAAAATTTTACTTCCCTCTGCAACATTTACTCTGCAGATCAGGCATGGTTTAAATCTGCAATATAACTGCAACTATACAAAGAATCCTTTTCACTTTCAGTCATGGCTGCTTTGGCACAATACACACTCTTTTCCTTTGAGAATAAGGCTCCATAATCTTGGAGCAACAAGATGCTCTCCCACTGAGAAGTGAGACTGTTCACAAATGTTTCAAGCTTCCTGATCTGTGCGGGTCCTGCTTTAGTTCTCGTCTCCCACACAGCATGTTCCTCTGGAGGCAGCACTCATTATGTTCTATAACACCAAAGTACACTCTAAATGCATAGAACGTGTCTCACATTTACAAGCACATACTGCACATTACTGTGACTGTGTAACCATCAAAAGACAATGTAACTATACATTTTCAACAATGTTAATAATACATAGTGTTTATATTTATTTATATTTAAAGTCAAAAAATTAGCACCCCTAGCATTGGCAGGACATACAACCCACAGGAGCGTTTTCGTCATCATATCTAAACGTAACGGTCGCAGTTTGGTTAGGTTTAGCTAACAAAACTACTTAAGTTTAGAAAAACTGATTTGGTTTGATTTGGGTTCAATTCAGTACATTTGTTATGATCCTTCACATCTGAATTACAACCCTTGACGCAAACATGGCAGAGTTCCATTTGTTCCGTAAAGTCACAAAAAGGTGCATTGCACTTTGATTTTTAAACAGAACACTGACCCCATAGCCTGACAAGCCAGACCCACATCAAGATGTTGGGTCTGGGAACTCTCCATTGACAGGGCTCAATCCGAGGGGCGGGATAAACGGCTGTCTTTCAAATTCCCTCTGCACGCAATAGGATAGAGCTACAACCAACCAGAGCAACGCTAATTGATAGATTAAACTTTTGCCGTGTCCGGTTGGCAAAACTCCGAACACATCTTCCTTTTTTTAGAATGACTTCAGTGACGTTCTTTGTTCTTTTCTCAAAGAAAAGCTTAACTCCAAGTCTTCCAGAGTCGCAGCCAAAGCTGATTCGAAAGATCGCTGTTCACCACCAGCAGCAGCCATCTTCTTTGTTTTCAAGTAGCAGGGCATTCACGCAGAACCGGCGCAACTCTGCCGTCATTATGTTAAGCCCGCCCACCGGCTCTATACACAATGTGATTGGCCTGACCAGAGTTTGGTTTTTCCAGCTCGCAAGCCAACGGAGAGTTGCTAGATGACCCTGGCTGCAAATTACATTTGCTGCCGCTAGGATGCGTCTAGATTTCTAAGCTACTGATCCCAGCCTCCTGGGTGATAGTCCTGTGTTTGTTTAACCCATCCACCATGCCAATGTACCTTCTTAGACGGAGGTTTGGCGCTCTTATACTTCCTGCTTTGCTTTTGTCTCAATTACTATGGCCACTAGAGAGAGCTGCCGCCTAACAATAAAACGTAACTGCTGATTGTACAAACGCGGAGTAGTTTTTTCGGGGGAAGGACAGTCGCCTGGGTCCAACATGTAGTCTAGTATGTCTTTCTGCCAAGTAATGGCAAGAATACAGTATATGTCAACTGAAATATATATTTTTTAACTCACTTACTTTAAAGTGTTCCACCAGCTGCTAAAAAGATGTAAAAATGACATCTCCTTGATGTTGTTTTGATGAAACCCAACAAAAACAACTTCCCTCCTTCTCCTACTTGTGGGAAAAATCATCATCATCATCTAATGAGAGCAATGTTTGGGAAAGATGGAAATAGCTCAATGAATATTTGAAAGCCACTGACTCCCGCAGCTATTTACTATGAGCTAGTTTCAGTGTGGTTTAAGATAGAAAAAAAAATGTTAGACTAACAAACAGTGGGGTGGGGAGTGTTGGGCACTTAAGGCTTGCCACTTCCTAGCCTTGCATGTGGTTGATTTCCCCTGTGCTAATCTCCGAGACACAGATCTGGGATTAGAGAATCAGGAGCGAATGACCAGGTAATCCAGCTTCTGTGTCTTGCCAGCAGAGGTCAAGCATGTCAGCGTCTGCTGCTATATATGGCCTCCAGCCGGCGTGCTGCAGAATGACAGGGAGAATCCGGTGGGATAAGCTTCTCACCCACCCTAACAAGCAGTGTTTGTAAGTCAGGTCACTGAATCTGGCCTTGTTGGGACGGTCCACCAGTAGATTTACGAATATCCTCAAAGTGGTAATAGTGCATTCTCCTCTCCAAACCTTTACATTTCCAGTCAACCCTTTGGGAATTCCATAAGTGTTTCACTCACAAGGGCTGTAAACATTTAACAACATGTAATCAATGCAAGGGTTTATGAGGTCAAACGCCGCCCCTGCTGATCTCTCTACACAAAAGAGAGCAGCTCTTCCAAACTCAGATTCCAAAAGGTCACTCTCTTCAAACTGCCAGAAAGATCAAGAGTCAACATCTCATCCGAGGGAATGTCATGCCCCCGCCCCCCAAGAAACTCAGACCTCCAGACATCACACTTAAACACTGGAGGCTCTCTACAGAGCACATCCAGAGCAAGATTGGAGAATTACAGTATATTGGTTGTGAACTCAATGCCAGTTGCCTTTACACCCAGCCCGATCAATACTTCCTACCCATAACATCCCTGCAGCCTTGTAATGTAACACAGGCACTGGATTGCATCCTGACCCAAGGAGGAGGAGGCCTTTACCTCCAAGGTTAATATACTGTAGAAGCAGAAAACCATCCTCCTTTCCTTCAGTGTGCAGCCACAGCTCTGGGGAAGCTTTCTGCTCAAAACACCTCTGAGCTTTCAACTGGGCCAAGAAAAGACAATGAAAGTACATTATCTGGTACAATTATCATCTTTTGCTCTCTCCAAGATGCAAGGTCTATTTTTTTAATTCAATTATGATGAAATATTTGAAATTCAAGGTCATCCTTTAAAGTTGTATTCCTTAAGATTTCAGTCCTAATTGAGTTTGCGACACCCGTGGTTACCTAAGCAAGTGGGGTTTAAACTACAGCCAACACTCCTTAAGCCTTTAAATGATCAGAAATACAACAGAAGTAACTGAAGTATATGCTAACAATGCAACTAAAATGTTGTGGGCATGTGTATGTAGGCAATTTGTATCCAGGGCAGGTATGGCGGACTCTGCCACTGTCAATCAAAACATTGTAGAAAGGTAATTACAGAATGTAAGTACACTGAATGGATATTGCAGAAAAAAACATACAACCATAAATAGTATCAAAAATATTTTATTTCGTGGAATTGTTAACATGAATTGTGTGATATAATATATATTGTTTTAGTTCAAGAAAAGATGTCCTGTATATGAATACATAAATAAACTTTGGACATATTTTTAAGAAGAAAACTCCATAGCACTACATAAAGGTTAAATGCAGATTATTTTGAAAGTACCAGCACATCATCATAGTATAATTACATCATGCAATAACCTCTGACTTAAATCAAATGAAAGCTGTCTGGCCGGGCTATGAGGCCAACAGAAATTCCTGTCCACTAACTCCAAATTCCACAGCTAGAACTGACATCCAAATTAGAGATTTGTGGAGTAATCACCAACTACTCCATCACTCTCACCCCAAACAATGCCGCGGGAGGTAGCCGCAAAGCAGAGTCATTTTCAATCCAATGTGCTAATACAGCCTTTGCAATGTGAGGGCAACATCTTAATCTCTTACCTCATTAAGCTGTATAATGTGCAATAAAATTCCCATTCCAGGCACAGAAGCGGAAAGTGTTGACTTCAGAATCCAGTGTTACTGCACGTAGCAGTGATGGTAAAATCCCACATGGGCAGCAGCAGCAGCAGCAGCAGCAGCAGCAGCAGCAGCAGCAGCAGCAGCAGCAGGCTTATTATATAGAAATCAACAGGCAGTGTGAAGTGTCTGTAAGACCATGCACTTTTACCAGGGCTTCCTATTAATACCTGAATAACCCCTGTTATCGATTTAGGGATATGCCTTTTCATAATTCCTAACATATCTTTTTTTTGTATGAACAACCTTAAATTCAACATTAAAAAATGTACACTCTAATCTGTTGATTACTGGGCAGTCTCTCAGGTAACATTGTGGTGCTATCAGCTTAAACAATTAAAAAAAAATGATGAAAGCCTCAGGGTAACTTTAGGGTTTAAGACAATCAACATAATCACATAAAACTGGCTAAATGTTTGATGTTGAACCCTCTATTCATTCATTTAATTGTTAAATAATCTATTTTAGAAATAATAATTAGTTTTTGTCATTTGTCAAGATAATTAGCATCAAGTTCTGCTGTCAAAACCTATTTAACAGATATAATGAATGTACAAATACATTTTTTTATTGCTGAACTATTCAATTTCAAGCTTCCCTATACGTGGGTATGATCACCTGATAAGGTTTCACAATAGTTTCCATTTTCAAATGGTTACTAATCTGCAACTTAGTTGTTGTGTCTGCCTTGCTGCAAAAAAAGAATTCCCCCTTAATGGGACAATAAAGATCTGACCTGATCTAAGTCAGAACAACTCTGTCGGCATACATTGAAAATGTGTTTCAAATGTGTTGGTAATACTGCCAAAAAGGGGACTCAACACAACACAACACAATTTTACCAAATGCCATTGCACAGGTGATTGTCATTCACAATCAAAAATGTATTTTTGATAGTTTTGACGTTATGCACCTGTATGTTTTGAGCACAAGAGACGATCCTTTCTTATCAAGCATCAGTTTGCTCTACCCAAGGCATGCATCATTAGGAGGTTTCAAAGGTAGCCACAGTGAACCATCTTTTGGATGGTTGTCTTGTGCTAAATCTTACACTGAGGCATCAACATACCAAATTAAATAATAAAATGCATTGTGGAGAGTGCCACAATGTCAGAACTAACCTAAGACCCTTGTTTTTTCCCTGTAATGGAATGATTTTACCGTCAAACTACAGTTCTGTGTCGGTCATGCAATAACAATCCATCCTGAGATATGGAATCACATGTCACATAAAATGCATCAGGACATAAACGGACTGTCAAATGATCCAGTCCCAAGGGTGCTTTAAATTCTTCCACTATCACTACACATTATAGCAGGAACAGCGAGAGAGAATGCGTCCAGCTGAGAGCCACCATTCACTGTCCTTATCAGTAAAACATCCCTAATATATCCCACTGATGGTAATTAACAAACTAGATTTTGAATCTCATAGCGACTGTCTAGTCCAAATGCCTTAGATTTTCCCCGCTTGCATCGCCAACACTCTCCTCAGGGCTTTGCCTGCTCCAAAAAAACTCTGTAGGAATGCAAGAACGCTTCTGCTCTGTCAGTCCCAGTGATCTTCAGGAGGAATGGCCCTGAAGAGATAAGGCAGCCGGACAATGAGTATGTCCACCTGGCAAGGCGAGATGCTCCATCACAGGGCCCAGGGTTACTAAGGTGTCAGTAGCTCTCCCTGTCCCCTACATTGAAGAAGTGCCATATCCTCAATGGTCCCTGGCAGATACTGAAGACCTTCTGGCACAGTTATTGCTGCTGACTGCACTGACTGGAATGTGTGATTTTATTCTAAACTCAGTGACCAAAATTAAAGCTGCTCTAAGCAAGATCATTATGTAACAAGGACACACAGTGTCATGCTGTGAAGCACCTTAAACCAGGAGAGCTACAGTGCTAGCACTTTGAAAATATAAATTGTGGACCTGGGTTTATGGGTCTATGTAGGTTTGTTCAGGTTTTAACTTGGTTGATAGGATTTCAGTTTCCATGGTCTGATAATGTTTGTGGATATTGGCAGAAAGAAGGTAAATGATCCCAACCAGATTATCTCCGTGCCAAGAAGCATTACTTAGGGGGTACAAGTCTAAATATTAAAGATGACATATCATGCTCATTTTCAGGTTCATACTTGTATTTTGTTAATGGACTTTATTTTTGTATTTTACTGAGCCTTTATGGAACATAGTAAATAGACTTCGTTTTTTTGTAAAAGAGTTAATTCAGATTCACCAATAAATATAACTATAACAAAGTAACCGATCGAGGCAGCAGAAGACCAGTAACTGGATATAACGACTTTAGTCCCCTTTCTTACACCAAGGCACAGCGTTAAATTTATTCTAAATAAAGTGTACACTTAAACTGTTACTACTGTTTTTTGGGGGGCTAAAATATGTTTTGCTGCTGTCCCCTGTCCACAGCAGTACATTTCATAGCTTCCATGTCTGTACTCCTGCCTGCTTCTCTAAACTGGGGGCAAGCCAACCGCCATCTACTGTAGGTAACACACTGACTGTGGATAAGAACCTCACACAACCCCACTTCAAAAAATCATAACTATACCTTTAAGCGTGAAATACAAAGTCTTCCAAATTTCCTGAAGTATGTTCCGTCTAGAGAGAGATGGACCCACCAAACTAGATTTATTTGGTGTATTGATGTTCGAGCTGGCATTTAAAACTTTGACAGGCTTGTCTCTCTCATCTTCTAGTGACTTAACAACTGGAAATAAAGTTTCTGCTAACACAAGGCTAGTTATCTCTCCAGACAGGGAGAGACAGAAGATTAGATACCATTTTTGGATTGAGCCAGCATTACAGGCTGTTTGATACGGTGCCATTGTTTTTCTTTTTGATTTCATTGGCTCATCATGAGACAGAGTAGCCAGGGGGTACATTTCAATACAGGAACTCCAGCAATTGTTTATAGGCCGTCCAAATTATATCCTTCAAAAAAGTTACTGGTTAAAAACTACACCTAAAGACAAAGCAAAACCACATCATGTTTCAAATCTCTATTGATAGATTTTCTCAAAGTGCATCCTCTATGATATCATGAAATGAATGGAAAATTCAATAGAAGCACACACATCCCAGTTATATGTCCTTGTCTTAACTCTACTACTACTACTACTACTACTACTACTACTACTACTACTACTACTAGTCTAAAGCTGTGTTTTAACTATATACAATATGCCTATATATGTATATAATTGTATGTATATAAAACAATGAATGTTCTTAGTACTCTTCCTATGGCAAAATGTCACTCACTTGATTTACAGCAGTCCAGTGAATCCTCTTTTACTGTACCAACATCTTTATAACATAGGAAAAGAATACACTCTGCAATATAATATAATCAAAAGAATATTTGTAAAATGTCCTTGGTGCAATATTAACATTTTCAATTCACAACACACGCTCCACAAATAAATAAATAAAAAGAAAAATCTAGGGACCATATTAAATCACTAATGGTGTTTTGCTCTGTTTTAATTGAATGAAGTTGTGGCCAAGTCATTTCTGAGCCGTTGCCATCATTTTCTTTGGTCGGGGGAGGAGCTGGTGTTGAAAACAGTGTAGCCCACTGCTTAAATCACACCAGATGGCCCAAGAAGTGACACAAGAAGTAGGTAATCTGGATTTATGACCTTGCACATATGCTGAGTGCAGGGGCATCTGCTGTGATGAAAATGGCAGCTATTTTAATGAAAGCAGGAACTTTGTGCTAAGATCTCATAGAGAGGGGGCAGCACATCACACCAAGGTTACTCCTGAAACGGCCCTGTTGTTTGGCCTTGCAATCATTGAGCAGCTTTGAATCAGAAATGATCTCAACATGCTGTTTCTCTCAAAGCCATCAACACATTTGTGTGGTGAAATATGCAAATCATAATAAGGAATCCAATACCATCTTTAGCATCTGTATTCATACAGCAGCTCTTAAATGCTCTTTGTGGCTGGTGTTGCATGCCTTACATCAGCAAGTCTTACTAAGGCATGAATAAACAACTGTCAGGCACTGTTAAAGAAGAGGGAAAGAGATGATAGAGAGACAAATGAGATGTGTGTTGTTGAGTCTACGGAAACTGATGTCATTTACTGTGACAAAAGAAATCAAGTTAAAAAGTAATTTTCAAAAAAAGCATTTTCTTGCAGCCACTTCTTTCAGCAATTATCTTGAAAGCAAAACACCCAACTTAACTCTTCTTTGATTATTGTTATTTCCTCGCTTTAGGGTTTGTCTCTGCTCAGTGTCAGGTCACGACAGATACATCCAGCTGTTTCAGCAACATTCACTTGAGTTACACGGAGGCTGCCTCTGCCACAGAAGCGAGTTGAACTGATTTATTTCTTTCCATCACCTAAGCGTTGCTCATGCTCCTTTTCTCTCTACAAAGTTGCAATTTGGTATGACAGCCGTAACACGTAATCCTCACAGGCAGATGACAAGGGAGTATAAGTCATGTCACATTGACTCTGAAATAGAAACTGAATCATAGGCTCCCTGATGAGGGTCTTGCATTCAGAATAACAACCTGTTCCTTAGAGAACTGACAAGCATGCTGCTTATAATGTGTTAACTATTGGTAATGACCACTTTGCTCCAATGGGAGGAGTTTAGTCTTTTTATACCTGATGCTAATGATATTTTGGCGTGAAGATAAGAGCCTCAGAAGTAAGACAGCTCTTTTATTGGTGCCTGGCGGGGAGGCCTGTGAGCTTTAATTTTGTCCATTTGAATTGTGCTTAAAGCCTAAGCTTTATGACTAATTGTCTGTTAAATGACTCGAACACAAACAGATTTTGTTTTCCTGCCCCCTCATCAGGGGAAGCGACAAACGCAAACAACATCATCCATTTGATCTGCGATTGTTTGAATCAGAATGGGGGTGCCTCAATCAGAACAAAGCCAAATCCTCATTAGTTATCAGAGCTGTCAGCCTCAACAAAGTCATTTCCCACATTAACTTGTGAAACAGTCAGTTATGTCCGGGCTGCTAGGTAAATTGAAATAACGATTTATCCCGTGTCTTTGTAATAGATTCCCTGCAAAATGAATTCCCCCCTGTGTAAACTGCTGCACATTATCAAACGTAGGTACCAGGTAAACTTATCCTCCTTTGAACTGGTATTCCAAATGTGAGAACAGCTTACACAGGAAATGATGAATGAATGAAAAGGATGTTGATAAGACAGCTGAAATAATTTTCTGAGCAAAGATAAGGGCCACACTTTGGGCAAAATCTTTCCAATTTTCTTCAACAACCATTTGTCTTCAAATTCACACTTCCCTGCATAACTAAAGGCTGATTGACACATTTGCATACATACTCACTACAAAACAGTAATGTACATTAACTTTAACACCTAAGATAAATAGATAGATAGATAGATAGATAGATAGATAGATAGATAGATAGATAGATAGATAGATAGATAGATAGATAGATAGATAGATAGATAGATAGATACTTTATTCATCCCGAGGGACATTTTAGGCATCCAGTAGCTTAGAAAACCATAACACAACAAACAGACATACACACATATATCTCACATACATAAAAATCACTCACAGAAATTTAAAGAGTTAACAATTGAAGGTCTGGTATGGACTGACTATGTGATGCAATGACCATGATAAGGTGCTATGGTAGAATGTGTGCAATGGTGATACTTTTCCTCGCGTCAATGATGAAAAAGGATTGTCTACCTTGTAACATAAACGTAATCATATGTGTCGTGATTTCCCTGGCAGACAACTCACGTCATGCAGTTGTAACACAGAGTAGCTACAGCTAGAACAGCAGCGTGTAAACGATGGAGACACTAAGAGATCATTTCAGTTTCATTGACATTGTTCATGCTGCTCAGAGAAATATATTAAAAACACAAACCTCCGTTGCTTCTCTCCTACGCTGTCCATCGCCTTACACTATTAATCTGGTACAATATACAGAATAACGATAGCACTGATACTTTACTAACATTAGCTTGCATATGTTTGGGAACCTGATAGCTGATGTTAGCAATGAAATGGTACCAAAATAACGTCAAACTATTATTACACTGGAAGGGACACTCACGGACGGTTGTCGCTAATTTCGGGTTCGGCCACCGTAGGAGTTATAACGCACTCGGAATGGAGGGGGGGGGCCTACAACGTGAAATTCAGTTGGTTGTCATATACAATTTCACCGCTAAATGGGAGAAATTCTTACACACTGGGGCTTTAAGAACAATATATAACAGGGAATAAGTTATAAGATGTAGATGTTATGACCACAGTCCAGATTGTATAGGAGGGCTAATATAGCCTATAACATGCAGGTTTCATAGATTAGGTCCACTTGTTTACTTCCTTAGTCACACAAGTTAAGTTTTGAATGCTGTTGTGGCCCTGGAGAACTGCGACCACATCCTTAAGAACCTTTAGGATTTACAACACATCAGGAATATTGGTAACATTTCTCTTCTGCAACACAGTGTGCTGATGCAGTGTAAATTAAGGGAGCTCAGACCGGTCTAACTGACAACACTTTCACCCTGAAAAGTGATCCACAGATGGCAAGTCATGAATCTTGACCGATAAATACCCTCGGCTCTACCAAATCAACTCAGCCTTCTCCAGTCAGACATGGTTTATGCAAAGCCACTATGGGGACAACAAACTTGGATGGGAAACAACTGTGTTTTCCAGACACAGAAAGGACCCTGTTATCCCTTGAAACTGCAAAACTGAGTCATAAAGCTTTTGGATACATCCATCTTCTTTTTTTGCAGAGCTCGAGAATGTAATTGAGATGCTTCTAATTCACTATGTCCAAATGGTAGTCAAGTGTTTTAACATTTTGCAAGTTATTTTTCGAAAGCTGGCTTGTTCAGATTGCTTTAACCACTTAGAGCCTGTCAGATACGCCTCTTTCTCTCTCTGATGATGAACGCGAGTGAGTGTGAAACCAGATTTTTAGCCTCATCTTGCAGCCATGCTGTTTTTCTTTTTTCCATTTTTGCTCCCCACTACTACTGTTTTGCATACATGCCTATTACCCGTGTCCTGAGCTGTCACGGTGGATCCTTCACTCTTTGCAGTGCAATTACTGTTGATGAAGATCCAATGCAAGCTGTGTAACTGACAATCAAACCGGAGCAAAGTCAATTTGATTTAATTGGTTAGAAATCAACTGTGGAACCATCATTGCACGGCGCTCCTGCTTTCATTGTGGCGTTTCTTTCTCTCTGTAAAAGCCACACACTTTAATTGATGGCGGGACAGTCATACTCACAAGCATCCAGGAAACTGCCGTTCATTGTCTGCATGGGGTTGCATGCTGACTACAGAGGTAATGACACCTCTCTTCCAATATTTGGATGACAAGAGCACCACTGTATGGCTTATGCTTGAAATTTGCTGTAAAAGGGTGAACAAGCTGGCAAATGCACATGACCCAGTGCCCCCGCTGCTACAAGCTGCATTGGTTGCCACACAGCTAAATTAGAGCTTGATGCAACTTGATCCAGTCTCCCTAAAGAGCCTGACTTTGTATTGACAATTTCCTAATCAAATTAGAGGATGGATTACGAACTGAACATCTGGTCTTTGTAATAATACTCATTATTAAGCTCCACTGTGTAGGCGATGAGCAGAATGTCCAAGCACCTGCATCCTTGTATTTCTATCCCAGTATACTACAGTACATAGAGTATGTGCTTATTGCATTTGGTGCACAACATAATAAATGCCTGTACTCGCCTGTCACTTTGTCTTTTCTTTACCCTATTATTTAATTTGCTTTTACATATGCATCTGCAGAAAATGAATAGAATATTTCATTTTGTTCCTCATATTGTGGGAGATGGGACACTTCAATCCTGTAGCTGGTGAGATGGCTGGCCCCTCGGAGAGCTTATCATCACTGATGTATTAACTTCAGTGTAACTTAATGAAAGTCTTTTTTTTCTCGCTACTGTGCAGCACATAGCTGTAGTGCATTATGTTCAACACAACCTCAGAGTTACAATTTCCTACATGCATGCCAAGCCCGATGGTCCCTTCCAGGGGAGAGGTTGTGACTCTTAATAAGATACAGTATGTTCCCTTCTTCATAATCATTAATCTGTTAGCATCCATGTTCTTTGAGAACAGAGGATCTGTATTTATTATCATGATTTAACATGCATAAACATTTTTCTGTTTGTTTTTCATTTAAGGGCAAAAGACATGAAACGATGTAATTAGATTGCTCAGTAGCAGTAACAGTGGCATTTATATCGCAAGCACAAAACTGCTAATCATCATAATTGGTTATGGTTAGCAAGCGCTGCCAAGACCGTAAATGTACTGTAAATATCACTTCATTTCGAAATGTTGACATAAAAACAAATCTTCCCAAGGTTGTAATGTCACATTGCTAATCACCTCAAACAAAATAAACATTTAGAGTAATTGCATTTTTACCACTCTGTTCTCTTATTTATCATTAGGAGTGCACACTGACAAACAAAAGGGGACTTACAGCTGGGATTACCAAAGTAAATCAGAAAGCTTCTTAGCTACATGACCTACGACATAGCTCACACAAAATGTGTGTGTGTGTGTGTGTGTGTGTGTGTGTGTGTGTGTGTGTGTGTGTGTGTGTGTGTGTGTGTGTGTGTGTGTGTGTGTGTGTGTGTGTGTGTGTGTGTGTGTGAGTGAGAGTGTGCTTGTTTGTGCTGCGGGGGACGCATGCAATGAACTCAGTATGATGTCTCTAAATGAGTGCAGATTCTCTGTGGAATTGTTCTATTAACTCATCTCTTACTGGTAGATGCCATCTCATGCCACAACACAGAAGCCACAAGCTGCTGTGTTTACAGTTCGTTAAATCAAGAGGTCTCCTCTTGCTTTGCTCCACACACATTTTGGCTCTCGTCTCCAATCTTGCTAATGGCTGTATTTTTGTTCGGTCTCTTTAATACTGGCTTGCTTCTCTATCGGCTTCCGCTTTTGAGGAGAAAAAAGTACGTACTGTGAGTGTGTTTGTTCTCACAGTAAAGAGAGGCTCCAAACATGCAGCTTTATGAAATACTAAAAAATGCAGTTTTGATTTTGTACACTTCTTTTTGCCCAGTTTATAGTATTGTTACATGTCTTGGCTAACCCTATATTGTCATTTCAGGATAAATTATGCTACACAGAAAATTCATAGTTTGTTTTATGAGAGGCACTATTTGTTTGTACTGGAAAAAAGCTGTGCAATTTGAGATTGTTATTGTGTTGCATGCCTTTTTAAACAAAACACATCAGTAAAATAATAAGGGATAGTGAAGAAAGTCAGTTACTATATTTAGGAATATAACAACCATGATGATGAGACGGTCTAGTATCAGTGCTGTCAAAAATTGTTTTGACAGTGTGCGTTTCTTGTTTCATATTTTTGATAGCTTCTGAGTTTTGGGCACCACAGTCATGCTTTGGGTGAAGCAAACAGGAGGTGTAGTAGATTTGGCTGTGGCCGTCATTCATGTAATTCCTAAGAAAACCACAAAACAAATAAAATCACACAAAGTAAAACAATTGCAGACACTTGTGTGATAAAACCAAGCAAACAAATGAGTAATGAGAGCCAGCAAATATCCAGACCAGATATGCCAAGAACTGTAGACTATGTGAAAGATCAAAATAAAACAGGGAAAGCATTGTAACAACAAAACATGTAAACTATAAATGAAGCGAACAAAGAGTGATAATTAGTTTAAAGCAGTTCTGAATAAATACGTTTTTTTTTCAATTGTCGCTTAAAAATGTTGGTTACACTTTACTTGAAGGTATATACATAAGAGTGACATGACACTGTCATGAACATGTTATTAACATTATAAACAAGTCATAAATGTTCATGGCATAACATTTCTTTTAGTACGTGTCATTTGGACAAGTTATGGTTATGGTTAGAGTTAGAGTTAGAGTTAGCTTTAGGGTTAGCTTTAGGGTTAGGGTTCATGTGTCATGACTGTGTCATGTCACTCTTATGTAGATACCTTCAAGTAAAGTGTTACCACAATGTCCATGGAGCTTGCATCTCTGATAGCCTTGGGTAGGGAGTTCCATAGTTTTGGTGTTAAAAAAAAAGCTGAGCTGCTGATTTTGTTTATTTGTGTGATAGTTTGCATTTAAAAAAACTGGCAGCAGAGGATCTAAGAGGCCATGAAGGATTATAAAACAACAAAGAATTATGAATGTAGGCTGGTCCATACCTTTGGAATATTTCTTAAATGAAAGAAAGCTGCTTTGGTGACCTTTTTTATGTGGGATTTAAAATTGAGGTCAGAGTCTAGAACAGTGGTTCTCAACCTATTTGGGCCCCTCTATCCATTATCCAGGTCCCTTACTTTTTGTTTGTGGACCAACTAATAACATGTCTTGTTTTCTCACCATTTAATACAAAAAAATGGTTCTGCATCCATTGTTTTCTAGTCAAGCAGCTTCTCTACACAGATCAAATGATTATGTGCAATAAACAAACACAGACCAACAAGAAACCAGCTTAATTGCTTAGTTACTCAGGTTTTGTATTTTGAGTATATGGGACCTTGAGTGAAAAATGAGAAAATAAGGGAAAAATGTGGCCTTCAGGCGCAACTCACTGGGGTTTGTATGGCTCAGGAGATGATCCCCCATCATCATTCTCCTGTTAGGGTAATAGGAGTCAGTGAGTAGCTCTGCATCGATTTGTCTTTTTCTGAGCTGTTTCTGCTCCATAAACAGGTCTGGAAGGCAAACAGACCCTCTGTCTCTCTGATTGTTGTCTAAAAATCACCCCTTACATCATATAACAGACCACTGTTTGTCATCATTTTGTCAGCATGTAATGATATGATTCTGTGGGAACACCCTGGTGCAAGAGCATCCTCATAATGGGTCTGTTTTTGCACACAAACCACATAACTGCAGAGGAAATCCAAACCAGAGCACATTTGCATGCTGAGGTTTTGTCTGGTCCCAATGTTGTCTGATGAGACTTGCGCTCTGACAGCCTGGGGGCCTCAAAGCTGAGCTGAGGTCTTATTGACATGGAGCTCGCAGCTTTGCTGTGACCGCCACCGCGGCGGCTGAGCTGATCCACCGACCCTGCCACAGAGACACAGATGCCAATGTTTAAGAACCCAGCAGGGAGCAACGAAGAGGGAGGGGGGGAGATAAACCAGTGCCAGAGACTGCAGGACTGATAGAGAACATTTTAATATTTCTTATATTATTATTATATATTATTATAATATTCTCTTTTAAGAATTTGAATTTAGAAGAGAAACCACTTCAGATAGTTAACTTAGAAACACTATTTTAAGACAGGCATCCAACTTGTACCACACATACAACATGAGTAGTTAAAACAAAAGAGAGTTTGTTTGGAATCCAATCTTCCCAGACTACAACGAAACCACATTTGCAGTTCTGAACATGGTATGGATTTTTGACTCCCCCACACACAAACACATTTCATGTCGCACATTGGAACTGAAGGAGTGAAGAAGGTGGAGCCGAGCCAGCAAAAAGAAAAAACACCACTGCCTGCATAAAGGACATTTCAGTTCACATAAGAGTGCGGTGGATGTTCTTCCATCCTGATGTTTGCCTCGTGTGGCAAATGCATTCTGCAACGTGACTAGTAAATGCCACCATGAAAGATAGTTGGAAACTTAACATGGTATTAGTGCTATTACTATGCCAACTGGTGATGTAATGTCTGCCAACAAATGTACAAGCTAAATACTTTTGTATAAACACATTGAAACTATTCAATATTTTATGTCCTCACCCACACCCGTTCCCGTGATCACATCACTCCCGTCCTTCAGAACCTCCACTGGCTCCCTGTTTCCCAACGCATCCAGTTTAAAGTCCTCCTCCTCACCCACAAAGCCCTCCATAACCAGGCTCCTTCCTACCTCACAGACCTGCTCCACCACCACAGTCTTACATTTCTCACCTGATAGTTACTAGTTTTATTGTTTTTAATTGCTTTAAATATGCTTGTTTTATGTGTTGGTTTTATTGCTTATCTGTTTTTAATGTGCTATATGTGCTGGTTTTACTGTAAAGTGTCTTTGATTACCATGTAAAGCGCTATATAAATCAAATGTATTATTATTATTATTATTATTATTATTATTATTATTATTATTATTATTATTATTATTATTATTATTATGTCCATGCATGGGGGGGTCTAGTACTTTCTGTCTCTTGTTTAATTGACCGGTAGCTGGAAAGGATGCAAAAGGCATGACCCAATAAGAAAGGGATGATAAAGACTGAAACAGGGTTGTGAGCACCAAAGCAGCATGAATCTCAGAAAGTTGTTTATTAATACTTGGATTCAAAATCTTTAAATGTTGTGCTAAGTGCTAAGATGTTATCGAGGTTGAGATAATTATGATTTTTAAGACTCACAGCCACCTTAAATAACTTATTCTATTGATTTTTTTTGCTGTGCTGGGTTCTACAGAAGTATCATCCCACTTCCCTGTTGAATTTAATTGTATTATTCTGCCCACAAATAATACACTTACTGGATTAATTGCTTGATTGAATTGATTCCAGCTAAACAATTATGGTCACTGTTGCTGGCTGCCTTTCTGTCAGGAAAACAGCATTAGTATAGAACGTGTTTCATAGAAGCAAGTGAGAAATATCGCCATAAAAAGCATCATTATTGTTTCATATCTCACATTTTGTATTCAACTCTTGTAACTGATGGACCTTGCTGAATGTCTTTACATGTTTCCCATAAGACACTTGAAAAACAGCAATGGGCAATGGTAGTAGCAAAGAATAAGCACTTCTTTGTACTGATGAGTCATCATATTGCACTGAGCAAGTCAGACAAAGAGAAAAATAGATTAAAAGAGACCATCAGAAGCCTCAATAGACTAGACTGACAAGCCAGACCCACATCAAGATGTTGGGTCTGGGAACTCATCATTGGCAGGGCTCAATCCGAGGGGCGGGGTAAACGGTTGTCTTTCAAATTTGCTCTGCACGCAATAGGATAGAGCTACAACCAAGCAGAGCAACGCTAATTGATAGATTCAACTTTTGCTGTGTCTGGTTGGCAAAACTCCGAACACATCTTCCTTTTTTAAGAATGACTTCAGTGCCGTTCTTTGTTCTTTTCTCAAAGAAAAGCTTAACTCCAAGTCTTCCAGAGTCGCGGCCAAAACCAATTCGAAAGGCCGCTGTTCACCACCAGCAGCAGCCATCTTCTTTGTTTTCAAGTAGCAGGGTATTCACGCGGAACCGTCGCAACTCTGCCGTCATTATGTTAAGCCTCTCCACCGACTCTATACACGATGTCATTGGCCTGACTAGAGTTTGGTTATTCCAGCTCGCAAGCCAACAGAGAGTTGCTAGATGACCCTTTGCTGCAGCTAGGGTGCATCTAGATTTCTAGGCTATCAATAGACCAGAATGCATCGAAAAGACATCGCATTTTACATTCCTGTCTGAAACATATAGGCCACAGCTGAATACTGGTGGCAGCAGGAAATCACTAGCAGGTTGAGGGGAACAGGGAACACACACAAACCTGTAAAGCCTAAAAGTGAGGTGTTTAACCGATGCTAGGCAACTAAGATGGTTTGCTATTTAAATAGTTGGATAACAGTTGAAAGTGGAACAAAGCCTGCTTATCTGAAGAGGGTTAGTACAGTACAGCAACACCATCTAAGACCACAAAGAATCAGAAGGATGCCAAGAACTCCAAACGCCTCTCTTCTAAAATGACTCTGTGAAAACCATTTCATAATCAATTTCATCTGCTTTTATATTCAAATCAGCTATGTCATTTGTCTGCATGTTTAGTCAATTCGGAATGAGTGATTGAGTGTGTTTTGTGGTCATACAGAAGACTCTCTGATGTGCTAAAATGATGACAGCGCCTTTCTGCCTGTCAGGAGGAGCAACATTTCCCATTAAGTTGTGCTGGCTCTGTTTCACTTGATTTGATTCAATATGCAAAGGCCCTTTGAGAAATCAGACAGCCTGTAGGGTGTGTGCCATTGTAATGTGGCCCTGAATGAAAAGCGTGATTATGAAGAGGGTAATACAGAGCACACAGCACATGATCATCTATCTATCTATCTATCTATCTATCTATCTATCTATCTATCTCCTGCATCATCCTTCTCTCCTTTCCTTTACCCTTCACCCTTCCATACAATTTATAGAACACTTATTAATTGCAGTGCTAAATGTGGCCTTGACCTAAAACAGCCACTCTTAGAACAGCTGTGTCCACAGGGTGGCACTTTTTAGCCAGTAGTGCTAATAGGTTGTATGTGAAAAGTGATGGTTTTGGCTTTTGTTGTTGCTTAGCGAATATATAAAATCAATTTGAAGCATCTTTTGCTAATAAAAAGGTACTTGGCACTGTAATCATTACGAACATGCTAAGCTCTTACTGTAATAATGGACACCAGGTGGATCAGATGTAAGTCTACAGCTACGAAGAAAACATGTCCTCATCATGACCATGGACCAATATGTGCAATTTGCTACTAACATTAGACAAACCGATAATGACAACATGTGAACCACTTTTTTATCACTGTATGCTGTAGCACTGGAATTAGCCTTAATTGAATCTAAGCAGTTTAGCCCAAAATATGAAAAACAACCATAAGTAACCTAAAGTATGTGGACTTGGGTGTCCACATACTTTTAGCCAGATGGAGAGAGATCACATCAGTAATCTGATCTAAATGAGGTGGACACACTAGTCTACATAATAAACTGACAACTGAGTGGATATGTGATATCACATTTCATGGAGATCAAAACACACGAGAATAGCCAGATTGAGACTCGGAAAATTATGCGATTTTCACGACTCTTTCCTCACTTTTGAAAGAGAAGGGTGTCACAAAAACAGAATAAACAAAAGCTGCAGTATACTCTCTTGTTACTCGTTTCTTCCCAACACAAAATGAATTTGCGCAGTTGCATTGTTATTGTGGCAGTGACAGCAAACATATAGTGCTGCAACTCACAAACCCAATCTGGTCACTTGTAAAACACAATGTGGACAGTCATCCATAAATATCAGATTCAACACAACAAATTGCATTTGCTTGCTGTCTGAGCACCTCTCTCTGGAAACTAACAACAGTCCTGCTCCATTCAAAATAGGTAGGAAATGAAGCCAGCACTGTAAAGCAAGGCTCCCAGCGGGCCCTTAAACTTTAAATGTTTTCACACTACGCCAACTGAACCAGCGGCGTGCAGCCAAAGTGTGACATGCATTCTCACACAGTTGTGCAGCTTTAAACCGCAATCAATGATACGTGGTGGTCAGGTGAGCAGGTCCTCAACCTTGACACTGGCGGAAGATGAATGGTGTCGTCAGGAGGAAATGCTACGACTCAGCAAGCCAAGCCAGGTGCAAGTGGGACATGGCGCAAAAACAACAACCTCAATCTGCCATCCTGCATGGCAGAAAAGATTAATATGGTTGTTTTGGCTGCTTAAGTAGAAAGATGTAATTCACAATAACTTGAAGCACAGACATACAGCTAATTGCAGATGTCCACGTGCATCCTTTAGAAATTCCAAGTGGTTTCATTTAACTGCCAGAGTGACTTTCCTTTGTCTTTGCTGGTAAATAAATAAATGTGGACTAAATGAGTAATGCTGCCATCTGTCAATGTCAATTCAATGAGCCATATAGATGAGTCCTCAGGTGTAGAACTCGTGCATACATGTGGAATTACGTGTGGGGAAATCAGATGCAATATTTCATATAATGTGCATCTTAGCTCTTGATTGGTACCTTGTTCTTTGTCACTCCTCCGTTTGCTTGTATTTAACGCCAGAGTATTCCCACCTGTATAAAAACATTAAGTCTTTTGAACCCTTGAACATCTCTGACAGCTTTGCAGGAAATAACTACAAGCTTGTGAAAGGTGTGATACCTGCTAACTGTAATACGTTTTTATTGATTGATTTATCCTCGATTTATCCAGTAAAGCACTTCAGTTACAGCTTTTCTTTTACAAGAAAGACTGGGGCAAAATGGCAGAATAAAATATTCAAAATGTAATTTGTTTAGGATATGATAGATCAATTTTAGTTTAGAAGTTAAGCGTGCATATCTTAACAACGTACATCCTTATACAAGTACAATGTGTATTGAAACGCTACATGGTCATGGCCATGGTCCAAGATGTACAATGTGGTAGTACTAGTAACACAGACATGGCACCGGCAATGACAACATGTGAACCACTGGCTTAAAATATCACTATATGCTGTAGCATTTGAATTAGCCTTAATTGGGGCTAAACAGTCTGTTGTAGCAACTCCTTCACTCATCTTATTTTCCTAAGTAGCCCATATGGTAAATAAGCACTCACGGAGATCCTTACGTTTTGTTCAAATAATGCAAGATATATTACGTCAAAAAAAAAAATCTCCATGGTTAAATTTCAATAGAAACTTAAACTCACTAAACTTTTTACTCACACTGTGTATGCTACGGTCACTAAACTGTTTTCTGTCCACCTCTCTTACTCAAACAAAAGAACTCCCCCAGCTGTCACCCAGCACCTCCTCATACCTGCGAAGGTGACCTAATTAGGAGGAGGAGCGGAGGTTGCCGTATTCTAGTAATTATTTTAAGTTATTTCTCCAGATTTAAAGTCCAAAATTTTATTTAACAATTTAGAAATGAAATAGAAAAATAAAGCAAATACGAATCATCGTGTTTGTTTTTACAATTAAATGATTAAATACCAATAGACTTATTATGGCTCCAACACAGTTCAGCCCAGAACATGAAAAATCAACCCACAATATGTGGACATGGGTATCCACATACTTTAGGGCTGATGGACAGAGATCACATCAGCAATATGTTGCAGATATTTAAAGATGCAAACAAGCTGACAAGCCTTGCTTGTAGACACAAAATTATAATTACAAAATTACCAAAAACTTTAGAGTCATAGTAGTTAGTTACTTTTCTGTTACACTGATGAATCCCACACTCGGGTCTCTCTTCTATAATTTTGTATAATTGCAATAGCTTCACTCTCAAAAACAACAGCTGTGGTGCTTTATTGTAATTTCATACATTTTATGTGAAGCAAGCACTGGCCAAATGTCCTCTATTTCCATTAATAAAGTCTACTACGGAACTAACGGCAATTCACAAAACATGCAAAATTAAATTAAAGTAAACTGGGACTACTGCAAGCTTATTTTCTCTCTCTCTCTCTCCACCAACTAAAATGGCATTTACCATCTGGTCCCTCAGGCTACTTTTGAAACATCACTTCAGAAATATTCATATGTGTGAAATTTGGATTACTAAACTCTCTTTAATCACTCATTTAATTCCTAAGACCGTCATACTATGCTTGCTAATGTCTTGTAAATCTACAAGAGCTAAAATGCCATGGCTTAAAGGAGAACTCCGGCCAATTTTTACGTTAATCTTGCTAAATATAACTATGCGAGACCTGTCTATAGCAAAAACAATTAGCGCAACAGCAGCTACATAGACGGAGCTGCTGCAGCTAATGCCCACCGCTCCCACTTAGCTAAACGGCAGTTATGGGGGCATGAGCTAAATAGTGCCTTTGTGTATCTTAACAGGACACAAAATGCAATTAAAATGTCTGTGTAACATGAACAGGGCCCTTACATGATAACAAGATGCGTTTTCAACATTCACCTACCCTGTTAGCTGCTAGCTAGCTAGCTGTTGTCTGGGACGAGAGAGTGTTCAGTCAGGCTTCAGTAATAATCATCATGCAGCAGTCCCGTGTGTATTTGTAGCATATATATGATATATATCCATTTTGTGTGCGATCCATCTGGCGTTGGAGAGTAGTATTCTCTGCCGTGGGGATCGTTGTGGTAGTTTTCCGACCGTCGGCCGTGCTTCTGCTTCCTGTCCGCCGTCCTCGCTTGCTGCGCCGACAACAATCGCGAGAGCGCCCGCTGGTCGTGGCTGTCCTCCGGAGGACCGGTGATGCATTCGTGCCGATTTTTGGGGGGTTTATTTCCCCTCAAAAATAGGCAATTGAGCGCTGTAGTGGTTATGAGCATTTTATTGACTATGTAACTACATGGAAACGGGCAGAATTATGCCGGTGCCTTGTTCAGTAAAACACTAACAGACGGCTAACAGCAGTCTCGTGCTGAAGTCCCGTGTGAATTCAGTTGTAGCAAGATAAATAACAGTGTAGGTGGAGGAGATACAGTGTAGCGTGAAGAGCGGAGGTGTTCACAAGGGAAGAAGCTTGGAGTAACGTAACTATGGAGAATATCGAAGATATTGAACACATGGAAGAGGCTTTTGAGTTTGATTGTCGTCCTTATTTATTCGAATCCGAGTATACAGACGAAGAACTGGCCTCACAAGAGTTAGAAAGAACCAGACAGACAGACAGAGGGGCAACAGGCAGATGAAGCAGCTGCTCCAAGATCATGCATTTCGGGCAACTGGTGGTGTTCGTGTGGGTGTTGTGCCGCGAAAGCATCACCGGTCCTCCAGAGGACATCCTCCAGACCAGCGGGCGCTCTCGTGATTGTTGTCGGCAGAGAATACTACTCTCCAACGCCAGATGGATCGCACACAAAATGGATATATGTCATATATATCCATATATATGCTACAAATACACACGGGACTGGTGCATGATGATTATTACTGAAGCCTGACTGAACACTCTCTCGTCCCAGACAACAGCTAGCTAGCTAGCAGCTAACAAGGTAGGTGATTGTTGAAAATGCATCTTGTTGTCATGTAAGGGCCCTGTTCATGTTACACAGACATTTTAATTTAATTTAATTTTAATTTAATTTAATTTTAATTTTAATTTTAATTTTGTGTCCTGTTAAGATACACAAAGGCACTATTTAGCTTATGTCCCCATAACTGCCGTTTAGCTAAGCGGGAGCGGTGGGCATTAGCTGCAGCAGCTCTGTCTATGTAGCTGCTGTTGCGCTAATTGTTTTTGCTATAGACAGGTCTTGCATAGTTATATTTAGCAAGATTAACGTAAAAATTGGCCGGAGTTCTCCTTTAAGTCTATGCTGACACGTTGGGTTTTTATGAGCCTGTTTAAATATGCTGCCATCAAGTTTGCAACATGTTTTTTGGGGGGTAGTTTTAGTAGAGGCATTTTTTTGCTTCCTCTATGAAATGTGGTACACATCAGGAAATATTAAAGAGTTACCAACCATTACAGGCATATAAAGAGCCAGACTGAATGTGTGGGCAGGGTTACTTTGTGTTTCATACAGACACATGGCTCCAAAAGCTCAATTTTGCTCCTGGATCTAAAATTGTTCAGATAGAAAACACAAAATCTGTCACAAGCTTGTACTATCTCAAGTACCAATGCTTCGTTGATTTCCCTAAAATAAACAGGAAAAAAAGACTTTTCATTTTAATAATGTAACATTTGTGATGCATTTATGTACCTTAAATTCCATGATACCAGGCAGGTATAGCGTAATTCATATTTAAGACCTTGATAGGCAGTGATGTAAAGTTACTCCCCTCAACAAACACTACAATCCTGTTTCTTTAAACGCCTTGCCTTTGTTTGCTAATTCATGAAATCAATGCTCCCTCTTAAATAATTAACAACATTGCTACTTGCAGGGGAAATGTGTGCGGATTTGTTTGCGTGAATGGCCACATCACATGCAACATAATACTCCTAAGCACCCCGAATGTGTGCAAATCAACATTCAGTTCACACACATTACAGTACAAATGCTTCTACGCGTTCACAGGCAAATGCACACACACCCACACACGCAGCACATTCATTATCACATACGAAAACATGACATACCATATACATACCAGTGTAGTTATGAATATTTATAACAAAACAACTGAAAGCAGCACAGAGGTACTACACACACACACACACACACACACACACACACACACACACACACACACACACAGTGGGCTAGGCTATGTTTGTAGATTATTAGATTCTAGTCTAAAGGCAACACAGATCTCTCCAAGGATCAGCAGACAAACAATGTGCACATTTAAGACTTCTGTTTGACATCACATCCATTCACTTCTATGGGCAAATAAAGCTTAGTTCACCTCGGTCTGCAGCAAACCTTCACAAGGATCCATAAAACTCTCCATTGGTCAGTTTCCATTGGTCTGTAATGTGCAAACCCAGCAGTGAAAGTCTTTCCCTCTGCAGTACAATATCATCATGCACTTTGGAAGTAACCAAAACAAGCAGCAGGACAAGGAGACGCCTTCAAAGTTCTGCCCATGTTAAAAGATTCTGAAACATATGGACGCAAGAGCAACTTTCCTACATACTTCTTTGATGTCTCTTGCTGCCGTTGATTATTTGAGACATAAATTTGCATCTCATCATGTTTATAAAACAGACACCTGGCAGAAAAAGTTAATAGGATTTTTTACACAATTTCTTTCTCATTTGCAAGGTGGTCTTCTGTGCGTTTCTCAGGATTAATAATATACCAATAACATTGTTTTTTACATATTACATACATCACGAAGCCCTCTAGGTCAGAGCATTTGCATCATCAATGCACACATATGGACACATAGGAATGGTAAATCTAATAATATCCTTAGGTCTCCAAGGGCCACACTGTCCTGGAAAGCCTTGTCTGGAACGTATTGATTTAATTTGAATACATGTTTGATTCTAATATAACAAATAGCATACGTCTGTGCAGTATATACATATATCTTAGACTTTGAATCACACTTTGCGTTACTAAGGCTTGTCTTTATATATGATAGTGGTGACTTGAATTTCCCCCCTCACTGACAGGCCTACAGTGTTTACTTTTAATTGACTTATTAACAGAGAAGCATCCATACGAAAATTACTTAAAACCTAGCAGCAACTTGTCTTCAGAAATGTTGACATTGGCCTAGGCAACCAAAACATTGCTTGTTGAACGGTGATAAATTTCAGCCCTCATAGACTTCTCTCCCTCTCTCTCCTTTCTCCCTTACATTTGGGTAAAAATCAAGGCTAGATTTTGGACCTGGATATAAGTCAACATGATGACAGATGGCAAACTCAAGATTTATTTCCATGGTTGAGCTGGTGGTGCTGCTTTGTGACTGAGATTTCAGAGAAGTGACATTAATCTTCCCCATGTCTTGCAGTGGGCCAAGTAACCAGTTCAAGGTGGAACCAATATATGACAAAAAGTCTCAGAAATTGATGAACCAGCAGAGGGCACATTAAGATTGTTCAAAGGTACGCCTCAGAAAAGCTCTGTGAGACTACAGTGAAATACAGGGTTGGACGAGATAATGCTGTATATTCATTTTGGGGGATTCAAAAAAGAAATGTAAAACTAAGGTTTGTTTTGTAAATGCACACATGCTCAAATTCCTGAAAAGAGAGAGTCTGAATGCACTAATGCTGGCTTATATTCCCTGAGGTGATCAAGTGATTTATAATAATCATGGGGAGTTGATAAATACAATCCCATGAGGAGCTTGCATGCCTGTAATTTGTAAATCTACGAATTGTTTTGGGGAGGACAGATGTCCCCTGATAATACTAATCCCATGCAGATCAAATGCTTGATCATTTTATCCATCTATTGTTTGAGAGAAATTTATTTTTTTCTGGTTTTCTGGATGCAAGAAGCTGCCCCATCCTGTTGTGAAAACGGAGGCCGGAGAAAAATTTGTCAAAGAATGTTCAGAATCTAGTTTTGATCTGTTTTATTTCAACAAATTAGAATATGGCGGGTGCCCGGATAGTTGGGTTCCAACCTGCAGCCCTTTGCTGTATGTCATCCCCCCTCTCTCTCCCCTTTCATGTCTAAGCTATCCTATCAAAGATAAAGGCCTAAAATGTGAAGAAAATTTTTTTTTTGAATGTGGCAATAATCCTGACAAGCCCTGATGAAATGATTGACATGGAAACAAAGCTAATGTGGAACACAATGACAAAAAAAGACTACCTTGGATGTTTGATTAATATTAATAAGCCAATACTAATGTCACAAACTCAAAAAACACATACACTGATCTGTTAAATGGTTCCACGTGTCACAGCAACAGTGTGATGACTTTAACAACTTTAACAAGCTCTAATTGACTGTTTGTGAAATTGCCAACGTCCAAATGATGAAAGGCAGATAAAAGTCTTTGATGTTCTCTTTTTTTAAGATAGATATTTTTTTTTGAAGATGGAGGTGGGGGGAGAAGTCACAGACATCACTCAGCAATCTGGAATCTCCTCTGAAATGCCCGATGCAGGCCTTCATCTAATTCTAATGAGATGCACTAATGAAATATGATAAAATAGCCTCCCACTGAATAACAGGACGCTTAGCCATTACCTAGCTTAAATGTCAACCGTAAACAAAACACAGATCTTTTCTATGAGCCTGTTCACTGAGTGGATGATAAGGGTATAATATTCAATCTTACCTTGACACCTACAGTATATTAAATCCAAACTTCAAAGTTTCTCGTGGAGCATACTGTACAGCCAAACTTTTCTATGTGTGTGTATTTCATAGCTCATGTGTTCCTTGTTCAAAATAAAAGCACGGCATGGTGTTCCCTGCCACTTTCACTTAGACTTGTCTCTTCCTTCCCACAATGATTTCAGACACCTGAGTGAGACATTCACAATCCAAGTATCTTTTGGTGAAACCTTGGGGCCTGCACTGATGTAGCCTTTGTTGACAATGATGGATGCAGCCGTCAAGGCATCTGACATAGTAGGCTAAATTACATTACATTCAAACTACTTTCTGAGTGCTTTTCAAGGCTAATGTCGCAATGAGATGAGGCACATGTCGTGGGAATAGTCACATTTCTGAGATGGAACGTGACTCCGCAGCAGCATACAGTTTCACAGTTGCCACTGGGAATTGATTTATTTAATAATTGACTCTTAATATTGCTGCTTCAGCTCATGATTCCATTTAGATCAGAAGCTGTTGATAGCTGATACTTTGTGTTCAATTAACATTTTAGCTTTGTCAGTCTTCAAAGAAAAAAAACATAATGTAAGACCTCTCTATTTAAACCATAATCCATAATTAATACAACTAGTTTAGCTCTATCACCAGCTCCCTAATGTGAAGTAAAATGGGTTTCACTGCATGTTTAAGTAAATACATCCTCTACCCTTTCCATGATGCCAGCGGGCCAAAGGGACCAAAGCACAGCGACCTCTAACCATGGGGCCTCAACCTTGCCTGACCTGAGGTGAGGTCGCTGGTGGTCAAAGTCCCTGGATACAGGAGCAGATATCTAAAACTTGTCAATTTAGCCCTTTAATCTTTAAACAAATGAATGGTAGTGCAATTTAAAATGAGTCATGAATTATATCAGTATTATTGTCAAAAGGTTGCAGCGAACAAGGTTAGTCGTTTGGCGATACATCTATTAAAATGTACACAGGTCCGAAGCCTTGACTGACTCATTAAGCTAGAAGTTGACCAATATGGTGTGATTTTGTTTGTGTTTCCTGTTTTATTTTTTAGTCTGTTTTTCTCCCTTGTCTTGATTTACTTCCTGCCTTGTGTTTTCCCGCCTTTGTAATTGTCTGCCCCACCCAGATGTGTTTCACCTGTTCCTGAGCCCTAGTGTCACCTGTTTCTTGTTTCACCTCGTTACCTCTTGTGTTTAGTCTCTGTGTTGTCTTTGTCTCTTATCAGAACATTGTATTGTTTTGGGTGTTTGTGTGTGGAGTCTACCCCGCTGTCTCTGTGTTCCAGTTTTTTTTCGGTATTCCTGTTCTTTTGGCTTCCTCAACATTTTGTAATTATTTTTGCCTACTGTCTAGAGGACTCCTTGGTTGTATATCTTTTGATTGTCATTAAATCCTCAAGCTCACCACTGCCTGTCCATCTCTGCATTGGGTCCTGCAATTCTTTGAACCACTTAACAGATTTGTTTCTTTGCTTTTGGATTATTTTCATTCATGTATTTTCATTAGACAAAACTTATTTTCAACTTTCATAGTAAGATGACAATATCAGATAGTTTTAAGACACAAAATCCAGCTTTAAAGTTTGACATTTACTCTATGTAGAATCAGCATCTGTCTGCTAAGGCAAAATTGCATCGAGTTATCACACGTGAGTGAGTTATGTTTCCCCTTCCGAGTGCTCATTCTCTACAGAGCCAAAAGACTCATGGTCAGCAGCAGTAAAGTCTGCCATGATATCTGTGGAAAGGTGTATGAAGTATAGATGCAATGTGAGAGTGAGCAAGAGGGCAAGGGGAAGGGAAAGTGTGTTATTATCTTATTATCACTCCTGCATAAGTTTTATTATGCAAGTGCAACCAGAAATGTTTTGGTGGCCTTTAACACTGTTAGCATATCCGATTAGACTGGTTACTGCAGCAGAAATGGAAATCTGAAAAGTGTTCATGACACCCCTTCCCTCCCAGCAGCATCACTCACATTTAGGTAACATTTCACTGTCTAGGGCTATTATCTATGCCACATTTCAAATATTTCAAATCAGTCAGTCCTGGACATTATTCATGCAAGCTCATTGGTGCAGTCCGTTCCGTGATACAGTTTAGTATCCCAGTCCAGTGGGCAGGAATCACAGTCGGGATTGCTCAAATGCAGGCGAGTCCACAGGCTATTTAACAGGCTACAAAGTTACGCATGGTCACTACATTTCATTAAACAAGACAAGGTCAGCAGCCTGGGCAGAGGGATCTGTTTTACTGGCAATCGAGGAACACTGCGCCGCTAAATGGCAGTTGACCTTGTTGTTGTATCGTGACAGACAGTGGCTCCCATTCCCACCCCACTGCTCCACTAAGGGAGGAGCTGCCATGCTGCTTAGCCATAATAGGGGATGGACTCCCACTGTGCATGCATAATGTCATGGTTTTGACGCCTGATTACAATATTATTAACTCTGGCTCTGTTTTTGGTCAGAGTCTCCAGTTGCCCAGAGGAGTCCCCCCCCCCCCCCCATTTCAGACATCCACATGGCCATGTCAAGGGTCTGCGTCTGGGCGACAAATACAGGCAATTATGGGAGGTCTTGTGTTAGGTCATTCGTTAATAATGTCACAGTGGCGCCGAAGAGTGTATCAAGTCTGTAGTGGGAGAATTTGGGAGGTGCAGATTATCACCTGAGTTGATAGAGCGCTTGAACCAAAGTATAAAAAAACACTTGAAATCCTACCTCTGCCAATGAGGTTATAATATACAAGGATTAAAAGTCCTAAAATTGCTAATGTAATGTATCATGAAAAACTCACTTTTCCTTGTGCACATACAAATAAGTATCTGTAGAGCCTAACAACCCACCAACTGTCAAATAAGACAACCCAGTCAACCCATGTGGACTGTCTAGATCAGAAACCCTAACCCTGTCTAACGCTAACCCTAAACCCAACCCCTGACCCAACTAAGTTGTTTTTGCAATTCCATTACAACCTAACAAATTCCACATGCTGATAAAGACAAGTGGAGATTGTTTTGTCATTAGCATGGTAGTTTATCCCTATTAGTGTTTTGATGCAGCGCTAATTTGTTTTTAGCATTATGTATTTTACAAATAAATCACATCCTCTCTGATCACTTTCCATTTGTCTTTCATTTCATTTTTTTCTTCTGCCATCCTCTTATCTACCCTCTTGTTTTGTTTTTTTCACTGCTCCCTTCTGCCAGCAGCAGAAGCCTCACGGTTCATAGCCCGACTCCTCTTCTCATCTCAAAACAGAGCAAGTGAGCATTCATTACTTCTGGGTCACATGATAGGATTAATAACCTTATTACTCATATTGGACATGCATAAAATAGAGGGCTGACCTTCTTTTAAACTGTCTTCAGCAATAGATGGAGGGTGTCCATTAATTTAATATAAAGGAGCTGAAATATGCACTGCAGGCCTGTGCGTTTACTTTGGCCTTGCTGTAAATGTTACGAGATCCCCAGTTTGTAATAGAAATGTTTTTGCTTTTTTTGTGGGCACCAATTCATTTATGTTCCCTAAGTACAAGCTGCAATACGGGGCTTATCATGATGAAAGGCACCGGATCCTCTCAGTCTGTCTACTTAAACTTAATTAAACCTGCACATCTTCCGCACAGCTTCCATCCAAAGAGATGAACCCCACCTAAATAAATTTGACAAAATATTTGCTCATATAAAAAAAAGTAACCTCAGGAAGCCTGATATCCATTCATGTTGACTCATTCAAATGATCAGTTATGTTGAAATATTTACACAAAATAGGGGCACTTTAGGTAACATTATGATCTATACTGATATCAATATATATGTTGACAGGAAATGTGATTTAATACAAACTTTTAGAGGGACACTCTATACACATACTGGCTTGTATCCCATGAATAAAATAAAATGTTGATTTAGGGGTATTCATTCAGCACTCTGTTTTCTTTCTCTCCACCCTGCCTCTAAAATGTTATGGTCACTTCCACTGCTTTCCCCTCTTTCAGCAGAGGTGATATTTTATCCACAGGAGAGCCATTATTTAGCATCTCCATCTCTGCTGTCCTCCTCCCCACAGCTTTCCTGACTCAGTGCCATTCTCCTTTGTCATTCTAATCTGTTCCTCTGGCATTACTACTTTGTTTTGACCTCCAGCCTGCGTGTGTGTGTCTGTGTGCATGTTTGGTTTGTGGAATTTGCTTTTATTGTTGTCGACTAAAGCCATTGAATGAGGTAGGAGAGTCAAAGGAAGCAGAATTTGTATTCCTATTCAAAGCTCCCACCCTTCTCTATAAAGGATGTGGATTGTACAATACCTGTATTTCCAGTGCTGGGCAACATGCAACCAAATGATCAATCACACACAATGAGGAACAGAGCTTGTTGTACTAATTTGTAGGGGTTTTTCATTATCAATTCATCACTGTCAGTAATTCGATCGATACCTCATTCTGTTTGAGCCAGTATGGGGATTTCGATTGTATCTGGGCATTTGCAGCACCTTGGTCTGTCACTATTACGTAATGTTATGCATATACATGTATGTGCACTGTGCATAAAATACACATACAAAACACAAATGCATGATAAAGATATCAAATGAGTCTACGTCAATGCAAGTGAAGTGGCACCCAAGATGTAAAATGATCTGCTTCATGTTAGTGTCACATGAAGAAAACGAAAGGAAAAAAAACAACGCCATTTATTTGCTGTTGGTTGCCAATTAGGCACCAAACATTAGCTCTGTAAAGTGTCAGAGAATGCTGAAAATCACACAGCCCAAAGTGACATCTTCAAATTTTTATTTTACTCTGTATCGTAATTTAGGGCCTGAAGGTTATATCGTTAACACAATTGGGTGCCAGACATACAATTAAGTTTGTCATTAATAACTCAGGGGTGCTGCTTAGGCCTAATGTCTGTAAAACCCACGCTACAAGATAAATGTAATGAAACGTATTAGGAACAACCTAAAAGAAAAGATAACAACCAGATCAAATGTAGCTTTTAGCAGATCTTATTTAATGCCTTTCCGAACACTTTTAAACCAAAATGGACACAGGTCACACAAACACACTTTATGGTGGGCATATTTGTGCTTGAGAGAAAAAACAAACAATACTGCACACTGTCAGCCAAAGAAGTTACAGTGCATGTTAATTAAGTGAATGTAAGAGAGTAACCAGTGTACAGGATTCTTTATTTCATTTTTAAGCAATCATTTCCAAATATGTCCATACTAAATATAGTGCTACCCCTGTGTTTTGAGTGACTGGACTTTAATACAGTTCATGAAAGCTTCATCAGAAAATATTTCTGATCTAAACTCCCAGTAAACATCGGGGTATAAAAAGAAGGCGGAACTGTATAATTAGCTTGAGACGGAATAGCTACTAAGTCTAAAAAAAACAAAGAAATCAGTGCCACCACCCACAAAAACTCAAACTTTATCAAAAATAGGAAGGAACATACAAAGCAGTACCACCCACACTGTTTTGGTTTGACAAGTGATTGGAAAGTACAGTGCAAAAGCACCACATGTTCCTGTCAATTACCACTCTATTATGGCCTGCTGTATGTGATGTAACAAGTTGTCGCCCAAATCACAGACACCCACGATCTCCTGGTATGGCCCCCAGCAACAGAAGATAATTGCCATCAATATTTCACGTAGACTTTGACAGTAGGGCATGACCTGATGCAGCTCAGGAAAAATCAAAATTTCTCAGCTTTGACGGATCATAACTCAGCTGCTACAATCCATCATAGTAAAAGGTGAGACCCAGAAGGAAAGTTCCTGACAGGGATTTGACTTATCACTGTTTGTACGTCAGCTTGTTGAGTTTGAGCTATTAGAAAGAGGACTCTTTTTTTTTAGGTCAAATGCATTCTGTATTTTGGTGACATCTTTGGTGCGAAATTGCTGAAGCGTTTCTCAATTGGCATTCCGTAGGATCAGATTCAGTCACATGACCCTGACAGGAATGATGAATCTCATGATGTACTTTGAGTTTTTGTAGCCATTTTGTTCCATGGCTATCACTGCTTATGCTAACAACCCAGTTATTCTGTTAATTCCAAACAAAAGGCTGCTGTCGATGCCCCACAGATAATGCTTTTTGACTCAACTTGGTATGTAACATTTGCGATATGGCTGTTAATTGCAATGTGTATGCCAAAAGTACGTGGTAAACCAAATAAAATATATGGACTATAAGAAGTACACCCATGTCTGATTATTGAACATGCCATTCCTAAACCATGGGCATTAATGTGCTGCTATTACAACCTCCACACAAGACTTTGGAATCTGGCTACAGGGTTTGCTTCAATGCTACAGGAGCATTAGTAAAGTCGGGCACTGATGTTTGTCGATAAGGCCTCACTGCATTCCAGTTCATCCCAAAGTTGTTTTTTTGTGGACCTGGCTTTTTGCACAGGAACCTTGACAAACGACAAAACAGTGATATGATCACATCACTGTGGTACAATATAGTAATATTAATTTCTCACCAAGCAGTAACTGATAATTAAAACTTGTTTATGCGATGCAACAAAATAATCTAAACTCAGTTTTGTTTGCTGCCGTTTAGTTTAGCAAACCACTGACTGGTTGGGAAATAATCTCAGGACTCTCTGCTTTGACCAGCGGCCGTGCATTATCTATTATTATACACATATCTTTTTATGAATGGACAATAAAATGCATGATATTGCACTGCAAACATCCAATAATATAACTGCTGCAGCTATGCAACATTTTTTTGTCAGTATTGTAATAAATGCCACTAAGCCTTTCCTTCACAGAGCTTACTCTGTTTTCACTCACACTGTTTATTATGCAGTCACGCTGGGGATGATGTGTAAATTAATGCAGAATGGCCCTACATTTTATACATATAGACCAAACTGACGTATTAATACTCTGGTCAAACTATGCTGTATATCTTTTTTCTTATTATTTTAAGCCTATGGGAAATACAGTAGCTGGCAGACTGTGAGTGATTATCACTCATCACATACTGAACTCCAACAGTCAAGAGGCTCCCGAGTAGAATGAATCAACAAACAGAACGATTCTTCATGCAGATGAATAGGCTTTTGTCCCTGCTCATGCTTTTTTACTTTTTCCTCCCACAAGTCTGTGTGATTTCAGGTTCCTCAATCATCCTGCACTATGTGCATGATGTATATTATTGATTGCTCCCTGTCTACAGGTTTAATGTTTAAAGCTGCACTCGGCTGATTCAGATGTTGGTATGGCTGCAGAAGCAACTCAAATCATTAATGTAATCATCACTAGACTACAGTACATACTGCTATAATTGATTACGTATTTTAATGGAACAGTTGCTATTTGTTTATGAACTGGGTCTGTTTTAACCATCTTTCCTGTATCTACTGATTATAATTTAGTAAATAAAAACAAAGCCTCATTGAAGCTGGTTCCTTCATTCCTAGCTATTAATGTAAAATTAAAACATTTGGATGGTTTGATATGTATAACTGCAGGGACACATCCTAAACTAATGCTGAGTGTAAAGAGAGCAATGTGTGAAAAGCAGTTGAAAGTACACTAATCATTCTGTTAATATGTTGCTCTTGTCCTTTTGGCAACTGAGATTGCCTATTAGAAACAGAGCTTTGCACACAGGTAAAAATCAATGGCATGGAAACTCACTGTAGGTGTTCTCTAATGCGTGTGCCACCACGGCGTGAAGCATAATCAGACTCTATAGTTCCCACAACAACAGGTAAAAAAGCAAGGTTGCACAATTCGGAGTCTGAGCAAGGTACTTAGTCAATGCAAGGTGGCTATGGAGTTCAGTACCGGGAGGTTTTTCACACTACAGACCCTGCAACTCAATAGCATCTTTCATTCGACCTTCCATGCCTGGTAAATGGCCACATCTTTCATCTCCACATGCCCAGTTTGTAAAGCAGGTCTGTTATGAAAATATGTTGTTTTGTAGCTCAAACCAAGATACCCAGGTGATATCGCTTGAGTAACATTTTCAGATTTAAAGAGCCCCTTTAGAGCCACAGAAGACTTTATACTACTGTTTCCATGGGCTGTGTTGTAGTCCTCATGGCTAATAAATTGACTTTGTCATATAAAGTGCCCCTGTATAATTACACTTGTACTATCACAATGCTTATTGTTCAATTATGCATATTTGAGTTGTATTTAAACTGCCAATTTGGTGTGGTTTAGCTGTGTCAATATGGTTTATTTTTGTTTGTTATCAACAGTAGGTGATTTGACGGGGAGTAAAGGGGGATGTAATTCCCCTTGTAAGCAAAATGACCAATGCGCAGGGCCCTTGTTAACCTGCCACCCCCCTTTCCATCCCCTATTAGCAGGGAGTGCAGGGGCAGAGGGGTTGGGTAGTTGAATATGTTGGTGTAGTCTGACGGACTCATTGATCCTTTATCTGAATGAGGTTTGTGCAAGTCAGAATCTCTGGCCCCGACCACGGCTCTGAAATATCAGTAGCCTAACTGTGTACTGATAAATCCATGGCGCTGTCCGTGGAACTGAAATAAAAAAGTAGTCATTCATGGGGCAGTTTGCTAGTCGTTGGCGAACGCAATGAACCAGGTTCTTTACCCTCAGTTAAAAATGAACAAATCGCCTACTGGTTAGCACCACTGTTTTATTTTATTTTATTATTATTCACTCAATGTGTTATATATGACTAGTTAATACAGAATATTAAAACATATTCTATTTAATTATTTTGAAGCTGATTAAAGGTTAAAAATAGGAGATATACTCGTTCATGCACTGTGAAATTGGTTCGGTATGTGCTTTTCTTCCTGGTAGTGTAAAAGTAAAAGCTCATTGTAATTTGAAAAGGCCCTAGCCTAGAAATCTAGACGCACCCTAGCGGCAGCAAATGTAATTTGCAGCCAGGGTCGTCTAGCAACTCTTCGTTGGCTTGCGAGCTGGAAAAAACAAACTCTGGTCAGGCCAATCACATCGTGTATATACAACCCCAAATCAGAAAAAGTTGGGACAGTATGAAAAACACAAATAAAAAAAGAAAGTAGTGATTTCTAAATGTACTTTGACTTGTATTTCATTGCAGACATTGTTAACACAAAATATTTCATGTTTTGTCTGGTCAACTTAATTTCATTTGTAAATATACATCCTTTCCTGTCATTCAGACCTGCAACACATTCCAAAAAAGGTTGGGACAGGAGCAATTTAAGGCTAGTAATCAGATAAATTGTTTAAATAATGATGTGATTTGAAACAGGTGATGTCAACAGGTGATTGTAATTATGATTTGGTACAAAAGCAGCATCCAAGAAAGGTCTAGTCCTTTAGGAGCAAAGATGGGCTGAGGATCGCCAGTTTGCCAACAAATACGTGAGAAAATTATTGAAATGTTTAAAAACAATGTTCCTCAAAGAAAGATAGGAAGACATTTGCTTATTTCACCTTCAACAGTGCATAACATAATTAAAAGATTCAAGGAATGAGGAGGAATTCAGTGCGTAAAGGACAAGGGCGCAAGCCTAAGCTGAACAACCGTGATCTCCGATCCCTCAGGCGGCACTGCATCAAGAATCGTCATTCATCTATAAGCGATATCACCACATGGGCTCAGGACTACTTTGGCAAACCTTTGTCAAGTACCACAATACGTAGTTACAGCCACAAATGCCAGTTAAAACTGTACTGTGCCAAAAGGAAGCCCTATGTTAACAGTGTCCAGAAGCACCGTCGACTTCTCTGGGCTCGGAGGCATCTGGGATGGACCATCACACAGTGGAAACGTGTACTGTAGTCAGATGAATCAGTATTTCAGGTATTTTTTGGGAGAAATGGACGCCGTGTGCTCCGGACCAAAGAAGAAAAGGATCATCCAGACTGTTACCAGCAACAAGTCCAAAAGCCAGAGTCTGTCATGGTATGGGGTTGTGTCAGTGCCCTTGGCAAAGGTAATTTGCACTTCTGTGATGGCACCATTAATGCTGAAAAGTACATAGAGATTTTGGAGCACAATATGCTGACTTCAAGAAGACATTTTTTCCAGGGACGTCCATGCATATTTCAACAAGATAATGCGAAACCACATTCTGCACACATTACAAAGTCCTGGCTGCGGAGGAAGAGTATACGGGTACTTGACTGGCCTGCCTGCAGTCCCGACCTGTCTCAAATAGAGAATGTGTGGCGCATATTGAAGCGCACAATGCGACAACGAAGACCCCGTACTGTTCCCCACCTTAAGACTTGTTTGCAGCTAGAATGGGACAAAATGACACCTGAAACACTTCATCACTTGGTGTCTTCAGTCCCTAAACGTCTTTTAAGTGTTGTGAAAAGGAATGGTAACATTACAAAGTGGTAAATGCTTTACTGTTCCAACTTTTTTTTGAAATGTGTTGCAAGAACCAAAATAGGAATTTTGTTTTTTTGAAAAAAAAAAACAACAATAAAAATCATGAGGAACACATTAAATGATGTGCTGTTGTATTGTCTGCAATGAAATACAAGTCAAAGTACATTTATAAATCACTACTTTCTTTTTTTATTTGCGTTTTCCATACTGTCCCAACTTTTTCTGATTTGGGGTTGTAGTTAGTGGGCGGGCTTAACATATTGACGGCAGAGTTGCGACGGTTCTGCATGAATTCCCTGCTACTTGTAAACAAAGAAGATGGCTGCTGCTGCTGGTGAATAGCAGCCTTTCAAATCGGCTTTGGCCGCGACTCTGGGAGACTTGGAGTTAAGCTTTTCTTTGAGAAAAGAACAAAGAACGGCACAGAAGTCATTCTTAAAAAAGTAAGATGTGTTTGGAGTTTTGCCGACCGGATACGGCAAAAGTTTAATCTATCAACTAGCTCCGCTCTGACTACGTCACCTTCTTCGTTGCTCGGGTTGGTTGTAGCTCTATCCTATTGCATGCAGAGGGAGTTTGAACGACAACCGTTTACCCCGCCCCTCGGATTGAGCCCTGCCAATGGTGAGTTCCCAGACCCAATATCTTGATGTGGGTCTGGCTTTTCAGGCTAAAAAGGCCCATTATTGTGAAATAATCAGTCAAACAGTCAAGACCAGGCAAGGTGAAAAGGAAAGAGAAAACATTATTTTCTGAATTGCTGTTGAAAGGAACCTAAGACAGATTGAATGTTTACTTTGTCCACAGTTTCATCAGCTGCAAGGTCTGTATTTTCCACAAACACAAAATAAATGTACCTCTTCAGATTTGTGAAGTAGCGTATATTTTTCATAATACAATGCAATGTTTTTTTCTACCATTTTTGTTTTCATTTCCTTTAGAAGCCAGCCATGAGATGGCGATCTGCAAACAGTTCTCCACTGCACTCCTGTGAGGCCACTAAATGTGAATCCAAATCAAATACTGTATAGTTGAACATAGTGAAATAATGAAATACTGTTTCTGCCTCAGAGTGCAGGAAATGATATACCACGTTGTTGTTTTTTTCTGTGTCTAATGTTTAAGTGGTGCATGAATGATAGGAACAGAAATACAAAACATAATACATTTTATGTATGATGATTGCATTCCAGGGAGGAACATACATTTCCATCTAATGCAGTATACTGTAACATCAAGAGAATGCAATTATACAAAAATGATTCCCAGAGAAACTATTTATAAATATGAATCTAATCCTGTTTCTATACAATACTAATTTGTTGGTAGCACAGCGTCTGGTTAATCTATAAGTATATGTCTTTCCTGTTATTAAGTGACCCACATTATAATTATCAAGTGCTGATGTTTCTGACTAATTCTTTTTTACATCAATTCAAAGTTTAAGTTTCTGGTCACTTGTTGTGTGACCAGTTTAACCAAGTGGAATCATCAGATTTGTTGAATTCTTTCACCTAAGAAATAAATACTTAGGACGGTTTGGAACTGCATACATATATTAAATAAAACACAATCAGAACACAGGGATAATACATTACATTATTACATGACATGTCATTTAGCTGACGCTTTTATCCAAAGCGACTTACAATTGCTAAATACGTCAGAGGTCACACGCCTCTGGAGCAACTAGGGGTTAATTGTCTTGCTCAGGGACACATTGGTTGATGTATGGCAGTGGGAATCGAACCCGGTTCTCCCACACTAAAGGCATGTGACATATCCACTGCGTCATTACCACCCTACGTAATACAACAACAAGCATCAGAGAGAGAGAGAGAGTTCCAAAGGCAAAACTTAACATACCTTTTATGTTTACATTACACTACAACGTATTGCATTTATCTATAAGATAAATGAGAACTGATGACCTAAAACATAGTCAGGCATTTTTCCAGTTTTCAAAAGAAGACAGTAGGCCAAGCCCAGGAGAAATACACACAAAATGCATTTAGATGTAGTTGTTTGAGTGTGTTCCTGGGGACTGTCCCTTTATTCCAGTCCAATGTTTATTCATGGTGAATCACAGGGTGTTTAAAAAACAGTTAATGTAGTAGCATTATTTTAATACCCGCATCATGGCCATAGATAATATTGAAATTAATACTAAATACTTTGTTAGCTGTAATGAGAGAATTTGGATTTATTACATATTCATCAAGACACAGCAGAAAAGTATCTATCAGTTTTTACTGCTTTTGAAACGTGTGTATTGAGACTATTCAATATTTCCTTAAAACAAGAGGAATCCCTTTTATTTTAGTGATGCCACAGTTAATGCTTTGGTTGTGTGTTTTGCTTTTAAATGTGTTATTGAGAGAATCGGAAAACGTGTATTCATTGTCATTCGCTGAACTTGCTTCATTAGTAAATTGAAACATTGCCATGGGGCTTAATTTAAATTTGACCACAGCTAACTTCATTGTCAAAGTCTTAAAGGGATACTTCACCAATTTAGCATTCAGCTTTGTATCAGTAGAAACCCGGTAGTATTTCTGAATGACCGTGCGTCCCTCCCTCATGTCCCCTTGAGACAGGAGATCTCTGCATTGGGGTGTCTGGAAAAAATCTTCCGATGACGTAAAATGATGATTTTTGCGTCATTGGAAGATTTTTTGGCCAGAGCAAAAGACTACAACCAGTAGTAGGAGCTACTTCCGCATGTTTTCAACCCGCCCATCACCCGAAGCGAGCCGATCTCAGCCGGAAAAAAACGAAATGTCAGCCATCTTTAATCCTTGCTAAACAGGGCTCTGCTCTATCTTCTCAGCAGCAGACTTTTACAATAATTATGTGCATTCAAACTACCGCACGTGTACCACCGGGATACATCGGTACAGATCGGAGAATATGCAGGAAACGTTATTACAGACTGAATAATCGGCACACTACGAGAGCTTCGCCTGCATGGAGACCAGCACGGAGACCAGCACGGAGACCAGCACGGAGACCAGCACGGAGACCAGCGGTCTCGCTGGATGCCCCGAGCCGGGTAGGGGACATCCTCATCGGCTAGGTGGGAAGCTAACGCTAGCCGGCCACCTGTCCCATCAATCCTACTTGCAAGTGTCCGTTCATTAAACAACAAACTGGACAACATCCAACTTCAACTGAACTCCCAACGCGAGTTCAGAGACTGTGTTTTTTGCTTTCATGGAAACATGGCTGAACAACAGCGTACCGGACTGTCCAGCTACCAGGACTGCTAGCCCTCCGATGATCCGAGCTAGAGATGCTCTGTATGAAGATGAGCTGTGTTAACACGGACTGGTGCAGAAATGGGGTGATTTGTATCCAACTAACTGCTAACCGCTGGAGTTAGTGACTGTTACATGGCGACCATTCGACATTCCACGCTAATTCACGGCTGTGTTTATACTCGGTGTTTACAGCCCACCAAGCCTAATGCTAGTATGTATAGCTGAACGTTACGGAGCCTATAATGTGTGTGTGCCCTAAAGGTAACTTGTTATAGTATGTCGTTTTATATAATGTTGTTTTTATATAATGTCGTTATTATACATTTTAAATGTGTAACACCACTTAAGCCACGATGAAACGTTGTTTCGTGTATATGGTTGAAATAACAATAAAACACACTGAGTTGAATGCCTCTGTCTGTCTGCCTGTCTGTCAAGTGGTAGGCGTGGCTTGGGAGTGGACTCAAAGCAGCGAAGCAAAGTGCATTCTGGGATTTGGTGTCTTTCATCCAGATGAGCCAAAAACACATTTTCTGGCTTTTCTCGGCCTAGAAGGCACCAATTTCAAAAACAAATTTCACATTTCTGCTACATAAGTGACCCAATTTAAAGATATATTCAGCTTTCCAGCGGTGAAATATCCCTTTAACTTTAAGCTTTTATCAGGGAACAATACACCTAATCCTCTTTAAAAAAATCACCCAGAAAATATTTTAAAGCACAGAAAACCATAAAATGATGCCACTGACTTTTCAGGTAAAGTGCTGCTGATGGGATTTCTACACATGGTTGCAGACAGGCTATATGAGGAAACTGTAACATCAGGAATGACAGTTCAACACACAGCGGAAGTAAATGAAAGCTTTCATTCTGCTGGCTCGTTCAGGGAAAGAAATCCTCTGGCGCACGAGAAATGAACAGTTGTATGCTTCCAGCAGCGACAATGATTGTTTTTGGAGTAACTAAAAGAAGAACTGGATTGTCACTGAACTGCCACATCTAAGCAAACTAAAGATCACTATTTACAAAGACTGGAATATCATCATAAAACCAAAGGTAAATGTGCTGCAGTTCTGACCTGACTGTTAAATGTTCTTTGGAAAATGCAGTGATTGCTGCAACAGCTACTGTCAGTGAGATAAACAAGGTCATGGGCCCTAACCTGTGTTCAACAAACCAATGGGCTGGTAGACGCTGAACTTTATTTGTCATATCAAAATCAAAAAATTTGTGCAGTACACACTTTCCAATAAGTCCAAAGGCCCATGGACTACAGATTATCACACAGATATTCCAACTTTGTGTAACATAAGCTTTCAAATGGAAGAAAACTAATTATTTAGACATTACAGACCACCAAAATGAAATCCTTAAACTAGAATATTTGTAACACTTTATTTTAAATAGAAAAGGCAATAAGTGATGACATATTTGTTCGACCACCAAATAATGTTTGTTTGGTGGCCGTACGAACTTCACTAGAGATTTGACTGATGCCAGACTGAGAGGATACTGGCAGAATTTAAATTTTGAGGTGAACAGTTCTTCAAAACAACTCTGCAACATTTGCAGGGCTGGATGAATACGAATGCATCAATCTGTTCGAGGAAAATCAATCAGCCAGTCGTTCTGGTTTAAGGTGACGCAAGGTGACATCTTTGGACAGCTGGAACATATAGCTTTAGTTTCCTTTCAGCTCCTCACAACAGGGAGCACAGAGGAAACGACAACGTACTGTCAGATATTAGTGACGGACCTAATCAAACTACAGACAGAAAATCAGTTAAGCTCTTAGAATTACAGGAAAATCATTTTTGTTGCCACTGAGCCAAAACAAAGGCTGCTGGGATTGAATGAATCAAATAAATGGCTTATTTGTTCAATGCCAATGCCATATGTCATTATATCCTCAGTAAAATATAACATCAGTGTTTATGTGAGTGTTGTATCACACACACTTGGGCTCTTTAAACATGTAAAACAAACTGAACATCATACCTCTCAAAACATTTTGTCATCTTGATTTCTGGAAATGGTTGTTGACTTTTACCCAACAGTAGGGATAATTTCCATCCAACTGCTGTGTATAAGTAGAACATGTTAAGTCTTCACATATGATTATCCTGACGACAAAAAGGTCTTCTTTTGAGCCTCTCATCCCAGTTTTTCATGTTACTAAGTACATTTTCTGGCATACGGTACTGGTCGTGCTTCTTTCCCTTCCCAGCCCAAGCAGGATTTCCTTAACCCAGCCAGGGCTGTACAGTTACATGGGCGCAGGATGGTGTGAGAGCAAGTTAGGCTTGCCGGCATTTTTTGAAATGCCAAATATCTGTCTGGCAGTGAAGACAAGTTTATATCCTGAGGGACATCTTGCATGGCAGGCTTTCAGCCATCTGTGAATAGGCAATGAGCTTATTTATTTATTTATTTATTATTATTTATTTATTTTTTAATTAGAGCCCTCTCCCTGTTCTCAGCCAGCACATTTTCAACTGCCCAAACTATACAAACTGCCGATGCCTTCTAGCTCCCATGCAACCACACAGTGGTTATTTGAAGACGGAGTATGCACACTCTGATTAAAATACATGAAAAGGGAGCACTTTTTCAAAGGTGTTTGATAATTTTGTGAAATGCTGGATGTCGAGGGGGTTCAATCTGAAACAACCATCATGATGTTTGCAGTGCTCCCAGCCTGAATGATCCACAACACTTATGCTGCAGATATAATATGAGTGCTTAAAGGTACAATATGTAACATTTCTGCATTAAAATGTCTAAAAACGACCATACCTATGTTATATATTTTTTTGAGTTGTGCAGTTGCACTCTCACAAATGTTTCCACCAAACTTCAAACCCAGAGAAATCTGTTATTTTTTTTTCAGACACGACACGTTTCCTTTCCTTCCTAGTCGCCTGTCAGTTGCGTCATATAACCTTTCACCCTCTAGTTCCTCGTAACTTCTTTCAAAACACGGCTCCCAGATGATACGTTTGAGCGTAATTGTAAATCATACAATGTCACGGAAAAAAATACTCCTAACCATAATACTGCTTTTTCTGCCACACAGCATCATTTTGTGATTGATAACATGCCACTTTGCAACACAGTAATACAGCAGAGATCTTATTTATTGATACATATCAATATCGATCCAGTTTAACGTTACTACAATGTGTTGGTTGACAAGTAGCTAACTTTAATGCTAGCTAGCTAATGCTTGGTGGATAACATTATAGGGTTACCACATCGTTCAACACGCTCATAAAGTTATTAGTAGCATGATTGTTTTCAACACGGATAAAGGCAGCGCTGGGCTAACCCACGAATGAGTTTACCATTAATGTTAACGTTAGCTGTATAGATTAGACGACTAATCTAATGCTAATTTAGCCAGTTAGCACCCGGTCTGTCTGCCTGAGATAACAGCTAACACAGCCGGACATGTAGTTAGCCAGTTACTGTTAGCCCACAGCCAGCCAACAGCCAGACACCATTACAGCAATCCATACAGTATAAGTACTATACTGCACTTAACTCCGGTGCCGAGTGCTTATGATGCTAACGGCAGTTTAATGAAGCGTCGGGAAACAGACCATATCAGACCCAGACCCAGATCTGAGTCACAACACCAGCCATCCATAGCTAATGCTAGCTAGCTAGTCTCCGTTAGCGCGAGCTACCGGTGTTTGTGCCGAAAATCTCCTCCCTGCCGAATTTCTCACCCCTTCGCGTTTAGCTGTCTTTACAGTTAGCTAAAGTAACCCGACAAGCACCAAAACGAATAGTTAAGAATAAAAAAAAGTGAAGGGGGAGATCGTTTCGGGCAGCTTGGAGATGTTCTGCTGCACATCGGCCGTCCTCGGCTCGCGTCCCCCTGGCAATCCCCACCCACACCTGTCTCTCAGCCTCGTTGAGTAGCTAGCTAGCTAGCGTTACAACAAACCCCGTCCCACCCCGGGATCCAAAAGATGACAGTGACATGTGAAATATATTGTGATAGTCACTGTGTTTTAGCTGCTGGCTAACGTTAGCTTGCTGGCTCACTAGCTAGCTAGCTAGCTAACTGGTCAGCTACCAATATAGATCGAATTAAGAAAAACGTAATTATGTTGGGGAAATGCAGCTATGTTATTAGAATGACATGAATAAACGTTACTAAACGTAAAGTGAATACATTTGAATGGGTAAACTTGTACGTGAACAGATGCATTCTAATTGGCGAAGGTGTTTAACATTAAAAAGTACAACTCCCATAATTCCATGCAACTTACCAACGTCATCAAAAGTCCGTGTTTACAATCCATTGTTTTGGTTGAGAGACCCCTAGCGGCAGAAAGTTACATATTGTACGTTTAAGGGATACATTCAATCCACAAAAATTGTATAAAAAAATCTATGTATTAGCTTTGCTAAGCGCGCTTGTTTATTTTCAGCGATGATCCGTTTTATACTCATGCCGCCTTACTCAACAGCATACCTGTTGCATTGTTATGGAAGGAGAGATTCATATGTAATGTGGCATTTGTTCCGCTAGAAGAACTGGATTATTTCTTCTTCTTTTTCAAATGTTTCTTTAGGAATAGTATGCCTTTATTTGATAACCCCCCCCCCACACACACACACACACACACCTAGGCCTTCAAGGCGCCTCTAGCAAAGCATTTCTACTGCAGAGGGAAAGGGAAGTTTGCTAATGTGCTAAAGAAGGCAAGATGGCAAGACTACGTAATTAATATTGATTCTGATTAATCCAGTATTACCGTACATATTTTGTGAGTGACTATTGTTATTGTTGTTGGAGTCTGAAAATCTGAATATTCAATTCATTTTTTAAATCATGTAGGTCCCTATGTATTAAAATGGTGTTCCAGACATTACAAATAAAAGTTATATTTACAAGCAGGTAGCAGTTCATTTAAAATAAAGAATGTACAGCTAATGGAAGACATTTCAGACTGCCACCTTCACACTTCATCATAACCATTCAGTGGCTGCTGGTCAGTTTTTTTGCTTGATGTGTGACTACACAACATCCTGTAGAGAATAATTCACTACACACGACAAATGACTTTCAGGTAAGCCATTTGTCTGCACAATTAGGAATGTAGATCTCCACTTTAAAAAGGAGGGTCAAAAAGGCATTACTATGGTAATGCAATGCAAAGGCCAGAGGCAAGGAAGCAACAATTGATTTTGAAATTGACATGCTGTCACCATGACTGGTCCCTACTCCATTGAGATAAACAAATGCACCGTCTAAAACAAAAAAAATCAATTCTGCATTCTCAGGCTCGAAAGTTGGTAAAATGATTATTTTCCATGAAGTTATCAGATTGAAAAGTAAGTACCCTGGAAAAAATGCTCGGAATATTCAGACTACAGTGAGGTTTCATATTTGCAAGACTGGGTAGAGTATAGGAATGACAGTACATAATGACGAGGTATAACATATTACAGTAACTATCATTCATTAATAATTTTCTCTTAGGTCACTTTTAGGGTGGGGCATTTCACAGCAGACTCTGGATGGTAGACAGGCAGAAGTAACAATCTGAAGTTAATAAATTGCTTCTTTATTTGACTGCTAATCTGAGATGTTTTCCTCTGATGTGTCTGGTCTCAAGCTGTTTCAAGGTCGAGATGATGAAGCTGCAATAACCAGAGACTGTAAATAAATTCAAAATTGAGAATTAATATAGATAACGTCATTCTTGCATAAGAATTCAAAACGCCTCTTGATCTTTTTCCCTTGCTTTAAAGGAACACGGCGACTTATTGGGACATTAGCTTATTCACCGTAACCCCGACAGTTAGACAAGTCGATACATACCCTTCTCATCTCCGTGCATGTCGTAACTCTGTCTGACGGCTCCACCGTTAGCTTAGCCTAGCACAGATCCTGGAGGTAACCGGCTCCAACTAGCCTACTGCTCCGAGTAAGTGACAAAATAACAGCAACATGTTCCTATTTACATGTTGTGATTTGTATAGTCACAGTGTGTACAAATAACGTCACATGAGACACAGCCATCTTCTAACTGTATACAAACTGGGAACTATATTCTCAGGAAGGGAAGCAGGCGGAGTGATACGCTGCAGCTCTGAGCAGAGCTGCAAGCATATCACTCCGCCCAAGTAGCGCTCAGCAGAGCTGCAAGCGTATTACTCCGCCCAAGTAGCACTGCTTCCCTTTGTGCAATGTGAGCATTCAAACTGAAGTCCAATTCATATGTCAACATAATGGTGTTCTAACCCACAAATGTTGACTATGCAGGAGGATATATCTAGATACATGCTATAACTACATCATTTGGAGATTTTAGTCTGTAACTATAGCAGCAAACATTTGTCGAAGCTTGTCCAATTAGGACATGACCTTAGTGTGCAGTGTGGAGGTCAGCGAAGAAGTGACTATTGATGGTTCACGCACTGCTGATTTAATCCCTGCATTAGACATGCTGGATTTTAACTCTCATTGCAACCAAGTTGCATCATGTTGAAGAATAATGTCAGGTCACCGCTGTCTATTTGATTAGATTTCAGTTCCAGTACTCCTACGATTGCATTTTCCATTCAATGTTTGAGTAAATTGCTGTTAACCAAAGCAACTGAGCCTAATAAGCTTGAATTGTCTCATCACCAACAAGCAACTAACAAAATAAGGAGCGATAGGGTCAGAACCACCATGTCTTAGGAAAACATTTAACAAATATCTGTCAATTCCAAGCAGGTATTACAGAAATGTGCTTGATAATGAATGATGGCTAGTGGGGACCTTGAAAATGTCCTCTAGTAATCATCGGCTTTGTACCAGACATAAATATTATATGATAAAAATATGTGGTGGAAAGCAAATGCCCATTTGTTAGAGGACAGCATGACATGAGCACAGTCTGAAAAGAGGAATACATTTCCCAGCAATGAAAGGATTATGTTGTGGATACACAAGTAGGAATCTACTGAGGGGTGGAATAAGTGGCCCTTTAAGTCTGACAACTCAAGTTAATGTGAAAAAAGTTTTCTACTGTGAGTGAGGCTTTTATTTCATAGAGAAATGTTTTTTAAACATGGCCAGAACCTTCCAAAGACTTCAATCATTTACGACTGAGATTTTTGCTTCTTCAAATTATACACAAATGTCATAACACTGTCATTGTCTCTCCAAAACAAGCTGCATGAAGAAAACCAACCAAAACAACCCAGAAACTAAGAACATAACATTGAATTTCCATGTATAATAGCGGTGAAATATGGCCTTGTTATGCAGTTTGATAAATACTGTAAATATGGCCTCTGTCTATTGTACACATTGTTGCACTTGCTAAATGAATTGAATCAGCATCTATACGTCTTGGCTTTATTAAATGGATCCACCAATGGGTTAGTGTTAGGGTTTAGGGTTAACCTAACCCTAAACCTAACCCAAAACCAACTGAATTCACTTGCAAGTCTTCAGCAATGCACTAAGTCACTTCTGGAAATACACTTCACATCAAGGATTTTTGGTAAAAATGGAGATTCATTAAAGTTCATTCTATGGCATCAAGGGAAATCAACAGTGATAGAGTCAAAGGGCTTTACCAGAATCTAATCTGCCCAGATATGAGTAATAAAATCCGTAGTGCTTTATGAGTAATAAGGTGGGAAATATTTAGGCTGCTCAAAGACTTGAGGGGGCAATCATTGAACTGGGAAATGATTCAAATTGACAAAGACCCTCTGTCTTGGAGTCGTCACGTACATCATGAGTCCCTGAAATCAAGCCCCAGTGTGCCTCAGTTAGGAAATGGTTGACTTGGATTTTGAATTATGTCAGAAAGGGACTATCATTTTATTGCGTATATGTATCTTTTGTGCATATAATAGCTTTGTTTTGTTAGACATACTTATTAAATGTAAAATTCATATAACATTGAGCATTGAGAGACACTTCTACTCAAAGGCAACAGAGCATTGTGACTGAGAACGGCTGTTAATCACAACTAATGTAACCTTGACTTTCACGTCCGTATGCCTGTAACAGACATTTATCTGAGACACAGACCACTAATAATGATTCCATTTTATGTTCAAATAATTAAAGCGTAGTTCATCAGATTCATTTTCCATCCCAGGTCCCCAAACCTCAGAAGGATGCTTTCAGAGCGGGGAGATGCATTATCAGCCTTTTAAGGGCAATGCCCCTGCTTTATAATGTTTTGTCAAGATTTCAGTTGGAATGAAGCCAAAAAGCTTTCAGTTACTCGGCACAGTTTTCATTGCTTATTAAAGATTTTTGCATGAGGGACCTCTTTTGCATTATTTTATCAGTGGTAATAATATATTCAGTTTCAATGTATCAGTTATTATCATAACAGTTTAAATATGGCTTGTATAAAATATTAATTTAAGAGAATGACATTCTTTATATTATGTAATATTATGCCTTTTGAAGAGGTGTATTTCTTCAAAATAAAGGATACTGCTGTCTTTTCATTTTTGTATTTATTTTTCTACATACAGTCATATATGTGCCACATAATGCACAATACAATTCTACTAGAAGCACAACATGTTTTATAGAATAACTTTCATCTGTCATGAAATACAGACTTCCCTCAAAGTTAAAAATCCATCATTGTTAAATTTTGACAAACCCCACCATACCCTAACAACAAGGTTTGCTGTCAAACATGAGTAGTTTGAGTGACTCTTTGAACAATAAATAGCCAGTGTTGGTAGGCTTTTTCACAAAGACATGCACAGGCTGCCAAGAACATTTTTTGGTTTCCACCACTGGTTTCCTGGAGGCATGTGAAACTTAAAAAAGCAGTTTTTAATATCTGTATTACTTTTATGAAACTGTTAGAAGTAAAGCCAATCTAAAATATACGTATTTATAACACACACAGAGAGAGAGAGAGAGAGAGAGAGAGAGAGAGAGAGAGAGAGAGAGAGAGAGAGGACCTGAATGTTTCAGCACCATGGATAGAGACACACAGAGCAACTGTACCTGGGTGTTTCAGCTCCATGGATAGAGACACACAGAGAGACTGTATCTGGGTGTTTTAGCACCATGGATAGAGACACAGAAAGACTTTACCTGGGTATTTCGGCACCAAGGATAGAGACACAGAGACTGTGGCCACATTCAGCCCCAACAAAACGTAGTAACACGATTTTTTTAAACTGAAACAGGGATACATTGAACGCCATGTTGTGTGCACAAGCGCTTTGCCTTTTGATTACCATGAGTTTACAGACGTGTCTCTGCTGATTGGGTATCAGCTGTGACACAGCCAATGAATGAGAGACACACCCACCAAACGAGAGAAAACATATCTCAAAGCCGTTGCTCACCGTCGTTCAACGTGGAAACTGTGGCAACCGTGCACACCGTTTTGAGATTGAACGTGTCCATTACCTGGGTGTTTTAGCAATATGGATAGAAACACAGAGAGACTGTGCCTGGGTGTTTCAGCACCATGGATAGAGATACACAGAGAAATTGTACCTGGGTGTTTTAGCACCATGGATAGAAACACATAGAGACTGTACCTGGTAGTTTTAGCACCATGGATAGAGACAATGACAGACTGGACCTGGGTTTTTCAGCACCATGGATAGAGACACAAAGAGGGAAAGGGGCTGAGTTCCAAATTGCATTATTTTTACTGTTAGAGTACATACTGCCGCTGCACTTACAAAGTGCGTAGTGTTGTATGTAGTATGCAGTGTTTCCACTATATACATTTAGTAGCGGAGCACTGCCATAACTAAATTGTTGCCGTCGCTCCTTCAGCATTTTATGAAATGTCATGAAGTCGTAATTACACGACTCTGCAGCAAGCAGTCATCCTCTCTCTCTTCCCTTTGAGGGTGAGCAAGTGGAACAGTAACAGGACGTCATCACTCGTGAAGTCATGAGAACCGAATAAACAACAGCGTGAGAACAGTATTTGTTTACTCAGGCAGAGTGACAAGCAGCGAAGAAAGCCTTGACAGCTGTTTTACCATGAACACCGAGCTCACAGCTACAGTAGCTTGGAAAATAGTGGTGGTTTAGGCACTGAATTGGAAGAATTTACTGTTTATCAGACCCCAAGTTGAGACAAGAAGCTAACGCTAGCAAACACTGTGGTCCCTCTGGATTTAACATACTATGTAGTGTGTATTGTATGTATCTTTTTCTGGCATACTTAATATGTAGTAGTATGGGTATTGGAATGCAGGATGTGTATGAAAGTTCCAGGACCATGGACAGATACACATGGAGAGACTGGACCTAAGGTTTCAGCACCATGGACAATCTGAGACTGGGTTTGAATGTTTCACTAAAACAAATGGGGAATGCTTCAATTCCTGACATGTTGGCATTTGTTAGATACACAATCTCAAATGTCTTAACTATGGTATTTAATTGTTCTGATATCGGATCATAACATAAATTGATGGGTGTCCTAAAAAATATGTATGTTGCAGTAAAATATGTATATGTTTATAGATTGTATAATCAACATTGTGCCCCAGATGAACTTGCCGCATCCGATGTGATCACGCTCTATGATGGGATTAGAGTCACATCAGGGAAGCCATAACAACAGCCTATAACTTCATGGTCCATGTAGTTAAAACAGCCACGTTGTGTGACAGATAAACCAGGGGTTCCTGTACATTAGAGCAACATGTACACATTTATCCACATTAGCGTGCTCACCATCACATATGCTCACCTCCACACAACCTGTTCAAATGTACTTATACATAGTAGTCAATGATGTGTGGGCTACACTTAAACACATTCGAGAGTGGGTCATAAATAAGATGATGATTATGGTATAATCGCATTAATGATTACACATCAGCACTAAATGCAAAGTGCAATTCATACAAATGTGGCCTGCTGAATGGATGCGTATGTAAACAAGCAGTTATATTTGTCAAATACTTGATGTTTCGTTTTTCTTGTAACAGCTTTCACTGATGACTCAAAACCGGCATAGCCTGGGTTATAGAAAGAAATATCAAGGTGTTAAGAAAATAGCTGCTCTATTATGTGAGTTATATATCTTTGATTATGATGGAGATAAATTGTTGCATGGCTTTGGTTTTACCTACACTATTTTGCTGTGTGGTTTTAATCTGCCTCATGAAAAACACCACCATCAATTTAAACACCAATGTGGCTCAGAGGAATGCCGACGGCATCGAGCAGCGTGAGATCAAGAATTAAACACCCCAACAATAATATTTATCAATCTAGGGAAGGTTTGCATTCCTTTTTTTCCAGCATTGCCCTCACAATCACACATGCACTGTACTTCGAAGCTTATAAAACAGTCTCACACATTACTACAGTCTACAGTGCTTGAAGCCACTGAGTAGCTCCACCACAGCACTTTGGGGACACATGTGATGCACAACAGCACATGATTCACTCTTTAAGACAGAAACCCAATGTCTCCAATCTTAAGTATAAACATCCCACTCTCTGAGCCATTCTGCTGAGTGCCACTATTGGAAAAATGTTGCTTTGCTCAAAGTAGTGATCAGCAGGCCACAATAAAATCTCAGGCACAGGAAGGGATGAGACCACAAATGTACGGTGAAGCTACACACCACAGGCATGGCAGCAACAAACTCCATTGCCCCAGTGGTGCTGCAGCATGTAAAGCCAAAGCTGAGCTGCCACAGTCAGCCTCCTGGCAGCAACATAGGAGCTGCCAGTCAGTAGAGAAATGATAGAGCCTGAAAATGACTGGTTCATTCATTCCAAAAGGAGAGACTGATGTCCCTTGATGCCTGCCTCTCCCTGAGTGTGTGCTGATCTCACCGGCGATGGTCACTGTCTCCAGACAAACTGTGTATGTGCCAGTGATGGATTTATCCTTGTCAGAACCTGTTAAAGATGGAAGGGAACAAGTGTTGGTTTTGACTGACGTTTTCTTTTTTCACAGTTTACCCAGGTCATCCCTACTTGTGTTTGGCAGGCCGGTACAGTCACACATATATTTAGTAAGGAGTGGTTCTACAAGTACTAGTGACTGGTACTAGCAACTAGTTACCCAGCTCGACTGCACTCTTACCAGGGCCTTAGTTTTGAAAGCATAATCATACAGAAACGTGCAATTTTCTCCACGACATTCTACACACATTGAGAAATGATGGGCTGACTATCTTCCACTGGTTTTGTTTAACTAAACCACCACCCCACATCAAACCACAGGGCAGTCCTTCTACTCTCTGATATTTTGCCATGAAGCCTAGCTTCCTTCAATTGTGTCTTCCCACAAAAAAGGCTCCTATACATCATTTGTTCAGGCAGCAATTAAGACTCACGTTTACACTTCTAGAGGTGGCACCCTCTAGCAGCCAAAGTAATTAGACGGGAACAAAGCAGAAAGTAACGTTACAAAGTACAAGAGCGCCAAGTTCAAATAAACATAGGACTTTCAATGAACAGGGGTCGTGTCTCATTTAAAAATGAAAGTAAACGGCAAGTTTTTTTTTTTTACTTTACGGAACAAACAGAGTCACGTCACATTCAGTATCATGTGCGTAAGCGGAAGTAAAGCAACTTCTGAGTTGAACCCAAATCTTTTTCTAAACTTAACTAAGTAGTTTTGGTGCCTAAACATGACCAAACTGCAGCCATTTCAAAACGTTGACGACATGTTTAAAACCGCAACCATTACATTCAAAATTGCAACCATCGCTCTCTGGTTTAGATTTGAGGAAGGAAACTGTCCTGTGGGTCGTATTATAGGGTAAGAATAAACAACCTGTATCGTCGTATGGTTTGGAGGACTTGTTGAAATTTGTCATCCTACAAATGGAGGTTCTGCGGTAATAGGTTTCCCTCACCTGCACTTTACAGCCCAATAACTGTGTGCCACACGCAGCACAATGTACTGTATGTGGCAGACCACTGCTCCTAATGCTTAGGATGGGTTACATGCAGATGTTGAATTTCACTACATTGTACTGTACGTTTCTATGTGACAAATAATAAAGTGTCTTCTTTGTCATCATTTTCTGCAGGTTTCTAGTTGGTTCTTTAAAAGTTAAAGGGGTCATTGTAACCCAAAACTCATAGCTAAATTAGTCCTTACCACAGCCCAGTCACAATTTCAATCAACTCTGTATTTGAAGCTGGCATCTATGCAGCCAGGTCATGTGTCTCTGCTTTTAGAGGTAGGATTGCCGTTTAGATGAATTTGCAGCCACATGTTATGTGCATAAGCATCAACTGACAGATGTAATGGGGGCTACTGACATATTTAAAGGTGTTTAAGGTGCAATAAGTAAGATTGTAAGGTCCCGTAGCACAAAAATGGCCATGATATATCTGCAGGGTTCGATAAGGTTGTTGATCACTACCAGTGAGTCAGCTGCTGCCGAGCCAGGAACTGAGATTTCTCACTTTCAAAACTCTCTGCCTGTACTATTGGAACAACCACAGATGCTCTCATATTTTCAGTTGCTCAGTGATGGATGATGGTGTGAGTGCCATAAGACGTTTTGCTCCCTAGCCAAAAAAAGCAAATGGAAGATTGTTAGAGTACTTAGCATTTGATAGAGTTCCTCTTCACTTGATGTTTCTGTTGTCCACTCTAATACATGCAACTTTAATATTTATGTCAGGTGCAGTTCATCATAAACTGTACTATAAGCTGTTGATGTTGGAAACATCCACTGCTGATGTTAACTGATGTTAAAATAGCTTCATGTTTGACATTCGTTGACAAAAGTCATAGATGGCTCTCTGCCCGTGTCAAGAAGCATGCCTAATTAAATCTTCCATGAATCACAGGTCTCTTTTCCTTGGTTATTTTTGATCCCAGACCAACTCCCTTATCATGGTTTAATAAGTAATCCCAAGTGGCAACAACAAGCTAGTTTATATTTATCAAAAACAAAGGGCCAAATATGTCATCAAGGGAAATGTCACAGGGAGCTGTAACCTTTTTAGAGGAGCTAACCTTTGAGCCTCAGTGGCAAGATATAGAGTTGTTTGGTGGAGGTGGAGTAGTGCTGAGTCGTAATGAGGGTTGCTGTCGTGTTTGTGACAGAAATTAACTTTAGGTTAATGATCAGGGGGTGTCATCTGGGAGCTCCCTAGCGCACAAGTGCTGCAAAATCAAGTACAGACACACAAGCTCCCACAGAAGCACAGGCTGTTATGCTCGCATACACAAACACGTACAGAGTGGGGCGTTTAGTAAATGCATGGTGTGTAATAGTATCTTGTGTTTTCATCAGTTGAACCCTTGAGGATCTCTAGGATTATTTGGTCAGCAGCTTCTCCTTTCTATGAAGCATCCCCTCTAAATTCAGATCAGATATTGGAGGAGATTTTAGTTTGTGTGTTTTAACCTCCAAGCGCCTTCCTGCTCTTGATGATTTGCTTAGTACAATCTGTAATACAATTACATTGTTTTTGTTGTCATATACGCCCACGGGCACAATGCAAGATTGAAATTTAGCATCAGTCTTGCACTGGCTACAAACTCCTGAGGCCAAAATTGATGTTAAACGAAGATGTCCACAGAGGCTTTCCCTTTATATCCAAACAGCTGATGGTAAACACTGTATCAGTGATATGATTGGTCTTCACCACACACTGCCTGTGAGGTCTGTCTGCAGCTTTGTCTGCATGATGAAGCATCTTGTCCCAGGTTTAAGTCATAAAAGTGAAGCTGCTGGGCCAGAAAACCACATTTTCTGAGTAGGTAATCATGACCATTAATCATGCTGGCACACTTCTCTTTCCCATTGGCCAAAAAGAATAGGTCATGGCTAAAGACTGCACCTCCACACTGGCGGTGAATATGCATCCCCATTTGGGCTGATTTGTAGCAGCTGTCCTGTGAAATTATCTGAGTTGTGGTTGTCAAAAATAGATAAAAGAATCAAGGCTTTCCTGGCTCTCCAACACTTATGACACTCAATAGTAGATCCTCTACTGCCCCTAATTTGAGGTACTCCCAGCATAATAACTGGGAGGATAAGAGAAACTGATTTTACGGGTGTTATGGTTATGTCAAGTCCAAGTTACTCAACTGTTTCCATTCATCACAATTGTATGCATTGTTCACAGAATAGAGATTTAATTTACAATTATTTTCTGTATATTAATACAAAATTGCATTCATTTCATGAGATTTATCTGTAATTCTGGTGCTTTCAATGAGTGCTAGAATTGTGTTGTTATGTGACACTTATCTGATGTTAGGTTTGTGCATTGTTTCTCTTAAAAATACAAGAAACATTGACCTCATTGTGACAAAGGCAAAAACACAACTTGCCTCTAAACAAATAGGATTTGAATCACATTACGTTGGATTCAGTGTTACAGACCATTGATACATTTCCCCAACATGCACAAGGTTGGTGTTTTGAACTAGAAATTGTATTAGTATTAGAAATTGTAATACTGGAAAATAAATCTGACTATCCTCTCTCTAACAGTCTGCTGTGAAAGTGAAAACATGCATCTCAATTAAAGCATAAGAATCCTGAAACAAAGGACATTAAAGCAAATCATTCTCCTCCAATTCTTCTTAAATGGAGCACAGGCATTTTCATTTTTACAACGCAGTGATTTGTTTCATGTCAATATCTTGAAACAAGGCAGGCCATTCCACTCGTTTCAAGACGCCAATCGATCCACGAGAACTCTTTGCACACGTGAAATTGCCTTGGACACAAGTGACACTCACCACTTGTGTTCAGGAGAGCAATGGTTCAAGATAAGAGAAAATGACTTGTTAAGATGAGCAGTTTTTGCAATGCACCTTCAGTTTGGCAGCTTTTCAATTTCCATGTTCAAAAATGCAGTTATTCCGTAGTGATTTTTGGGAACAGTCTCATGGCAGGGCAGATTATGATAAAATTAGGTCACACACATACTGCAACTGCTGCTGCTTGTTGTCTGCTGCACTCTGCCAACTTTTGGGGGCAGAACGAGTCCTGCAAATGCCCCTATGGGTTCTTTTAATCTTTAAAAGAGTAGACTGATAGCTGACAAGCCCAGATGCTGTCAAAAGTCTCTGACCTGATACAAAACTGCTGCATCGCTACAGCTGGCAATTTTGCTGACATACTGTACTGATACCGGATAATGACTTTTCTCATGTGGAGAAAAGAAATCATGGAAGGAGTTTTTTTTAGATTCAGAGCTAATTTATAATTGGAGGCAATTTAAACAGAGACTTTATCTCCCCAGTGCAGCATTTGAGATGTCAGTGGTGCTCGTAAAATCACCTTATGCTTTCAAAGCCTATCGTGACAGCTTTTATGTCTGTTAGACAGGGTCAAGTACCACATGGTCACCCCCTCTTCTTCTTTTTCTGCATATAAAAATAAATGCAATACAACATGCGTGTGCTATTTAGTGAGTAGTTTAACCTAGAGCGTTTTTATCTGAGCAATGTGCGCATACATTGTTTTTGTAGGCTCACTTCGGAATCCTTGATGAGATGCTAAAGGTCTGCAAAAATACTGTATGCCCACCATGAAAAATCAGTGAATTGAGGACTAAGGGCCCTATTTTAATGATCTAAGCACTCAGCGTGAAGCGCATGGCACAGATGCGTTTAGGGCGTGTCCAAATCACTTTTGCTAGTTTGACGGCGGAAAAATCAGTCTGTGCGCCGGGCGTATGGTTCAAAAGGGTTGTAATTGCTAGGTGTGTTTTGGGCGTAACATGCAATAAACTAATCAGAGTGTCATCTCCCATTCCCTTTAAAAGCCAGGCGTGTTTGTACCTTGGCGCATTGCTATTATGATGGTGGATTTGCACCATAACATTTTATTTTATTTTATTTTTATTTTATTTTATTTTACATAGTGTGTGCGCTGTGCATAAGCCTAGGCGCATTTTACTAATGCGCTGTTAAAATAACAATGAAATGCTGTGCTATTGACTTTAGACCAGGTTTTTGTTGGTCAATGACGCGATCACTTCCCGCTGCCTCTAGATAATAATACACCAAGAATTCACCTGAACACACCTCCCTGTAAGACCAGCACGCCCATGGGCGCACAGATGGGCGCAGGTGCATTTGCTATTTAAACGACGCGGGCGCTGGACGGTCTTAAAATAGCAAAGACACTTGCGTCATGCTTTGCGTCATGCTTGGCATTGTGCTTGGCGGCGTGCTTTGCGTCTTGCTTTGCGGGTGCAAGATAGGGCCCAAAGTGTTTAAAAAATGTTGTCATGCTAATTAACTTACTTCAAGCCTGTTTGCAGTCTTTTTCTAGTGTTGTAGTGGTATTTTCTGAAAATGTATTCAGTGAGGACTGCAGCATTCACTTTCATACTGTAAAAAAAAACCATCATAACTTTGTGGCGCATGTGTTCATAGATGAGCCCAATCTGTCAATGTTAGAACTTTTTTTGTGAAATGTTAATGAAATAAACAGGCTGACATCCAAAATATTTGCATTCTATTATGTCCACACACTTGAGAAAACATGTATCCATGTATCACCCCCCCCCCCCCCCCCCCCCCCGCCTCGCTGTGTGCTACTCTCTCTTTTGCCTTGAATTCATCCCCAACAGCTCTGTGGAGATATGAAGAATCTCTCTATGGAAAAAAAATAGAAAACCAGTGCCACAACAGGGCTGTTTGGGAACAGCATTCACTCCCCCTGGCCACTAAGGGCATTACAGCCTATAGTTGCATTAAACTGGGAATGTTCCACCTGATGTGTTTAATGCAGAACAAAAGAAGAGAAAGGAAAGAAATAAAGAAAATAGAAATACTGTCTAAAACTGAGAGATTAGTATCTTAGCAACATCTTATCAGCTTCAAGCCATACACGGAGATTAGTATGAACTGGCTGAAGAAGGAGAAAGATAGCAGAAATTTGTATTTACCCATTAGAACCATTAATCAAAGTAAACACACTAAGAGAGATGCCCCATCTGGAATGAACCAAAAGGGATCAATGAAATCAGACCAAACAGGCTACAGCCTGTAAATATCGGAAGGTCGATTTGCCTGGCCAGAAATGTATCCCAGCAGAATAATAAGCAAGGTGAATTTCTTAAAAAACTGAAAAAAGTTGCTCACAAGTCACCGCTCGAAATTCTGGTTCAAAATCTAACTAAAATAAGCTGGTGTCATTAATGATAACAATAATAATACATTTTATTTGTGGGCGCCTTTCATAGCACTCAAGGTCACCTTACAGTTAAAACAGCAAAAAATGCAGTTAAAAAGTATATATAATAATAATTATACAAATATAATAATAATAGGTGGGTTTTGAGGGAGGTTTTAAATGTGGGTAGCGACTCTATGGTACGGATGGATAGCGGGAGGGCGTTCCAAAGGCGAGGAGCAGAATGGCTGAAGGCTCTAAACCCCATTGTGGACAGGCGGGCCAAGGGAGTGGAAACCAGTGAGGAAGAGGAGGATCGGAGTGTTCGGGATAGAGCATAGGGCTGAAGGAGTTCAGAGAGTTATGGAGGAGCGAGATTATGGAGGGCTTTGAAAGTGAGAAGAAGAATCTTAAAATCAATACGGTATTGGACAGGGAGCCAGTGCAGTTGTTTAAGGAGTGGAGTGACGTGTTCAGTTGTTGGGGTTCTGGTGATAATACGGGCAGCTGAGTTTTGGACCAATTGGAGTTTATGGATGGACTTGTAGGGTAAACCAAAGAGGAGGGAGTTACAATAATCAATACGGGAAGTGACAAGAGCGTTGATGAGAGTAGCAGTATTATTAGGTGTAAGTGATGGACGAAGACGGTGTATAGTGCGTAAGTGAAAGTTAGCAGAGCGGGTGAGATTATTGATGTGTTTTTCAAAAGAAAGTGTGCTGTCAAGGATGACACCGAGGCTCTTGACATGAGTGGAAGAGGGGACTTTGGAATTGTCGATGGAGAGAAATTGGGACATTTTGCTAGGGTGGATTTGGAGCCAACAAGGAGAATTTCGGTTTTGCTACTGTTTAATTTGAGGAAATTATGATTGAACCAGGTTTTAACTTTGTCTAAACAGTCAGACAGGGAAGATGGAGGGAGCATGGAAGTGGGTTTGGTGGACAAGTAGAGCTGGGTGTCATCCGCGTAGCAGTGGAATTGAATATTGTATTTCCTGAAAATAAAACCTAGAGGAAGTAAGTAAATTATAAAAAGGAGGGGGGCCAGGACTGAGCCCTGGGGAACACCACTGGTAACTGGGGAGGGTTGTGATTGAACATGTTTAAGTTGTACAAACTGAGTGCGGCCAGAGAGGTATGATGTGAACCACTTGAGTGATGTATTGATGACACCAATGGAGGCTAGACGGTCCAAGAGGATATTGTGAGAAACTGTATCAAAAGCAGCAGTCAAATCAAGGAGGATGAGTATAGTGAGAAAACCTGAGTCAGCGGCCATCAGTAGGTCATTGGTGACCTTGACTAGTTCTGTTTCTGTGCTGTGAAGAGGGTTATTGTTGATGAGATGATTATGGACCTGTGCAGCAACAGTTTTCTCTAGGATCTTTGAGATAAATGGCAGGTTGGAGATTGGTCTATAATTATTTAGGTCGTTGGGATTAGCACCAGGTTTCTTAAGTTCAGGAGTGATAGCAGCAGTTTTGATAGAGGAGGGAACACGAGCAGAAATAAGAGAAGAGTGGATGATGTTAGTTATGAAGGAAGAGAGGGTAGACAGGTTTTAACTAAATGGGTGGGCAGGGGGTCAAGCTGGCAGGTGGATGATTTAGATTTTTGGACAATATCAGATATTTCATTGACAGTTGGGAGTTGGAAGCTAGATAATAAAGAAGAGGGGTGGGGGCAGAGGCAGGTGAATGAAGTGCACTGTCGTCCATATTATGTGAAGAGGGCAGCTGTTGGTGAATATTTTCAATTTTTGTTTTGAAAAATGACAAAACTATTACATTGAGAAATTGAATACAGGTGGCTGTATTTACTAGGCAGATGATCATAACTCGCTAACATAGAGGCAAACAGATGAATCACGTGGGCTCAACCACTGAAGGTGTATACAAAATAAAGGCAGCGTCTCAGGTTTGCCTGGAACCGTCGCTTTGTTACACCTCCTCTCACACATCCTTTTTTGTCTTTTCACTTCCAGCTGAATAATGATGAAATGTCATCAAAGTAATCTTTAAAAGGGCACTTGCCCTGACACACTCGGAGGATTCAGTGCCATGATGCTCCCCAGGGACACATTTTTAAAACCTGCTCTCAAAGCAAGCAAAACCTCAAAGGGTGGAACACAATGCAGGGCTGCAAACATTTCTAACTAGATTCAAAACATATCCTTACTTTCTGCAAATTGTATGTGGTTTCCCACTAATATTAATTTAAATATATACTATTTAAAAGGTGCTGTACTTGAAATACTGAGTTTGAGTTTGACAGACATTCAGAGTCTGGGCCAGGAATGGCTGCACACGGCTTTCGCTTCTGACGTTACAAGCAAGCATGGATGTGGCTGAGCCATAAAACATGGATGTGGCAGAGCCATAATGGTGGCAGCTAGCACTGTTGAACTAACAACGCTTATAGTGCTCCTACTGCTCCTACTGCTTAACTAATTGCTGCCGTTCTCCAATGCACATGACTCAGGCAGGGCTTCCGTGGGAGCTTGGTGCTCATATGGATCTCAGGGCAGATTAATTTTGTGTGATGGCAATATATATTTTCTGTTATATTCATGCCAATAAAGCTGATTGAATTGAATTGGAAGAAAACTGGGAAGGCTAACAGCAACATCGCTTACAGAGCTAACCGTAGTAATGGTTAATGGTCATTTCTATTCAGTTTTTAACACTTTTAGGTGACTCAACACCAGGTTACTGAAGGTAAGGAGGCATTTTGAGAAGTGTTAAATTGTTGGTTTGGTGTGTTATTCTAAAACTACGTCTGCAACAGTTTCTTTTGAATGCAGATGACATGTCAGAAGAAAGACATTTTAGCAGCTTTTACATCTGAAGAAAATCTGTTGTGCACAGACTGAAGAGAGAGGAGGAAAAGTCAAATGATTGTATGGAGAAAAGAAAAACATTCATTTTGCCTTCACTGACCAAATAATACTACTCTGTGAAGGAGATTGTTTTATTCTTCTGCATAAAATGCAATTCTTCTTGCAAATCTGCAAAAAAATAAGCTAACATATCTTGCATTTCTGTGCAAATTTTAAATTTTTTTTTAAAGTGTTCATATTATGCTTTTTGGCTTTTCCCCTTTCCTTTATTGTGTTATATATCTTTTTTGTGCACGTTATAGGTTTACAAAGAGAAAAAGCCCAAAGTCCCCCCCAAAGGGACTTACCATCTCCAACAGAAAACACTGTTCACAAACTGCTCCAAACAGCTCTGTTGTAGTCCAGCCTTTACTTCAGAGACACACGTGGTCACTTTGGAACACACGTTATAATGCTCGCCTAGCTGCTAGCATGGCACGCCCTCATACTCTGCTTCTGACTGGCTAGTAGTCCTTACCTAGGTACTGTCAGGACACGCCCTCATACTCTGCTTCTGACTGGCTAGTAGTCCTTACCTAGGTACTGCGCATGTGCAACTCCCAACAAATATGGAAGAGAAATGCGATGCCTCACTCTTTAGCTAAAAAATAGAGCTCAACACACAGGGTGAAAAGAGGAGCTGCAGCAATGTGCAGTACAACAAAAATATGGCCTTTTTTAAAAAAATTAAACCATGTAAACCTATTCTGGTATAACCTCTAAATACAATTATGAACCTGAAAATGAGCATATGAGCACTGTTGTGAAAGTTTTCAGTTTGTGACGTGAGCAAGAGAAAAATGAAACAAATCAAAGTAATTTGAACTCACAGCTTTGCCACCATAATGCTTATTGTATTCCACTATCAGGTAGCAGCTGGGTAACCACACGTATCTGCTGGAGGCATTTTTAATCAACAGCTATATGGAAAGTGCAACAATGGAATCCTGTTAACTCTGAAACCCAGATGCAGACCATCCGCTGCTAATAGCCCTATTCAAACAAGAGCAGAATTATGTTTAATATTAATGAATTACGCCTCAGCGTCTGTGTTCCATGATTTCATACGCATAATGAAATTTCCTGCACCTCTTGTGGCCTGGATACAATTACAATTTAATTTATCAATGCCTGATTAAGGAAACCATATTGTATCTATGTGATAAAAAATGTTGTACTTTTCCTTAAAAAAATACATCTATGTGACTCATATGAGTGCGCTCTCTGATCTGCCGCCTCTATAAGGTCTATTTTGTTATTTTGCTGTGCCTGGGTCATTTCTGAGCGTCAACCTCGAAACTGGATGCCAGATCATAAACATGCATCCAAGAGGAAGCTACCAAAATGGCGGCCACAGCAAAGAAGTAACACAAATATAGCGAGGTGAAACGCCAAAAGGACAACGCTTCGTTCCAAAACGAGAGTGAATTGGGGTGTGCTTGCATCCATTGGCGAGCACCGTAAGCCTGATTGAGAGGGGCAGGATAGGCCAACTTTGGATGTGTTAGCAACCAACAATCCTACTCATTTTGCCTTGAAGCTGGAGTTATGCACATGTAGATATGTCTGCAGATCAACACAAAGACAGGTATTATAAGCAACTGTGGGTCACAGAAGCTCGCATATACACCTAACACATTAAACAACACATTGTGCCCTGCATGTCAGTCAGGCTGATTGGTTTACCAACTTCTAAAAGACAAATCAATGTTATACCAAAAGTATCAAAAAACACCAACATGAACCCCACATCTACTTCTGTGCACACAGGCAAGAAGCCCTAAGACTCGTCAGGAGGTTAACAACACCATGCCAATTCCACTTGTTATTCCACAGATTGTTATTAATTTGACTATTCACGTTGGTCTGTTTCATTTGCTTATCTATATTACAGCGGTGGGGTGGTTTTATTCAAGGTCAAACACTGAGATGAAAACTTGCAGCAGAACAGTTGGTAGACAAAGAGTGGAGATAAAATAGGCTGCTGTACTTTAACCAAACGTTTTAAGTACAACATTGTGTAGTTACTCAAATGTGTATTTACTGCCCTACTAAAGATGTATTTTCTCTATCATAGGCATGCGCTAATTTTATAAAAGCACAAATCAATCTGAAGCTCACTAACATGAGCACTCAGACTGCTAAAGCTACAAATGTTAATCAGGAAGTGTAATTACATCCAGCTTTCATTAATGTACTGTGGCTAAAATAACACAGGACATCATATTCCTGTGGTGCAAAATTAAAATTAAGCCTCAGCATCTACAAGGTGCAACATTAGCTTTGCCATTGTCCCGATTACAGGGAAACATCAAAAAATAGAAGCTATCTACTTGCACTGATTGATTGACAGGGGATCTCTTGGAAGGGCAGTGCACAAACACCTCTGTGAAGACGGATTAGCAGCTTAGCTGGGACAAACTTAGCACCTAAAATATTGCCAAAAAAATAATACAACTTTTTATTTTTGTTGGCTAACTCATTAAAAACCTGTCCAATGCAATCCAATGTTACATGTTAAACATTCCAAAGCTGAATTCCTTTAATTTAATGACAACATTGCCATTTTCAAACCAAAGCAGCGTCATTTCTTACGGAAGCCGAGAACGGCAATTGATATTTTTTTCATGCACTGTTATCTCGTGATGACGACTTATTAATTTGTTATCTCGATATAACAAAGTTTGTTTTCTCAAGATTTGTTTTGATTTTCTTTTTTCTTTTGCCTAAGACACCCTTCCATTTAACCCAAGGAATGGGGCTCCATAAGCGGATAGAAATCTGCCATTTCTCCCTCCTCTTCTCTGGTCAAATACTTGGGAAGAATCCCACCACTACACCCTTCCATTTAACCCGAGGAATGAGCTCCATGAGTGGATAGAGGTCTGCCGTTTCTCCCTCCTCTTAAATTAAAGGCTGTTTTAGTGGGATTTTTTTCCAAGTATTTGACCGGAGAAGTAGAGGGAGAAACGGCAGATTTCTATCCACTTATGGAGTCACATTCCCCCGGTTAAATGGAAGGGTGTCTTAGGCAATAACAAAAAAAAATCCATAAAAAAAAAATAAAAAATCTTGAGAAAACAAACTTTGTTATATCGAGATAACAAATGAATAAGTCACAAGATATAGTGCATAAAAAAAGCTAAGCCAAGGCAACATTTTTCTCACTCTGCAACTCATCATCATCATCATCATCATCTATCACTAGCATAAGATCCTGAGCCTTTAATAATACAGTTCACCAGCAGTGAAAATGTATTACAATGTAAGGCACAGCAAAATCATGTAAAATTAATATGACAAAGAGCCCATATCCATTACAGTGTAAGAGTGGATAAATCTGCTTTCTCTTTGGCTGTTTTACGCAGTTAACATCACTGTTTCTGTTACTTTTTCTTGTCTCACTCAATTGCAACATTTCAACAGCATCCCACACTGAACCAGCCTGTTTGACATCCAGCTGTGTTGACAATCCTGCGTCAGATTTCGGCTTCAGTGCACCTCAATACTCTCTCATGTAGCAGCACATCAACCGCCAGTCTCACTAAGATGTTATATATTCTTTGCCTCTCTTCCTCTCTTCTGTTAACAGAGTATCACTTGACATTCAACAACACTATTTTAACATACATTAGTAAGTAACATGCATTCAACTAACTGCCAGTAGACTATAATGTGCACTTCTACAGAGTTTACAAAAAGTATATGTTACCTTTCAAAATGTTTTTGCGAACAGGTTATTAACCGTTATTGAAGTAACAATCTGTAGATTGTAGTAGCATGTTCTAAAACTGACTATCGACTACTCAAAATAAATCCGTCAGTTGGAAATCAACAGGGTCACATGATCAATGAGCTTTGCAAAAATGTTTATTTATTCAACATATTTTGTTTTTAATTAAAGAAATATGCAGGGGAAAAATGGCAATGAAAAGAAAGTGACTATGTAGCCTATTTATAGACATAGCCTACTTTGAATAAAAGTGGAACCCAAGATGCATTTTTCAAATACAAAACACACATATCTAGTCAAAAGTATATATACAACGACACAGCATATTTTCAATAATCAAACCACACCGTAAAGCCTCAGCACCATTAAACATAGACCAGTGTGCTACTGTCTGGCAAAACAGCACAGTCCAGTTTCCTTTGAGCTCCACCAAGAGTCCAGTTATTGAACTCACATGATAAGCTTCACTGATTCTCTTTAAGAGTGGATAAAGGTAGAGCAGCCTGCAGTATGGAGGAATGTGTGGTTTTGCATGTGTGTGCACTTATGTGTTAGGTCGGGATGATGGGATTAGTGTCTCGCATGGGGACATTAAACTTTATTGCATGCCAACAACCAATGCTCCAACACTTCCTATGTGGTACCACACTCTTTTAAAAAACATTGCCTGCTTCACTAACATACCATAGCAACAGTATCACCAAGAATTTCCTCCAAAGATCATCTAGTTGCAAAAAAACCAAAGGTAAATTATGCAATAAATTAGGAAGCGGATCAGCCACAAGACTTTAAAAGATGCATGCAGACGTCATATATTTCACACACTACAAACTCTGAATCTCATGAAGGAAAAGTAGCACATTGGTTTGCTCTCACCTTACCTGTGCAGCTTGACGTAGAGTTCCAGATGGGTGCTTTACAGAAGACTGATACTTCGAGTTGTGGATGCTATGCTGGAGTGCACACGGCAGTGAGTAGCAGCAGCAAAAGCAGTGTGAGGAAGGAGACAGGAGGGAAGGAAAAAGGGAGGGAGGAGGACGAAGGCGCAAATGCTGAATTATGGATGTGGAGAGGGAGAGAGAGGGATTCCTCTGCTGCTCTTACTCCCCAGATCGCAGAGTGTGAATCATCTTCTGCATGGATCAAATGGCACAGTCCACTGAAGGGCTGGGTCGGTGCAGTGAACAGAGCAGAGGGTGTCTTCCGAGGCTGGGATGGGATGCAATGGGGGGGAGGGGGTTATGCCGAAGCAGCACAGCACAGGAGTGTTACAGATAGTATGGGAAACTGTTCTTCAGCTCAAACACTCAGCATCATGCTAAACAGTTTTTCTGTCTCTTTCTGTTCCCCTTTTACTGCACACATTCAATTCAGTTCAATTTTATTTATAGTATCAAATCATAACAAGAGTTATCTCAAAACACTTTATAAATAGAGTAGGTCTAGGTCACTATAATTTACAAAGACCCAACAGTTCTAGTAATTCCCTCAAGAACAAGCATTCAGTGCGACAGTGGCGAGGAAAAACTCCCTTTTAGGAAGAAACCTCGGCAGACCCAGGCTCTTGGTAGGCGGTGTCTGATGGAACCGGTTGGGGGTGTTATGAACAGTGGCAATAAAGATAATGGATCAGTGACTAGAAAAAGTAGAAGTAGTAGTTCATGTCATATCAGGGCACAGCAGAGCATAGCTGGACGTAGCAGGATGCAGCAGGACGCAGCAGGACATGAACACAGATATTCAATCTCAGTCTGTCTAATCAGTTTATACTCTGACTGTAGCTAACAGTCCTCACTTTAACCAGGTAATCGATACCTGGGGTTCTTTATGGCAACTGCCTTTCAATATCCCACTCCTCCTTCTTGAACGATTTATTCTCTCCTCACCCAGACTCCCTAAATCAGTTTGTTCCAACAGTTTGTTTCAACATATGAAAACGTTTTCTTTTATCCTCTTCTTATTATAATTTATCTTATTGATAAATTCTTAGCTGACCAAGTTTGTTGGAAATGTTTAATTGGTCTCTGAAATCTGGTTGTGTTTTTGATTTATTTAAATTGACATGTACTCGTGTCATGGCTCAGACCTCATGCATCGTATTACAGTCCCTCAATCTTTCATGGATTACCTTCGCCACAGCTGCCCTGCATCTTTTCAGATTATTCCTCAGCTGCTTTTAATTACCTTGACTATTTAAGGCAGGGTTCAAATCCTTCCTTTTTTTTCAGTCTGTTAGTATTTCTTGCTTTTCAGAACCATTATCACTTTTCACATGTGGCCCAACACCAAAGCGCTAGATGCTAAAAGGAGACGTTTTGTGTCAGAGGCACCTGACCAAGCGTCGCTTTTTGTCGTGCTGGGAGTGAGAATGTCTTAGACATACACCTTTCTTATGAAATACCCCTGTGGTGTGGTGTGTGGTCATAATGCAAGAGTGAGTAGATGATGGGATTTGTTTTTAAATGTGTTTTAAAAATGTATTAATTTAGCCCAATTGGCCCTTTGGGGTCAGCAAAACAATCTATAAACCCAATTGACATCACATTTTTAAGCTGACATGCACAATGTGCCTTTTATTACACATGCAGCAGTCAAGGAGCAACATTAGCATTCATTCGTAGTTGTTTCTGCCCACCCAAAGAATGTAAATCCGCTATTGACTCTCATTGTTAGCTCTATTTTGGTCTCCGCCAACTCCTCAATGAACTATCTGTCTCTGGAGCTGCTAAATTTTATTTGTTGTTTTGTTTTCTGTTTACCGGCGGGTCACTAACTTTGTCTGTCTGCTGCCGGCAGTTATAAGAGGGAACCAAAACAGTGAAGTTGTGGCCTGTAAGACATTAAATGCTCTTTAGAGATGATGAGAATGGGAGAGCTGGGTTCTGTTGTTCATCATTACGAGTGACCTCTTTCACTCATTAGTCAGTTGACCCACTGTTAATATAAACATATTGATTTGTGCAGTTTTAAGTTGGCAGGCTAATTCACTAACTAGTATCTGATTCTGCCTATATGTGGAAACAACAAATGAATTTAGCAGTTCCACTTCCTGCGTGGTCTTTATTCGGCAGTCCATCCTCCTCTGCTATCTGCGAGTCCAGATCTAATAATATTAATATTGGTCCCTAAATAACCATGTGTAAATTTCCCTTCAAACCACCTCAAACATCTTCTGTCTGGGTCTACAGTCCTGAAACGTTTCTGGAGGTCCTGGGGACATATTTATCTTTCTTAAATCTATTTCACTTCTGTTTAGCAGCATCTATGGCAACTCCATTATCACAAAATCCAAGATAAAATTCATCTCCACTCTGCCTAACCTAGACAAAAGCTCATGTGATTTGCAACTTGAAGCCAATCTCTTCTTTCATTCCAGTGTGCGTTACATTACATTGCATTATCAAGCAGCTTCCCTGCCTCCACTGTGCTCAGTGTGAAAGCTATAACATACAGTAGAATAAAAATAAACTGGTTCAAGCGATCATTTCCTGCATCGATCGAATGTCTCGACAAACCCAACACTGCATTATAGCCGTGCACTGTGAGGGTTACAGCTCTCTGTCTTCCATCTCTGAGTAATATTCAGCTCTGAGAGCACAATATTTCATGGGGGCTAGAGAAGGACACCACAGCGAGGATGCTTAGGAGCAAAGATGGAGACAAATGAAAAACTGATCATTTGACCACTTGAATTCAGTTTATAGTGCTTCAGTTTTACTTAAAGGTATAGTTCTTTTTCCGGGTGGATCATCAAGACTATTAGTTCTCCTAGTTGGAGAGGGCGGTTCTTTTCTAAAATTCGATAAAATCCTCTACTATACCTATAAGATTATGTTTTAGTGTCTATCATCAATAATGGTAAAATCCCACATTTTACTGCTCTGTTATGTGCTAAAGAAACCCTTTACACTTATCCTATACCTTCCACATACCTGTAGTCCTTGCCATAGCGATGGGAAAAGGACATAAGCTGAGAATGCTCTTCGGTGCTATTTGTGACTCAAAGTCACAAATCCAGGTCACATTTTCTAAGCTTCATATCAGTTTCTCTTATTTACCATGAAATGGAGGGGATTGAACTGATTGCAGTCTAAGAGATAATTGTACACATGTGCCTATTGAATACCAATAAGCAGAAACAGTCACCCTGTTTCCACCTCCATTCCAGCAGAAGCCATTGACACAAACTGGTTCTATCTTTATCTCAATCTATATGATCAACTGTGATGCGTCTTCAAGTGTACATTATTATATTGATGGCACTAAGGAGCATTTGTCTCCCTCCGTGAATGCAGTCGACTCTGAGATTAAGCTTTACACCTGTGTTTTCATCGCTGTTTCTGCAGTGTTTGTTAAACCTATCCTCTTGCTTCTCCCGTGCTACCCGCGGCAGCTCCTTCCCCTATCAATGTCAGGCTGTCAGAGGACGAGGGAGTCTGCGACGGCTCCTCTGTTGCTAGGCCCAGCCATGCGTCTGCAATCATTCTGGCTGTTGCAGTGCTGATTGGTGCTCCGGTGTCAGGCCCTGCTGTAGGTGAGTGATCAGCCGTTCTCTGGGATACACAAGTCTGCCGTTGATCAATTGCCCCATTAATCCAGCAACAGAATGGATAATGCACAGCTTGCAGGGATACACACTCCAGCACAGTGACACGGGCACATGTTCTCACTTTGCAGCCCTTGTAAAACAACCCCTAAGGTTGTTTTAGGAAAGAAGTCTTACACAGATGATGTCCTCTCTGACTATTTGCATAATGTGGTATATGTTTAAGCTGAATATTACCTTACAAAACTCTTCCTCTGATGATGCACCGGCTTGTTAAATTTGAATATAACAAACGTTCAATCCTTCTGGGAAATTTCAATTTTGTACTAAATTCATCTTCACAAAGGTTACGGAAATGTCTAGTCTAGAAATCTAGACGCATCCTAGCGGCAGCAAATGTAATTTGCAGCCAGGTTCGTCTAGCAACTCTCCGTTGGCTTGCGAGCTGGAAAAACCAAACTCTGGCCGGGCCAATCACATCTTGTGTAGAGTCTGGCGAACAGCGGCCTTTCGAATCGGCTTTGGCCGCGACTCTGGAAGACTTGGAGTTAAGCTTTTCTTTGAGAAAAGAACAAAGAACGGCACTGAAGTCATTCTTAAAAAAGGAAGATGTGTTCTGAGTTTCTCCGACCAGATACGGCAAAAGTTGAATCTATCATCTAGCTCTGGTTGGTTGTAGCGCTATCCTATTGTGTGCAGAGGGAATGTGAAAGACAACCGTTTATCCCGCCCCTTGGATTGAGCCAATGGTGAGTTCCCAGACCCAACATCTGGGAACACAGATGTGGGTCTAGTTTGTCAGGCTAGGAAATGTCAAAACAAAGCATGCAATTACATTGTGTAAACAATGGAGACATAAGATTTATAGGATATTGTACAACTTCAGTCTGAAAAAAGATTCTTACCTTCGTCCAATTGGACTTCAACTGTTACATTGCCTTCTCTCATATGGATTTAAAAGTGGCAGACAGTGTCTTGCTTCTGAAGTCTGTACATTTCAGGTACGTTCTGTGGTGCGTTCAAATACTCTGGTCCAAGTGGGCAGTTATTTAATGACATTGTCTAAATAGTCAGTTCATTACGGAAGCCCCTTGAGGCAAAAGAGAAAAAAAATCAATTTGCATGATCCATTTTCTGATCTAAATTCTACTGTGTTTATGACTTAAGAACCGTCGGGGAATAAAGGTTTGCCAAGTTACTTTTTTATTTATAATAAAATAATTAATAGAGAAAGTTTTGGCAGGTGAATTATTTGTTGTCAGAATAATTTTTTTCAGTGTGTTGTTGTAATACTTATTTTGACCACAAGAGGCAAAAGTGCACAACCACCACCCCATGTTCTTAGCACCAATTAAAATACAGTTCTACCCAAAAGAAAAACATGACAGAAATGTTACATAACTTGTTAACACATAATATATGTATCTTATGTTTAGGATGCACAGAGAAAGTAAACTCACCTGGAATACAACTTCAAATCTTAAGCCATTTCCCTTTATCCCTTTACCACCATAGTAACATTTCTGTACTACTCATGGCGTCTCTACCCCCTAGAAATTGATGATGTTGCGATATTGTCTAAACACCAAAGACTCTTCACAACTTTAATGTGCACCATGTCAATACAAATGAAATGATTTCTCGCTCTGTGTCTGCTCATAACAAAATAAAGACAACATATCTGACAGTGAAGCTGTGTCAAACATCAATATGGGTTTGTGAGCTGACATTTGCTCTGTGAAAGTCTGGCTTCCAACTATGCACAACTTTTGGAGTGGGTAATATTTCTATGGCAACACTAATGCACTCTAACTGCAATCGGCAGGATGTTGCTAGAGTTTGCGGGCAGTGAAATACTCCATTACATAAATCTGAAAGCTTTAATTACTAGTTACTTTACAAGATAAGATTTTTGCACAAAAAACATGTAGTTTATAAAAGTACATATTTGTATTATTAATTAAACTACCCAACAAGATATATGCCTATACGTACAGCTGAAATGATCAGATTTAAACACAGAATTGTTTCATTTCCAGTTTCTAAGATGTGAGGATTTTTTCTGCATTGAGTACTTTTACTTTTAATACTTTAAGTACATTTTTGTGATGATACTGACATACATTTACTTACATTTTCAATGCAGGACTTTTTACTTGTAACAGAGTATTTGTACAGTGTGGTATTAGTACTTTTACTTAAGAAAGGCATCTGAGTTCTTCTTAAACCACTATTTATATTGTCCTCTCTCTCACAATGTGACAGCAGATAGACAGCCTCCTGTACCAAACGTTGCACTGTCCCTATAGCACTCCCTCTGTCACTCACTATTTTATGATTTATTCATAGAACAGCCATGTTTTAGATCCAGGCATGTTTGTGTACCCATGGCAATAAATCTGCAAGAAACATAATCATACATTTTAATGTATTGTTGAAAGGGAAAACAACAGCTGACATTGTCATAGGTTTAGAAGAAATGTTCACCTCAGCAGCTATATTAAGATAAAAGAAGTTATTTCAGTGAAGAGTACTCCCTCAGTTGACAGTGACTCTCTCTTTCGGAGTTTCTCATTTGTTTGGTGCCTCAGTGATCCGAAATGAAGAACTGCTGTTCAGCATTATTATTTCCCTTGTAGAACCACTGTTTTGAATGTTGTGTTTGCATTTTTGTTTCTATTTATGAACCACTTCCTTGTTCTTAGAGGCTGTGTCATCCCATACAATAGAACAGCACCAGACAGAACAAATCTATATTTTTAAATACAAATAAAATATTTAGATTTGGCCTACGTTTTTTAAAGAGATATTTCTGATGCTTTCACACTTTGTTTTGAATTACCTCAGCTGTACGTGGCTCCTCAATACAATACATTACATTAAGGGATAAAAGTGTCCATTAAGATCACATTCAAAAACTGGCTGCATAGTGATGTCTTTGATTGTTTATTGTTGGTACACTGCAGTGTGAAATACATCATACTCAGTATAAAATATGGAACTGGAAAATAGTAAAATAGTTTCTACTTAAAAAGTAAACAGATCTGCTGACATTGAACTCATACTGTCGATTCCACTCAGCTGAGTAAATGCTGAAGCAGACAGAAGTGTGGCAATAATGCTTGGCACAGTACTCTTAAGTCTTGCTTGCACCCGCACAACTTTTGATGTGTTGCTTGTCTAGCAACAAGTCACAAAACTGTGAGAACACAGTCTTATAGCAAGTGAACAGACACAATAAGAAATGCCTGTACATCCTGTAGGGCCAGCAGTCTGAGATGTAGTGTATGTAACTGTAACTAGGTTAGTTTTCTGTAACTCTCTACTCTCAATTATCTGTTAAGGCAAACATGTCAAAAGATTATCTTAAATGGCTCAAATCTGGTTTATCTCCTATCAAGCATACAAGACTGCTGAGAAACCCTTTGAGGCAAAAGAAAGGTGCACAGGAACATCAAAAAGCAATGCTTAACTTTACGGTTTCTGCACATTTCACTTTGTGACACCTCCAGAGGGCTCAACCATATGTACAGTAATTGCATCACAAACCCCAACCTAACCAGAATGTAGCTTTAAAAACACATATGGTTTATCTACATAAGACATAAGAGGGCATTAACAATTTGTGTTTGAAGCAACTCATTTAAACTATGCAGCATTTACATCTTCATGTTGCTTTGTATAGGCATGTGCAGGTAACTCAAGAAGCCAAAATTACCAAAAAAGAGGCCAGCACTAACATGTATTTTGGGTACAAAGTGACCATAAAATCCAGGCCAGCTTGAAAACCAGTCATTTATCATATTTATTCATATTGTTTTAGTGTGAACACCATTCCAGAAGGTGATTAATGGCAAGAATGTCTTCACATGTCAACTGCAATGGGATTTGTTGTGACTGCTTAAACCAGACACTCCACTAGAAGTTGCTAATAAATAAGATCCTTGTGAGTCCATATGTTTGTTTACAAGCTTCCCTTGAAATTGGGATATGTGAACCCTTAATCAACCAGATACAAAGATGCAAATTGTGCAATGACACAAATGTAATCAAGTCCCAAAATTTACACTTCATTGGCAAAACACTTTTTACACTTCACAACCTTTCACCTAATAATTGCTTTTTGTTTCCAAAAGTAGACTCCCTCATGACTCACTGCTGTTACATCCCTGAGGAGCTGATGTGCATGTATCCAGGAGGAACTGACGAGTCACGTCTCAATCATTAATTAAGAAGATAAAGCTGAGCGATGCACTCACTCATTAGCTGCAGAGTGACTTGGGTGTGTTGTGTATTCTGCCCACCGCCGCTCTCTCTCTCTGGACAATATCAAGGTCACTGTCTGCACTCGCTCGCTCTGCTCTGCTCTGTTAGTAACGTTTTGTGCCCTGCTTTTATTCCATCAGGCATGCAACTACCTTGTTTTAGAAAATAAGCCAATCATTACAGAGCTATTTAAACATAATGACTAAAATGTGGCACACACTTACTATTGAGGTCGACATGCACAGTAAATTATCCCTCTCTTCTCACTTAAGCTTCACTGCTCCTTTCGGTATTGACAGAACACTGTATTGAAACTACTCTGCAGTAGTACTATAAAAAGTAACCTAAATACATTTTTCTGTGCCTGCATCTATATGTCCACTCACTCGACTAAGTACACTGAATGTCCCTGACAAAAATAAATGAATCTATAAGAGGAACGCTGAGTGAGGAAGGAACAGGACACTCCCCTGCAAGCCCTCCATCATCCTGTCTCCCAATCACCCACGATGATTGAGGCCAATCAGTGGCATCAGGGTCTACCTCTTTGCTCCTCCATTTGTAACCCATTGTAAAAAAAAACATTAGCCCTCCACTCTGAATGCAATTCTCCCCGCAGAATCATCCCCCACTACGCCTGAACCTAATTGAGCTACCTATGGCTCAATCATGCCAAGATGTTATCATCCATAAACATTGTGGCTTTTATGTGTGTGTGTGTGTGTGTGTGTGTGTGTGTGTGTGTGTGTGTGTGTGTGTGTGTGTGTGTGTGTGTGTGTGTTTGTGGGGGGGGTCGCATCCTGTTGATCATGTGGTCCTTTCTAGTGAAACCCATCCTAAGCATTAGGAGCAGTGGACTGCCACATACAGCGTTCAGGGAGCAACTTCAGTGTTCAGTGCTCAAGGACACTTTGACATGTGGCCGGAGGAGCCTGGGAACAGACCACCAATCTTGTGGTTGAGGGCCCACCCACTCTACCTCTGAGCCACAATCAGTAAGTCTTCGTCATCTATTGGTAAGCTGGATCAACCATCTACACCAGTATTCGGCACTCAGAGCAACTGCTCGACCGTGGTGCTGTAAAATGACGTAGTATGAAGAGCGACAATAACGTCTATTTGAAAATATTTTAGCCCAAACCACGACCTTTTACTAAACCTACATAAAATAGAGTGTTAGAATGTGATGCCAAGCAGCCCAGACCACGCTAGTCTCACATTGCCAGACCTTCCTCCGCAGCACTGTGAAGGAGGGTCTGGAGAGTCCACACAGCATTCCGGGATGGTAGAAAAACATGCTCTGGTTTATTGGCATTTCTTTAAACCAATCACAATCATCATGGGTGCGTTAAGCGCCGGACGGAGCAACGGCACCTCTGCAAAATAGCCTCGGGAAGGAATTTGTTTTGGTTGAACATGTGTAATAATAATAATAATAATAATAATAGATTTTATTTGTAATGCACATTACATTAAAAGCAAATCTCAAAGAGCATAAAAACCTGGTAAAAACATAAATTTTAAAAAACAAAAAGAAAGTGGGACGATTGCAGGGTTAATTAAAACTTCTAAGTTCTACTGAAAAGAAATGTTTTAAGTCCGACGTTTACGTTCAAAGGTTGTTTTAGTCATGCAACAGAAAACTCCGATTGGACAGATAGTCTAGCTAGCTGTCTGGATTTACCCTGCAGAGATCTGAGGAGCAGTTAACCAGAGTCCTCACAAATCAACCGGAGTTTAAAATGCCAACACAAAAAAAGCGGACATCTGGCCGAAATGAGGGCATCCGGCAGAATTTCCGACTAAGACTATGTTAACAGTGACCACGGCCCCTTCTAGTAGACCTAAATCCATTCTGGAGAGCGTTTTAAGTTTCCTGTTCCTAACAGTGTGTGTGTGTGTGTGTGTGTGTGTGTGTGTGTGTGTGTGTGTGTGTGTGTGTGTGTGTGTGTGTGTGTGTGTGTGTGTGTGTGTGTGTGTGTGTGTGTGTGTGTGTGTGCGTGCGTGCGTGTGTGTGTGTGTGTGTGTCTCCCCCCTGTGTGTCTTTGTTACTTGTGGTGATTGTATTGTTATGATTGTTTATATGTTTGTGTTTTATGTTTTTGTGACTTTAAATTATGTTTTCTTGGTATGATTTGATGTTGTTTATAATCAATAAAAAAGCTAGTTAAATAAGAAGAGAATTACTATTCAGTATCAATTTTAACTTGTCACCTTGTCAATTTTGCTTTAAGTAGAAACAAAAATTTGGATCGGCTGGCCAGCTTTGCCCACACAATTGTCCCAAATGCTTTCTTTTCTGGCCTCCGCCTCCGCATTTTAACTGCAGCCACATACTGTTTTCTTGCAGTAAAAAGGAGAATTGGGTATTCACCTTGTTAATTGTTAACCAGGAGCCATCAAGTGCAATGCAGAAACAGCAATCATTAATATGGATTGTGTTGATTTATAACTTACAAATGGACTAAAACTTATAACAATAGTAATTTGTATCTACACGGTAGCTTAAAAACAGATTAAGGAATTACTGTATTTTATTACATACAGAACAATGTGTGGTGATATGTATGTCATGGGCTCCTCTAGCTTTCACAACCGAAGGTCTTTTAGATTGGGTGACACACTTCTGCCCACGAGACAATGGGTACATACCTTGTCCCTTATTTGATAGCTCCTCGCTCCTCGGCTGAACTGGAAGTTGTTCTGTCCCTCCTCGTGAAGGCCGTCGCAAAGCCCTTATTTCTACCCCGAGGACAGAGGAGCTATAGCTGAGGATAAAAAAGAGCAGCCTTCCTGGAAGCTGTGCGGCTCAATTCATGTGACACTTCAGAGGAAAGGACATCTCATCCCTCTAAAACACATTTGCTCGTTTCCTCTCTCCTCCAATGATTTCCTCGTGTCTTCCTTCGTCGGTGGAAGACACGGAAGGGAGGCAAGTGGAGGAGTCAGGGATGCAATTTAAGCGACATGTGATGCCCTGATAGTGAGTAACATCTTACCATTAGTCACCACAGAGAAGGGTCAGAGCCTTGTCTACACTCTCTGCCTCAAATCGGCTCGCAGAGGCTCATCTGGCTCAAATGATTGCAAGATGTGAGCTTGTGGACATTTCCTGCTTCACCTGTGACCCTTGTGTACCTTTAAGAAAGGTCAACTGATGGCTTGTGAACTTCACATGGTCCCTGCCCCTCATCAAGAAAAGTCCACGTTTTTACTTTTGAAAAATTGTTTAAAATTGTGTATGTACAGCTCTTACACCTTCACCTTCATTCTTTCTATATTTGGAGCCACATAAACAAGTGAACATTTTCCTCCAGGTTTATATGTTTTCAGCTGCAGCAGTTTTTAGTACTGAATTAACAATATGATGGCCCTTTGTCCTGCTAAGTTGGCTTGTTCCTGTCGTCTTGCAGGTTATTGGTGGGCGGGGCTGTCAGTTTAGAGCAACTGGGAGCACCTGGGCTCTTTAGGCACAATACAAGCTGTAGTCAGGATGGCTTTCACCATGCACTGTGCATTTGGGTTCTTTATTATTATTCTCACAATGAGCCATACATAATACAATACAGCATTATTATTTTTTTGAGCAAACCATAAAAATAGTAGTTACTGTAGATGAAAGAGCCAATTCAGATTTCCAAATCAAATATTGTGTAAAAGCCACAGAAATGCAGTTTTGGCTTATTTCTTTATTTCTTACTTGCACTAATGCTTGGTATGCTCATGTGTGTTCATGACTCTTGAAACCTCAAAAGCTAATGAAGCGTGATTCTGAATGAACTATGACTAATTGTGTCTCCTACAAGGCAAAAGTCCAACATTTGCTTCACGTTCTGAGTCATCCAAAAAGCATTAATCCTTCTTAGAAACATAGCATGTATGAAGAGATATCATTCTGCCAACTACAGACTTTAAGTGCTTGTCAAGTATTTTCTGTTCAAATGTTGTGCCCTCATTTGAAGGGTTAGTTAGATAATTTACAAATTAAAAATATGATTCACAAAGCTGGGGTTCTGAAAGACAGGAAATACAGATTTGACTGAAGATTCACGACTGTAAAGTTTGCTTTCATTAAAACCCAGGAGTGCTTATTTCTTTAGTTCAATTAGTATTTTTGCTTGCTTGAAAACAGCAATTTAGTTGTAGTCGCTGTCTGGAAAATGTACAATGAGGGAATGGGCACAAAAACAGATGATCAATACGCAGCGAACGATGTGATGGGCTCAGCACAATTTGCCTTGTAAATGTGTGTGTTTTGTTTGTTTCTTGGCTGGGTGGAGCTCAGTGCCTCTGTAACTGGGAGCAGCTGGCCAGCATTGCAGTGCCCAGATGACAATGTTTTCACCTCAACTCGCACGAAGGCTTGTGGCTTTTTGTGCTGTGTTTACTCTAACAATATACATCTCATGTGGGTAGCTACACTCATGCATTTGCATTCACCACTGACAGTACTGACTTTTCCGCCTCATTGCATCCTTTATCCTTGCTTTCTTGATTCGTTTTGGACAATCTAGCATGAGTCTCCCTTGTTTTTTATGGACAGGGAATCAGTCATGAGATCATATAACATCATGCAGACTGTAGGCTACTTAGTTACTTACAACATGATTGAGCTAGCAAAGCAGTTTATTGTTTTTATGTGTGGTATTTTTTTCAGTTTGGGAAATCCCACGATATCTATAAAGCTAACTATAGCTTAATTGGCTGCTTGACTAACGTTAAACAGGGACAGAAAATTGTCTCTGTTGCTTGAAGTTCACTGACATATAGTAGCTAAATCTATCCATTAAAGAAAAACAAATGTCAGCAGATATCTTAGTTACAACACGATTGAGCTAGCAAAGCAGTTTAGTGTTTATATGTACGGTATTTTTTCAGTTTGGGAAATCTCACAATCTCTACAAAGCTAGCTTTAGCTTAATTGACTTGTTGACTAACATTAAACAGGGAAAGGAAATTGTCTCTGTTGCTTGAAGTTCACTGACGTATAGTAGCTAAATCTATCCAATAAAGAAAAACAAATGTCAGCAGATATCTTAGTTACAACACGATTGAGCTAGCAAAGCAGTTTAGTGCCACAGAAACTCTACTCTCAACTCTATCCTCCTCTCTCGACTCTCTCTGCCCTCTTACTTCACGACAGGCTCGCAAGTCCTCCCCAGCGCCGTGGTTATCTGACTCAGTACGTGCTGAAAGATCAACTATACGGGCCCACCCCGCCCACTTTGCTCTGCATCAGCCAAACTGCTTGCTGCTCCCTCACAGCGAGGGAGAACTAATCACTCAACAAAATCCCGACTGTTCACTGTAATGTAATGTAATGTAATAATGTGTTTATATGTGCAGTATTTTTTCAGTTTCGGAAATCCCACAATCTCTACAAAGCTAGCGTTAGCTTAATTTGGCTGGCTGACTGAACAGGGAGGGACTAGAAACCCTCTCTGTTAGCGAATTGCCCCCAAATTTATTTTATTGGTAACCGTTGTTGTAAGATCGCAATATTACACTAGAGGGTTTGATTTCACGTTATATTATTGGCAGGACAGCTTTGCGGCTAGTACCAAGGAGCTTGCTAAAACATTTGGGACACATTTTGGTTTCTACCTAAGAAAAATGAGACAAGTTAAAAAAATAAGATATATAATATAATATTGATACCGAATACTAACTCCCTTCTCGTGTAATATTGCCTTATGGGTATTTTAAGCCAATTAGATGACTATTAGATATCCCCCAAAAAATGTGTAATTACAACCAAATCACAAATCTGATGGTTTTTATAAAAAGAAATGTTTATAAATCATCCTTTGGTATTATCCAATAAAAGGCACAATAATTGACATGATCACATCGTGAGCAGTGCTTTTAGCTAATTGTCTATCCTACCGGGAAGCTGATTACAGATAATTGCATTCAACTTGCACCCCTGGAGTAAATCACTCCCTGATCAGATGCCTGGAATGTAAACCAGCAGGACCCATGTGGACCCAGAATTAGAATTACTCGCTCTTGAATCATTAGCTTACCTGTTAAGTGTGTCTTTCTCTGAAAAATTAGCTAGCGCATTGCTTTTTCTTTACAGAATCATCATTAGGAAAGTGCATGTGTAGTGTTCTGTTATATGTAACCCCACTGAGGGTAAGGTGTTTTTGTTCCTTTTGAAAACTTCAACCTACTTACTTGCATTTAAATTCAGATTTGTGCCAGAGGGCTACAATACAGAGTGCATATCCAGGACAGTTTTAGGTTCATAATGAGTGTTTTCTCACAGAGCCAGCATTGTTAACAAGTTGTCAATTCATGCATTCCAGTCAGTATTTCTTGGGAGAAACTAAAAATGGAGCTTTTGGAAACCAAAAAAGACACCTCAAAATCCTATTAATGAAATACATGTTTTCCAGCGAACACTTCTCCTTCTGAACATTATTTACAGTAGGGAGTACTGAACATTTAGTGGCCTTTGGACCACTTTGCCTCTGCTTTCTTTTTTATATAAACTACACTGCATTGCTTATGTTGGCAAGTTAAAGCAACAAACTGAAGAGAAATTCAGTTTGCAATGTCATCACAGAAAACCGCATCACATACACCAGTGGACCAAATCCATTCACTTGTAAACATGTTGATTGAACTTCTCTTAACATGTTTGGCTTGTCATGTCTGCAAGACAAATGGCTGTTTTATTTACAGTGGCAGGGTTCCATTTGCTGCCCACTGTATATTTATTATATGTGACAGCAGAAATTAAACGGGAAAATTCAAAATGTAAGCCAAAAATAAAAACATTTACAGCAGCTAATCGAGTTTTGTTGATACATTATGTTAGAACTAAAACTTCTAGCTTTCGAGGCTCACAGTCATATATGAGAATGAGATTTACCAATGCATTTCAAACATGATGGTGTTAGAATGTTTTAAATATTTTAGCATATTATCAACTAACAAATGAGGGAGCTGTTTAATTTCAAGGAAACATTTATTTTTTTGTAGTTAACAATAAATGTTGTACTAATGTTTTACAAAATCCAACACTTTGATGTGATCCTAGGTTTGATTTAAAATAATTTTGTTCCCCCTTTAGCTTGGCATGTGTACGTGTGTAGGGATAATGAGCAACATGTGGTGCCCTATGATTGGTCCATTCGAAGGGATTGCTGCCTCTGGATTGGACAAACTGGTGACATCATTCCATTTAAACCCCAGCCCAGAGCAACTGCACTTCTCCACCTCTCCAACAATTGAAGGCAGCATGTAGTCCTCTGTGTATTGCGCACAGAGTAGCAGCTTTCTGACATGTGTTGGGAGTTTTGACGGAATCATTAGCTCCAAAGAACCCCCCTTTTTCAGTTTAGGAGGATATGTTAAATACATGTCATTTGTTTTAAATGTAGTTTTTGTAAGGGGACTTTAGTTTTGGGCAGTGCTCATTTCTGAGGTTTTATGATAAACTGTTACTTTGACCTGCGATTCACTCTGCAGCTTACCAGTTTTGTGAGTGGAAAGCGAGGAGGAGTCACACAAAATGTTATGTCTTGGTTTCCCCTAGACAGAAGACATAAAAACCTGACTGATCAGTAATTGTTTTTCCATACTAAAGCAGCAATTTAAAGTCTTTCATTCCCTTTTTGATGTTCTTGTCACCTGTTACATGGAAAAAAGAAATACACATGTGGCAACAATTTCCCAAAAAACTGGCACAGCTTAGCAGGGGTGGTCTGTTTTTTTTTTTTTTTAACATGAGCGAGCTTCCAGGCACCATGATATTGAGCTAGAAGAATTTGGCACACCAGATTTGATGAGGATGACTTGCATGGAAGATGCCACACTAAGCCTATTGTTCAACGAAGGGACTGTGAGGCTGCAATGAGAGACTGCACGAAACTGACTGACAGCCGCTGTGGCTCCTTCCCAGACAACTACATCTTATTTAGAAGTCTGCTCACAAAACATGGTGTCCACTACAAGCACGAAGTGACACCCACTAAAATACAAAACAAAAAAAATCAATGCTGACTGTAAGGACTTGTGGAGGACACTGGCACTTAGGACACTCCTTTCTTTCAACAAAATGAGCTTTGTTTTGTAAATGAACTCTCATACATGTGCACAACATACATACAGTAGCTACCATCAAAACAACACCATATGAGGGAACCAGCTGCTTGAATTGCATTTCTATAATTACTTTTATGATATATTTTATGTTTAACCCATTTTCATGTTTCCTTTCTCTTCTATGCAGAGAGAGCTCACAGTCACTTTCCCATATGCTCGGCAGTGTGGTTGATTCCACTGTGGGTCTTAATCCTCCCACAGGTAATCACCATCATTTTACATAACTACCAGAATGTACTGTGCACGTGTACTGTGTGGAAATGAGGTGCCTGGATTTTGAAAACACTATCCTTTCAAAATATCTCAAATAAAAGCATGCAAACATTTCTTCCTATGTAGAACACAAAGTTTCCTCCTATTATGACAAAAACATGATTTGTTAGGATTGTTTTTATTATAAGTTTATGAGAATAGGTGTACAGCTTGGGAAAATCACAATTCCCATACTAACTAATGTCAATTTAATGTTTAATGAAATTAAATGAATCATTAATATATAGTCCCATTGCATTCTGAAAAAAATATCTGTCAGTAATTTTTATAGTTTCATTCATTCTTAGTTGTTTAGTAAGTTGTTCATCAAGGGAAATTAAAAGTTGATTTAGAGGTAGCCTTTTGACAGAGACACAAGATAGGGTACTGAAGTTGTTGAGTCTTACATTTGACATTTCTCCCTCTACTCCGAAGTGACAACATCAACAATAACACCTAATAATTCGAGGGGCCATGACATTAGAAATTGGAAAAAATCATTTATATGGATGAGGTACAGCTAAAAGTAAGTTGCCAGTATGATAAAACAGAACAATGTCAACCAAGTTTAACTGCAGCAGCCCACGTTTTCAACTCCAAACCAATGCATCGGAACTTTGAAGTGTTCATTTTAGCACTTCTGTGACCTTAAAACAAACGAACCAAATGTTTTTGTGGCTTATTCCTAACTTAGGCCAATTTGCTGTCAAAGTCACTGACATGCACAGTAACATGTGTCAGTGAATTGTGTTTAAGCACCCTCCATAAAACGTATAACTATTTAAATGTTTATAGTGAAGCATGGTGTCCAACTGGGTCCACAGTTGTTTTTAAATGCTGAAATTTCACCCTAACCCTTACCAAAGCCATTCAAATTGCCTAAACTCTTCCATTAGCTAAACTTCCACACGCATCCAATTAGTTCTAATGCCAAAATTCTACAATAGCCATGTCATTACAATAGCCAGGGGTTATTGGGAAAGAAAGACATTTAATGAACTTCCTTAAACTTCTAATGTATTTCTGAAAAGCAGAATTCATCCGAGTCAGTGCATTGTTTTTTAGAAAAATAGCAATTTCCTATTTTACGATCATAGCAGGGAATACAAACTGGACGGCTGCGCACAACACAGCTCTGTGAGAAACGATTAAAACTTTTTTTTCTCCTCCAGCACAAAACGTCTTACGTTAGTAGAGAGCTGTCTTAATTTAAGGTTCCAGCTGATATTAACTGTGCGCTTGACTTTGAAACAACAAAAATATCCCTGCCTTTTTGACTTTGCTGCAGTTTTGTCATTGTGATATTACAGAGAACAAGCAGGCGTCCCTCTCTCCCCGAGGGATGTATGAGGTGAAACTTGCATCCTCTGTATAATCCGTTGGTGTTTACATTGTGATTTCAGTTTCTTTTCATTTTATTTTGGGTTTATGACAGGCTTGTTTGAGCCAGCGCATTAAAGTGTCAAGAGACTAATAAGCTTTCATTTTCGAGCAGGCTGTCATTTTTAGAGCTACAGTGCAAAATGCATATCCAACTTTAAAGCTGCTATTTTTCAGGTTACATTTCAGAGTGGAAAATTAGATGGGACTTTGTGAGCCAGTGCTGATGACTGAAGATGGAATGAATTGGATGTATAATTGGACATATACAGTTATTGTTCACGAGTTACACACAATGTGCCCACCTGACAATAAAAATGTGGTATCATGTATTGGCTGTGTTCTTAATCCTCTGAGATCAAAGCACACTTCTTTTGCATTGAGCTGACTCTTATTAAACATTTAAAAAAAAAAGTATTTTTAGCCATCGTATGCTGATATACTCTTATTCAGTTTAATTTCAAATAACGTTTATGAAGCACCAACCACTTTCTTTACTTTCTATTACAGGAAACAAATTGTGAACAGTCCTAGTGAAAATATTAAAACTAATATGCTCCTGTTTTTTCCTGAAGTGAGATCCGGGGACCCCTACAGGTCCTTGAAGGGGTTCCAGGGGGTCTCCAACAAAAAGGGGAATCATTTATGTTTACTATAATTTCATCCATAAGTAACACAATGACAGATTGTATGACTATTTTTCTCATGGGTTTCATTCACTTTCTGTAATACATCTAAAAGCAAACATTCTATCAGGTAGGGGACCCTGGAAGTCTTATCAGATGGGGGTCCGTGGTCTAATTTGTGTCAGTTTAGGAGTCCTTGATGTGAAAAAAGTTTGAGAATCACTGCTCTAGTGGCTGTAGTAATTATGACGGGAGAAAAGCAGGAAGTAAAGTATAAGAATAAATTCTGCATCTGGTTGGTGTTGGTCAAACATTTAACTTTACGGAACAAACTGAACTGCGTCATGTGTGTTACCGGAAGTGAAGTAACAAAACTAATGTACTGATTTTCAGAGATGGCAAACGTACTCACTTCTCATACTTAAGTAGAAGTACAGATACTTGTGTTAAAAAATACTCTGGTAAAAGTAGAAGTACTGATTTAACTTATTTACTCAAGTAAAAGTAACAAAGTACAGGCTTGGAAATGTACTTAAAGTATAAAAGTAAAAGTAGCCTTGCGAATGACAACCATTTTTTATGCAAAGCTACCTGGACCACAAATGTTACTAGAGTGCAAGCTGAAATAATTCAGTAGCCATGGAGAAAAGGCTCTTTATGTATATATGCCATTGTCTACATTTTAAATGGATGTCTGCCAAAAGGCCTAAAACATCACATATATGATTATTGTGACAGAGACTGGGACTCCAGGTTAATAAGATTCTGACTGAGTAGCAAGATATGAATTCAATTGTGATTCTGTAATAATTCACAGATCCAGTTCCATTTTTAATCTTCCCCTTAACATTTAAAGGAATCTACATGTAAGTTCTGCATACTTTTAGAGTACAACTAACCAGTGGTGTAGTCTATTTTTTTGTAGTGAGTATACTGTGATTTTCCCCTCCCAGCCTCATACTCGCCTGTCCCAGAGCGACACCCCAGACAGTCGGTACTGTGACGTTTCTGAATACGAACTGTACACGGACAACAGACGTTTCAGTATTGATGGCGTTATTTAAAGTCCTGGAAAAACACCACTTAGAGTTGAGGAAAGATGAGACAGATTTAACTTTTTGAAAAACGCAACCGAACCTGAACGCAACAGGACATCACAGCACACAAATAAGCCATTTAACTGACACCCCCCCACTGCCACACAAAACCATGACTAATAATTAGCATCATCATACAACTTTTGTATCGATTAGCAGTAAAATCTGCTGATAAGGGCCTACATTTACTCAAAAGTATTTAATAAACTGTTTACAATCTTCAACACCATGGCTAACAAATGCATAAAAAGCAGACGTAAGGAGAAAAAAGCTCCACTCTTTCTATTTTAGTTAATTATCTGACCGTTGCTAACTAACATTACCATATAGTCATTTAATTGTGTAAAGCAATGCATATTTAAGATTTAAGAATTTACTCTAATATTGCATAGTCATTGACCTTATGAAGGCCAGGAGTTCTCACTGTGTCTCTCATCATCTGAAACAAGGAAATATAAACATGGTATTCTGTTTACTGCAGTACTCAGACACACAGGTACACACACACATAGACACACACAGGCACGCACGCACGCACGCACACGCACAGACACACACACACACACACACACACACACACACACACACACACACACACACACACACACACACACACACACACACACGCGCGGTAACAGTAGGCTAACGTTGGTGGCAGCTGCAGTATCACCCGACGCGGCAGCAGCTTCAGGGACAGACTTTTGTGTATGGTAACGTTTCATATATCTCGTTACTTATAAAACTTTGTTCAAACTTTAGGTAACTGGTTGCGAGAAAGGAAAAAACACGCAAAGAATGCAACTTGTTGTTGCTTAGTAACGTTAAGTGACCTCACGTCAGATCCAGGGCCACGGAAACCCCCAAGGTCCTAATCCCAGAGCATCCCAACACAGACGGGGTGAATTTATGAATGAAAGTGAGAACGTTCTGTCACAAACAATGTTGTTACGTATCATCGCGATTTTGTAAGTGGGTAAGTAACGAGCCACTTTTGTAAAACGTAAGGAGTAGAAAGTACCGGTATTTCTGTTAAAAATATAAGGAGTAAAAGTAAAAAGTCGGCACAAAATAAATAGTAAAGTAAAAATACATGAAAAATCTACTTAAGTACAGTAACGAAGTATTTGTACTTCGTAACGAAGTATTTGTACTTCGTAACTTCCCATCTCTGCTGATTTTAACGCAAACCACAATCTTTTTCTAAACTTAACCAAGTAGTTTTGTTGCATAAACCTACAAACATTAACATATTGAAAACCATGAACGTTGCGTTTAGGAATGAGGACGGAAAACACTCCAGTGGGTCGTATTTACTGCCACTGCCAGGGGAGCCAATTAAAAAATATGATCCTGCTGTATTAAAGGGTAGAAATAAACAACCTATATTGTTGTATGTTTCAGAGGACTTGTTGTAATCATCCTCTGGGGACCATTGATATAATCTAGTGGTGTGCGATACTGCAATATTTGGTATTGATCCGATTCCAAGTAAATACAGGGCCAGTATTACCGATACAATACCGATACTTTTTAATAAAAAAATGCAGTAGGTAAGCATCATAAAACTGTCATATCTGTCTATGTCATATTTGCTGAAACTGACCCTATGTTCAAGTAGAACTACATGAAGCAGGTAATTAAAAACAAATTTGGCTCCTCTGGCACCATCTACAGCCTGTAGTGGGATTTGCAAAACTCCACCACTCCCTGTTCAGATGCACCTATCAGGGCTGGGGTGTCTAACTGTGTGTCAATCACTGCTCATGCACATGCATTCATTCTCCCTTGTGGATGTTCAAATTTTTCAAGTCCTGGATCTTCAAGTCCTGGATCTTCACAATCCTATCTACAGCACCTTTTAAGGAGGATTTATTTTCATGACCTTTATCCTGTTTTTGTGATTTTACATTTGGATTATTAAGTTCAAACCTAGGATAGAATTTTCATATGCTTTCAAATGTTACACAGAAGCATCACCTCAGTGACTTTTTGAGTCAGTGTGCCTGGATGGACCAATGAAGAGTCAAAGCATCACTATCCCCAATATGATAATAAGCTGTTGGTGACATCATGCTGTTTTCTCAGTACATGTGTAGATTCACCACTAAACATCTTAGCTACAAAGTCCAGCCTTTATATAAAGATAAAATGCATCTTTTTCAATTTGACAACTTGACCTTAAGGCAAAAATATTTTTTCTACAAGTGTGACAGATCGTTCAACACTGGACCCGATCCATCTTCTCAATTTTCACTTCTTCTCAGTATCATTCCTTTTTTAAAGCTGCTTACAGGTATTAAAAACTGCAGGTCTTCCATGCACAACACACAGTATAAAGTACAAACTGGCTCTGAAGCAACATGATTAACTCCAAACTGTTTGAGTTAAAATTTGCAGTTTATTTCAGAAGGTGAAAAAATGTTCAGAGTATAAATTAATAATAACGTTTCTAATCAGAACGTGTTGAGTCATTGTGTTGTCGAAGAGAACCACACATTTCAATGAATGATGAAATGTAATTTCACAACCAAGTTTATCCTAACGCACTATTATCCTTCAATGAAATGTTTAACTTTGATTTGCTGAGCTAAATGCAGCCTGAGAAGCTACATATCCAGCAGTCAAATCACATTAGGTCAAATCCATTCTCAAAGCACTTTAAACAGCTTTGTCAAAAAGTGTTTTAAAGAAAACAAAAGACTTGAATGCTTGAAACTAAGATAAAAAAATAATGGATATTTAAACAAGGGATACAAAGAAGAAGCTGAATAAATACATCACACACTCTTCAAAGATTGTGTGTGTTTGTGTGTGACTGAGAGCACAGCAACAGCCATTAACTCAGTGTGGTCTGTATTGTACATGTAATTTGGTCCCTAAAAAATAAAATCAGCAGGTTAAGTTGACCTCCACTTTAATTATACATGTTAATATTTCAGGGCTGACCACAGGCTACCCACTATTGCACATTCAATGCATAATGAGAGGCAGCGTTTAATATGTAAGCCATATGAATTAACTGTCACATCAGTTTCTCGCAGTGCACTCAGTCGTACACTTTCAGCAGCTTGATGTTTCAATAAATTTAAAAGGGATTTTTATACTGCAGCACTGTGGCTACTGCATCTCTTGCAGCTACTAAAGAAATGGACATTTGGGTGATGAATCATCTTTTTTTGTGCTGGTTTCAATTTTCTCTTTATTGCACAATCAAGAGAGGATAATTAGTTTAGCAGTATGCAAAGTTGGCCAGCTTATACTGTACATAAATCACTCTGCTGTTATTCTAAAGCGGTTTGATCAGCATATTTTGAGATGTACCATATTGTGATCAATCAAATTGGCTATAACATCTTCATTAAAGCTGCACATGAGCACATTTTTAATGTAAAATAGTACTAAAGCAGTAAAGAAAATATACGGGTTCAGTGCTTTCAGTACTTTCTGTGCTTAATCCACTGTTTTGCTATCCGTTATTTTCTTATGAGCTACAGTGTGTCTAAAATTGTCCCATCCCCACTAAATGTGACCCTGTAAATTTGCCCAACTGAAATGTTTCTATTCATATAGGCACTCCATTGTTCGATCAATCTCTATTTTTTTTCTCTCTTGTCCCTATGGTTAAAAATGTGATCACAGGAGTAAACATGAGTGTGCAGTGTGCAGTTTGCTGACATGACATTACACAACTTCTGGGAATTAAGGTTTTAAGTTACAATTACCTCTGGGTTCTGCTGTCAACACTGCAGTCATGAAGAAATTGCATTTTGGGAGAAACATGGGTAACACTTTATACAAACCATCATTAATAAATGGTAAATTAATAGTTAATTAAACTTCAGTTAATAGTTTCTTCATCACATTAAGCATGTATTCTCTTTTCCCCTGCAGCAGAATAAAATGAGACTTTGTAAATCATTGACCAAAGAATTAGCTTCAACGATGGAGCGTCAAAAGTGTAAAAATACCCCTGAGAAAATTATGCAAGGGTTGTATTTATGTCTCGAGGGCTCAGTGCCAATAAGTGATGAATATTCACAACACTGTATACAATTCACAATACAATAACATAAAAACCTACAGTACTTCACAATATTTGCAATAAACTAGCATCAAACCTGTTTCATCTTTAGATGCTGAAACAGGTATGGAAGAAAACCATTCAATTAAAACGTCCATTGAAGATGTGGTATATTATGAGCAGCAGCTAATGAGCGCCAGTGTGAGTATTGTGGTGGCTAGGATGTCCCTGTTGGTTTCCTCTTGGTCTATATCGACGACGTTTCATTCACGGGATAATTGTTTCCGCTGGATGTCCCTCGTAGACAAAAATTCTCATCACACATTCTAAAGCCATTTTAATTCTAGAGCTCGTCTCCTTACGTGCACATGTTCCTCCAAAATAAGTTCCTTCCCGAGGCTATTTTGTAGAGGCACCATAACTGCGCCCAGCGCTTAGCGGTGCCCAAGATGATTGTGATTGGTTTAAAGAAATGCCAATAAACCAGAGCATGTTTTTTCGCTCATCCTGGAACATTGTGTGGACTAGCCAGACCCTCCTCCGCAATGCTGTGGAGATAGGTCTGGCAATGCAAGACTAGTTTCCTCTTGCTTCCTTAAGGTGCGGATTTGGCTGTGCCAAATTTAATTGTGTAGCTAAGAAACTATGGGAAAATAAATGGCATGCAGCAGCTAGCATGGCTCACGGGCAAATAACGGATGTCCACAAACTTTACTGCTTCTGGAATCAATGCAGCCATACGGGCTAGTATCATTTTACCATGCTGTTGAATAACCAAGGAGATAAACAATCATTGTTTCCTGAAAGCGAAGTCAGTCCAACCTCCTCGCATACACTGACTAGACATTGAGAGCATGCATTTTCATGTGTCAAAGTGTGACGTAAACAAGGCAGGGTGAGTTCAAGACTGGAGGCAATTACCTGTTGCTCCAATCCTTATAGAAAAGAATTGGGAGTGAAATCCTGTGTCACTGCACCTTTATATATAAGTGGTAGCCAGTACTATTCAGCGTCCGACAGACCCGTGACCGAACCCAGCCCGAGCCCGACAGGCTTCAAGAGATTTATGTCCGAGCCTGGCCCGAGCCTGATAGTTAAAATCAATTTTTTTTCTCATACTAATGACACATGTAGGGATACGTTTGTTTGTGTGGAAAGCCCGCTTTATTAAGCAACTGTAGGAAGGCATTCGGAAATGTAAACAGATGAGCGCATCAGCACACACAGGGCAACAAGTTCACGTTAATAAGCTGTTAAAATGTTCAATGTGTTACCCTTCACTGCTTGCTTCGTTTCCGACCGTGATCAGAAAACCAGGGGAGACTCGTTACCTCCAGGGCTGCCGTTATAACATGACTAACTCTGCTCCGGTCGCATCTACACGTCTGCTTCCTCTCTCGCGATCTCTCTTCTGACCAGCTTCCACATAGACACATACACACACAGACACATGAGCCCTCTTAAAAGAGCCGCAGTACCATTTTACAACAAATGTCTTATCACGCTGATGTGACCGAGCCCGGCCCGAACCCGACCATAATTTCTAAATATCTGTCCAATCCCGGCCCGGCCCGTCGGGTACCGTTGGGATCCGTCGGGCTCGGTTTGGGTATCCATGCCTTAGTAGCCAGGGCTTTCAACTCAGAGCACCTGGGAGCCACCTCTGATCCTCAACCACTAGTATAGCTATCAAGTGAGTGCCCTCTGAAAAGGTTCTCGCCAGGCAGGACATTTGTTTTTTTTTTATGAGTATTCGGGGATAGGAGGAAAACGTGCTCTGGTTTAATGGCATTTCTTCAAACCATTCAGAATCGTCATGGGCAGTGCTAAACTCTGCACAGAACCGCAAGAAAAAACTCAGATTGGACAGATAGTCTAGCTAGCTGTCTCAATTTACCATGCAGAGATCTGAGGAGCAGTTAACCATAGTCCTCAGAAATCCACCAAACTTAAAATTCCAACACAAAGAAAGCAGAAGGAAACAGAAAATACATGCATCCGGCAGAATTTCCTGCAGCATCGCAGCAATCCCAGAAGTGGAATGCGAAGGCTATAGACTACATCCCATGCTACAAACACAGGTGTTTTTGAAAGTTTACTATTTTTGCAACATCCATGCAAGACTGAAGGTGTCATACTTGTTTCTCAAAAAAGAACATTGTCATGGTTAAATATTGAAAACAGCCTAAGATGACTGGTGATTTCAGATGGGATTCCACAGGTGTTACACACCCCTCATCCAACACCCTGACCTCTACACCCTTCATTTTTACTGCAATATGAACTTAACCCTGGTACTGGATTTTGGCATTGGATGTTAATTGTTTATAGCAGAATTGTCCAGTGTGAACATTGTTACTCGGCCCAGTCTCTCTACAACATTGAACAATTTACTAATTAAAGTATTAAAATCGGATCAACGCAGCTGATAGTCGGGGGATGTTGAGTGTTATTGTTGGATGCTATAATTAAAGTCTCTGTTGCCAGGACAGTTCAGATGCGTTTTGTGACAGTGACCCACTTGCTTACTTGCTTGTGAGACTGTCCCAAATTTCAACTATTCTTCATCACCCACATTTCCTTTTAAAAGGGACACCGACTGCTACTTTATAATTCCATATTTCTTCACAAGCAGTGAGCCAAAAGCCTGAAAAAATGCAAAGAGATAAAAGATATGTCTCGCTCCCAACCAGCCAACAACTGAAGGGATATCTCAGCACCGGCTGCAGAGACATGGGTATAGCACGGAGAAGTAATTACACTTCTCTTCAATGGTTATACGTTTGTAAAAATGCATTTACAGGTCTCCAAACTATTAGCTGAATATGAGTAATTCCACGTTTGAAATTCAGTCTTTTTATGTTTTGTTTTTTTATGCTTATTTTCCTTTACTCATATTTACACCTTGCACCATCATAAATCTGGCTATGGGGAGAGACATGGTCTGAATATGCTGCTTGCCAAGTAAATCAATCATTCCTGCAAGGGGTAGAAACCAAAACATTATCAGTGCTGCAGCTGCATACTGAGCTGCAGTGCAGCTCTCTGCTACCAAGCTCTACCAAGGACATAAGCAGACCGTCCTCAGCCAGAAAATGACCGTATAGGTCGATTGTACAAGCAACTCCTAACGACTCATTTTTACGTTTTCCTGTTAGGCAGAGACCACTCATGGTCGTAGTAATTATCGCAGGAGCAAACGAGGAAGTCAGGTGACAAAGTATAAGAGCGCCAAATTCTGCGTAAGGAGGCAGGTTAGAGTGGTGGAACTTTGTTGAATTTCACTCAGGTGACAGGGGTTCTTGTCCCAGGTAAAACTAAAGTCATTGGTCACTTTTTTTTAAATTAACTGACATTGCAGTGATTATGTGAGAAATGTTAAGCCAATCCCTGATTATTTCCTAACTAACTATTTTTGTTGCCTAAACTTAACTAATTTAGTTCCATTTCCCAACTTTTTCTGAGCAGAGCTGCAAGCATATCACTCCGCCCAAGTAGCGCTGCTTCCCTTTCTGAGAATATAGTTCCCAGTTTGTATACAGTTAGAAGATGGCTGTGTCTCATGTGACATTGTTATTTGTACACGCTGTGATATACAAATCACAACATGTAAATAGGAACATGTTGCCGTTATTTTTATTTTGTCACTGAATAAGCTAATGTCCCAATAAGTCGCCGTGTTCCTTTAAACATGACCAGTTTTATGGTAAGATATTTTACAGGTTAGACTATCAAAGTTGAATTTGGTGGGATATTGGGGGTAAACACAGGGACAGGCATGCACCGGGGGTAAAGTGGCCCAAGCTGCTGCCAACTTCCCAATTATAATATTAACAATATTGTTTGATGTTCCTGTCATTCTAATAACTTGAAGAAAACCTCTGTTCATGCCAAACTTAGATAATAAGTGATGATGTAATTGTCTTCAGCGTTGGAAGGAAGTTCTTTTACTGACTAAAATAAGAACAAACTTTAGCCCTCTTCACCTTTTTTTTGTCTGCAAATGAACAGGATATAAGCTGTCAATCATACTTAATTTAATAAGCAATTACTGCTATTATATGTTTGCCTAAAACTGAATTGAGGAGACCATTTAGTTTTAATTGAATTTAATTAGCAGTTAATAAGAGCCCGTGTTTGGTGAGGTGACAAATATTAAGTTACTCTAACAGACATTTAATGGTCATTGTTGCATAAGAAATGTATATTTTTTTCTGGCTTGTTAAATAAAAATACTTACACTCTTGTATCATTTTGGACCGTGTTTCTTGGATAATCTTTTTAAATTGTATCTTCAATTATACATTACATACATGTATGTAGAGCCAGAATAAATAAATAACAACATGTATCAGCACAATGGGAAAAAAGGAGTAGCTGTGGACAATGTGAATGTTTAGAAGTTTCCTTTGGGGATTTACTTTGAGCTGCTGCTGTTGAAAACAGTGGATTATATTTGGGGGGAAAGTTAAGGGTATCTGTGTTTGTCTCCTGTTTTCTTTCTCCAAGTTGTACCACTGTAATGCACAGAGGCTGTAAATACCACCTTCCATCTGTGAATGTCTGTTTTCCAACTGTCAGTGCAATGCAACATAAGCCTGTGTATCTGAGATACCAGCCTGATGCCAACGTATAAGAGAAATGAGGGTTGTCAGGGAACATACTATAGTGCATCCCTTCCTTTAATGATAATAGTAGGAGCTCTGTTTTTCCTGGTGGACACAGACTCTAACGGTGAGAGACAGGGATGACAGCAGGTCATCCTTTCAGTTGCAACATGTTTTTCCAATTGAATGACAGAATGACAATGAAATAGTCAGGTAGTTTTCCCCACGTCGATACAACACATGAACGATTTTCCCCGCTACAAGACAAAGCAACCGTTTGAAAAGATGTGGTGACATGAGAAAAAAGATTGATGGATTGAAACTCTGCAGGTGGTGGATATAATAACAGGAAAACATTGCACAATATTGTAGTCAAAGACAGTCCAGAGTTTTGTGAAGCTTGTGACCGATACAGTATACAGTAAATACAAAATAAAACAATAAAATTATAGCTTTTTAGTTTAAAATGTGATTTTATGTATTTGATACTGTGATGTCCCAAGGGGGAAATTAATCCTTTTAAGGGTAATTTTTTTTGCAGGGCCAAAGTCATTGATCGCTCCTCATAGGGATTTAGTGTCCTGCTCAAGGACACTCCAGCAGGGACTTAGTTGTCATGAGCACTTGAATCTGGGTCGTCTGGGTGAAGGATGGTCACGTTAATTTGTGTTGTGTTGTCCGTTAGTATCCTCACCAGTGTACCTCTTTCTTTGTCGCCAAAACATAGTTTGGGTTTTGGAGGAGCTAAAACAAAACAAAAATATCTGCCTTAAGGGTTGAACAGTGGTGCATACAATAGGAGAAGTTTTTTCTTTGAAAGTCACTCACACCTTTTTTGAAATCCCCAGAGTCACAGAAGTCTATTCAGATACAACGTAATAAAACTATTGTATGATTATTAAACTAGCCAGAAACACATTCATTTAACAACCGCAGTGTAATGAAACTACAAAGCTAAACATATGCCTAATCAAAAATAATATACAAATAACAAGAAGTTCATCATAGGCAAATATTGTCCCCTCTCATGCAAAATCCACATTTATTAGTACAAAAATAAGATTCCATTAATAAGAGGGTAAGAAGGGTAAGCTTGGTCTGGCTATCACCAGACCAAGATCAATCTTTTAAGAATAAGCATTACATCTGGGGAGTCTGCTCTGTATTTTCGCTGTACAAGAGGTGTGATCAACGGTCATAGTTCAGATGACTCCGTACACAATTGGATAGTCCTTCAACCAATCAGACCAACGATCCGGGTGACGTAGCAGCGACAGCGGCATCAATGGGTTGCTGCCATGGAGTGCTGCGCTTCAGTGGCCGGCTTGTTGAATGTAAACAAAAAGCTGCTTGGTCGCTTCTCTATCGTCATCGTGTTAAACCTGCCAATAGTGCGCCAGGTGGATAAGTCAGTTTATGATTGGTTCCCGCAAAATTGTTACGGAAGCAGGAGAGATAAACGTACAGGTTTCCAGCCTGAGCTGCAGGGTGAAATCAAATCGGCGGCATATAGGGCTGGTTTACCCAGTCTAGGTAACAAGTACAAAAACAAATGCATCATGTAGATAAGGAAAGTAAGCTAATACATTATGAGGAGTCCCAATGAATTAAAATAACAGTTATACATACAGAAATAATACCTACAAATTTGTGAATAATAGGTTGTGAACCTGTACATATTGCTGAAGATCTTCAGGCCAAAACATAAGAATAGATTTAGAAATTAAACTGGTGCAAACTTGCCTGAAAGCTTTTTATAGATTTAGGGTTTCACTGCAGAAGAGGTGAAGAGGTGAATCTGGGGGGCGGAGCTTCTGAAGGGGGATTGTATTTGTTAAGCAGTTGAGTTCAAATATCAACAATCTTTGCACTGCATCACTTACTTCATCTCGTATACTGGAAACAGGCAGCTCACCATTTCTGGTATCAGTAAGCTATCCTCATAAACGTTTAAAGGGGTGGTTCAGAATTTTGGACATAGGACCTCATTTCCAAGTTAGCCAGTGTGTTATTTATCATTGAAGACCATTTTCATCACTTTTCATCCAGTCCTTCCAGTTTCAGAGTTCGATGGTGCTAGGCTAGCGCAAGTCAACAGTATCTGCTAGCCTGCCATTAAAAGCAGTCTTACACACTCCACAGTACACCCGAGGCAAATAAATGATAACGCCAGACTATTGATGTAAATGTCTGTTGGTAAAAAAATTTTAGAAATAAAACTACCGTTGCATCTCAATGATTGCATTACATTTTGAGGGACTAGTTTTTCAGCAGCGGCGGAATTTTTCTTAGCTTCGGTTAGTAGTACTGCGCCGAAAAGTAAACAGAGAAGCGCACTCGAGTTGGGAAACCTAGTAGTAGCCTAGTACATTGGAATTGAAGCATTGGATTGGAAACTAAGGACTAGGCAACATGGTGATTCAGTGTGCATTTGGAAATTGTAAACATAAATCAAACAGATGGGCACCACAAAGTTTCCATTGCTAGATCCACAAAGGAACCAGCTGTGGCTTCTTGCTGCTGGCTTGGACACAAGCGGAGACACTACTCAAGTGGTGAATGTGTAGTGATCATTTTAGACCAGACGACTTTGAAAAACCCCGCAATCCACAAGTCACTGACACCGAATGCTGTTCCATCCGTCTTTCCAGATGCACCAACAGCTACTGATGAACAAGTAATAACTGTTGGTAGGCTACTCTAGCTAATAAAGCTAGCCCCTTTCATAACGTTAGCCTAGCTGCTAATGATAAATTGAGACTGACAATGTTAGTGGAGATAACGTTACTGTTCAATGCAAGTGTATAGCTACACTCTTGGTAGATACCTGGCTGGGCTAACAGCTAACTTTAGGTAATTGCTTACAGAAAGGTCATGTAAACTTGGACAGTTAACATGCAAATTGCTAGCCTGTGTGCTTTCATGGACCGGTAACGTTATGTGAGTTATATCCTGGCAGAGTGGAATTAGTTAGAGCTCACAGCGGCAGGTAAATGAACTTGCGTGGTTGTCATGTAAACCGTCTTTCTCGGTAGCCTAGGTAGTATCACTCCGCTGATGCTGTAGCCTATGCTACCAACTACAGGGAACAAAATATAACTATTGCAATGTGATGCAAGGGTAGTTTTAATTCTACCATTACTCTATCAACAGACATTTACATCGATAGTCTGGCGTTATAATTTATTTGCCTCGGGTGTACTGTGGATTGTGTAAAACTGCTTTCAGTGGCAGGATAGCAGATACTGTTGACTTGTGCTAGCCTAGCACGAGCGAACTCTGAAACTGGAAGGACTGGATGAAAAGGGTTGAAAACTGTCTCCACTGATAAATAACACACTGGCTAACTTGGAAATGAGGTCCTATGTCCAGAATTCTGAACCACCCCTTTAAGGTGTCAGAAGCTCTATTAGCCAACATTATAGAAGTGGATACTGTATTAAGCCTCATCTCCAGCACATTTTATCATGTTGTCATGGGGATCATAACTAACCCATTCTGGATGTCCAGCTCAGCTTCAGAGCTCCTTTTTCCTGTTTCAGTTCAGATTCATCAAATAAACATAAACCTGTCAACGTGTCTCTGGAGAACAAAGGATCTCTGGTTTCTTTTGGTCCATGGCTTTTTTTATTTCGCCTTCAAAACCAAAATTCAAACACCATTAACATTTTAAACCCCCCTTTCTCATAATAGCATCAAGAACTCAAAGATTTTGCCAAAAGTAGAACCATTCAAGCATGACGAGGTTTTGGATAAGGTGCACATTAAATCACTCTGACGCAAATATAATTTATGGACACCTGAAAATCAGTTTCAGCGTCTTTCCATACCAACGCAGAGAAGACTGTCACATGATGTTCAGATGTGGGAATCAGGATTTTGGGCTGCATTGCAAAGACTGCTGCAACAGTGTGTTAATCTTTGTGCTCAAGCCAGAACTGTGTGTCTTTGTGAAGCTGGTCTGTATCTTTTATCTGCTTTATCACAGCAGAACAGACCACAAGCTGAGCTTCCACTGCCAGAACCAGATGCAACATCTGTATACTGTATGTCTGCATCCATCCTGCTCCCACGTTATTATGCTAGAAACATCATACAGCATTTGCAGCATTTGACAGTTCAGTGGCACGTTCTAGCCACGTGATGATAAACAGCAGAGCGTGCTGGACTGCTGAAACTGGGAAGCCTAAATAGTCTTCACACTCACCAAGATGTGACTGAATGATTAAAAAGAAATAAATAGGCCTAAATAAACAAACTATGGGCATACTGTAGATTCTTTGGTCCATTGTACTGTTTGGTTGTGAATTTTTCTGATCTGAGATTGACACACCCCAGCGGCTTTCTGGTTTTAATGTCACACTCAAAAATGGAGAAAAAAACTTTTAAATCCATGATTTCAGAAAGGAGTACCCACAGAACAAAAGTGACCCCCCCCCCCCCCCCCCCCCAAACACTTACGCCAACCTCCAGGCCTATACCTGTAATATATTAACAGCCACTCATATGCACCAATCCCCTTTTCTTTTTTACAATTAATTTCTTATTGTATGATTGAAAGAGAACAACTTTATAGCATATTATTACCTGGTGCAGAATCATTTGTGACAGCTTGAGAGAAAGTGGATCCAGCTAAATGGTAAATTACAGCACTTAACTCCTTTAATGCATTACACACCAAAACTGGTAGCGTATGTCACAGCTGAAATGAAAATTAAATTTTAATATCTGGAGGTGTACTTCTCTGATATGAAAAAGTTGACGACTGCAACAAATAGGACAACAGGGTAGGCTACATACAGGGTCCAAAATCATGAGGATGACCCCACTTTGAGATTTAATCTAACAGGACACATGTTTTTATATGAAAGTCTTGCTAAGAACACATTTAACAAGTATTAAACCTCTTCCCTGTGCTGTGTACTGCAATGTATTCATTCAAGAGAATAATCTGTCATTTGGGACGGATCATTGAAATGGTTTCATTTTCTTTTTCATATGGTTTTTGCCTTATTTCAAACCAGTGACACCAATTTAAGACATACTTGAGGAAAGTGGAGAATTGAGTGAAGGCTGTGGATTTTTTAAATTAAAAAACATTTGGTCATTTATCTAAATAAAGCAAATGATGCTTGTTATAGTGCGTTACATTTCCGAGCTCGGAACTTGGGCAACCACCGAGTACCCCAAACTAAAAATCCAACATGGCTGCTCCGTGCATCAATAGTTGTGATAGAAGTTACTAACATACAGTTGTTAGCACTTCTGTGTTATTTGTGTCTCACTAAATCAGTTGTACACACAGCGCTGTCCATATCGGTGGACATGTTACGCTGTCTGTATGCACAAAAAACAGCGTAATGCAGTTGGGAATTTCCAACATGGAGGAGATCGTCAAGCAGGTGGTACTGGAACCCCCTGGAATGAAATGGTTGACCGGTCCACTAGCTATTCACCTTCGCTGTAGCCATGGCCAGACATCCATCTGCACCTCCAGCCATGGATGGCCTAAAACAGTGTGTGTGTGTGTGTGTGTGTGTGTGTGTGTGTGTGTGTGTGTGTGTGTGTGTGTGTGTGTGTGTGTGTGTGTGTGTGTGTGTGTGTGTGTGTGTGTGTGTGTGTGTGTGTGTGTGTTGAGGACATTCACAGTCTCACAAATAACATTAAAAACCCAATTCAATATCAAATCAAAGTATAAGAATGTGCTCAGCTACTAACTTGCAGGTTTTTGAAGGCCGGACTGTCCTGAGGACAAAACGTTGATTGCAGAATCCATCCATACAGTATGTGTGTGCTTCAGACAGGCAGGGGGGTGTTTTGTTGTGATGGTTTGTCGCCCAAGATTGATGAATAGGAACAGGTTAAGATGCAGGTGCACCTCTCCCGGGGGGGGGGCGGGTTAGCTCCCAGCGGGGCTCTGGCAGCACATCTCAGGATGACATTGAGTGATAAAGGATTTAAGGTTTTTTTTAATGTATAAAAGCCGATTCGGGTTATTGAGTAAATCGTAACAGTAAAAACATTGAGGATGGTTTGGGCCCTTTGTTCTGTCAAGAAATGCTTTCTATGGTTCTTCTACTATAATATATCCTGTAGAAATGTTGCTGGATTTCTGCCATCCACCAGGTCATAATTCCAAAGGAGAGTCTAGGTGACCAGGATTTGCAAAGACTTTAAGAAATGTAATAAAATAGTATATAATAATATACATTGTCGACATGGGCGTGGAGCAAGGGTTCAAAAGACTTTTTCCCAGTCAAATATCTCAACAAACTTGGTAATATGTGTGAGAAAATGTAATTGGCCTCTTGTTGTCAACCCCAGACTAGTTTCTCATTGCCAGACCTTCCTCCACAGCGCTGCGGAGGAGGGCATTCCGGGATGGGAGAAGAACGTGCTCTAGTTTATTGGCATTTCTTTAAACCAATCACAATCGTCATGGGCAGCGCTAAGCGGGTTAGAAAGTCAGTTAAAGGCCAACCTTTCATTTTAAAAACAGCCCAAGGGATCGTTATTGCCTATGTTCTGAAGACTATTATTATTTCCAGGTAGTTCCAACCTTTTACTTGCAGAAATTACAGCATGTCAGGCTTTTTGGACAGTACAAACTAAACAAATGTATTATGTATCACCCATTATAAAAAAAAGTGTTATGACAGAGAAAAACCTGTTTACAGCTTAACACTTGAAGAGTCTCACTTTTACTGTGACTGTTGGGTGCCTCATTTTTGGTGTTTTTAAGTACAAAATTCACTCCGTAACTGTTAAAACCCTGAAGTGAGGTTATTTCCTCAACCAAAATGTGTTTTTTTTATAAATATTTTGCCGATGTGTAAGCTTTGATACAAGTAGACTCTTTCCATTATTTGATATGAGAAAATATCATTGATTATGTAAATGAAGGGTTCAATTGCAAAATGAGATATACTGTATCCTTTTCTATTTATTTTCCAAAGAAAATATTTTTGTGTATGCAATCCAGGGAATATGAAAATGGTGTTGGGTTGTTTCGATTAGATATCGCAATTCTTTTTCATTTTTTCAATTTCCATTATTAATTTTTGTACACTCAAGGGAATGTCAATCAATATGATATTACTCTTTTTAAGAATGGCTTTCATATGTTTTTCCAAAATAAATCTAAAAATATTTCAAAAATAACACTCAATAAAGTCTGTAAAATATGCAAAAACTTACCTTTCTGTATATCTTTTCAAAAAGGTGCTACAAATGATCATTTTGCACTTTATTATTTATTATATATTTCTATGCAACCCATGTTAAAGTCTCCATTTCCATAAGTGAAATGAGATAACACATAATACAAGCATGACAATAACAATAACGCTTTGCAATGCTCCCTTTTGTCTTGAGAATACAATATTCTGTGACACTCACAGCGTCATTCTTCATCTGTGAAGACAGGAATTATTTTGAAGCTGCATGGGTGAGAAGTGTGTTCCAAAATACATATATAGTACTAGAAAGCTAGAAAACTATAAATCTTAGCACCTATTGGGGTAATTATTAATTAATTTATTTATTATGATCTACAACCTACTTGCAGATACTCAGGGCTGTAGCCATGATTTTAGAAATACTGAGGATCTGAGTCCCTTCCTCCCAACGTACCCTCAAAGTGTTTTGACCATAAACCAAATAGGTGTCTTGAGTTTTTTCTTCTTATTTTTATTTTATTTACAAAACTACTTTCTGAAAATTGTATTGCCCTTCATGAAGATCTTATTCTTATTTCCAACCTTAGTGTCCTCAATGGAAGCTATGGCCCAACAGATATCATTATTTGGCCACTATAAGTAATGGGCCAGTAGGAATTTCTGCATTGAAAAGAGCACTTTCTCCCAAGAACACTCAGCCCATATTTATTCAACAGGGGTAACGGATACAGCTGGAAAGTCACAGATGCATCTCCTGGCTCCTTGCTTCAAATCTACATTCTGCTTGGATGATATTCCCTGGGTTCCCTCTTCAGATTGCTGTGTGACTGGGATGTCCTCTGAAGCAGCCCAATAACACTGTAAATCCTCTAATGCTCTACAGTTGCTGTCCACATTATAAGATAACACCTCAAAGTGAATAATGCACCTTTTCTAAGGAGCACCTAGTCTATATTTATTCATCAGCGCTATCTGATATAGAGCAGGGCTTCATATAATATCTGAGGCTGGGGTTTCTTGTTTGGTGCTGATGAGAAACTCTACACCTTTTTTTTCCTTTGGAATTGAAATAAGGGTATGTACTATACAGCTAAATAATGATAAGGTAAAGGGGATGTGTTCCCAGCAGTTGCCAAAGGCAAGATGTGAAGTCCATAGTAGGGGCTCTGCTTGCCATGGATGTTCCACCTCCCTTTTACCTTCCTCCACACTGACCTTGCCCTCTCAGGATTTTCAAGCCAGAGAGCAGAGTTCGCTTCCTGGGGGAAACTAAAGCCTTTCACCCGGGAAATGCGTGTTCCTTAGGAGTGTTTTAATCCAAACCATGACATTTTCCTAATCTTAACTGGACGTTTTGGTGCCTAATCCTAATTTTCGTTGCGGCAAAACGCTCACATTTTGTGGACTGAATTTAACCGTAATGTCCGCCAAAACGACCAGCAGCTCGCGGTGCTCTGTACCCAGCTCAAAGTCACATATTTTTGGGTAACTGAACCACCAACTACCACTGACGCCAACGGAGGTCTGCAGCCGGCGTCACGAAGCTCTGTAGCAGGTTGAACTAATCATGGAGCTCGTAGCCAGCCGGCATCACGTGACCAGCAGGGGGTCTCCTAATTTCGTAGGATATCATCTGTTTTGGTGTGGACCCGTTCATGAGAATGCGTTGGCCACATATATATATTTACTCCATTTTTTAAATATTCATGGCCCGAGTACCGACAGGGGTGGTGAGGGAAGGCCAGAATTGTGTGCTTTTTCTTTGGCACTTGAACATGCCTCACTTCAATTTAATTTGTCATGCATAAGTAGAGAAGATATTAGAAGATTTACATCAGATGTAAAGCTTTTCAAACACAGAAGCATCTTTCCTTAAATTCAGAGGAAAGTATATCAAATAGCTACTGCAACAGCACTTTCTTCCTCTTTATGGTTTTCCAAGAGCACAGAGATGTGGAGAGCCACCTGGATAAATGGCTTTTATTACTTTCCCCTACACCCAACACTTATTCTGTAAACTACACAGTGATTGGAAAACAATTTTTTCTCAAAACCTGATAGTAGATGACATGAGGCTGGCTCCAAAAAGAAATAATAATCTGCTCACTTTTTTTTGGAAACTCTTTATCATCTGCCACTCAAACCCACGCATCATATCTCTGCATCTTCTTTTACGTCAATAAATAAGCAAAGAAAATTACAAAAATAGCCTGAGGGTGTTCATCAAGGTTGCTGTGTGCTGAAATGGTGCCAGTGAGTGAGGGGGGAAATGTCCTGAAATAATTGGAGACAGGAAAGAAAAAACAAAGGCTCAGCCTCCAGAAGTGTTGACATGTGTCATTTGTAGTTTTCTGTGATGCTTTTCCCCCCTTTTAAATAGCTGCAATGAATGGCATAATCAAGAATGTTCCCTGTATTAATTTAGTCAATTAATTTAAGTCACTCAGCACTAACTGTTTATTTCCAAACCCCCTCTCTCCACTCAAGCGGCTAAACTAACCTCCGTGAAACAAGTCCTTCATAATTCACCCTCTATATTGAGAACAGGACGTCACACTTCTGATTTACACTCAAAATATATATTTTTTTCTTCCTCTGAATTGAAAAATCTGCACTTCTGTATGTCTTGACAATACTAGCCTGCGCGGCGAGACAAGCACATGGTGTCAGTCTGACAGTCACTGTGAAATGAGATCAGGCTTGTGTGAAGGACGATTCCTCTGTTGCCACTTTCACTTTAGTAAAATAAAGTAATGGATGGAATATACCATGAGAAGGGGTTCCGGTGTAACCCTCTGAAGGCACGCTATGGAACTCCTTGTTCTTTTTTTTAATTTAATAAGTGATATGTCCATATTCTGACAGTACAGTTTGTACAACAACCACAAAGACTTGCTAAGTATCTCTGGAGGTTTATACCCCTTTCATATAGCAGATGTCCATAGGACTATTGCATGTGTGTTCAACCCAGTGTAGACTCATTCATCAACCCTATCTCCTAGAAATTGTGTTAATACTACTAAATAGTTTAGTCCCATTTACATTTTGGTGGCAAACTGGCTGGATTATGTTTAGTTAAATATTTTGTCACGCAAAGGAATAAAAAGATATGTATATTTTGAATAATCATTTGCAGTTGTTACAAAGCGGGAGGCACGCTCCAAACAGTTTCAGGGGAGGCTCAGGAAATGAAAATGAAAAAAATATTAGTTATCAAAAAAAGATCACATAGAATAGCCTACATGTGTGTGATATGGTTACAGAGATACAGCACTTTTGAGGAATTTTATAGTCAGAAACTAACAAATGCCTTAGGATAGACCTGTTTAATATGTGGTGTAGTCTGAATTTATGTCAAACAGCAATAATAGGCTATTGGCTCAAACACAATCATGATCTTTTTGAAGTTGAAAAAAGTTCAACTTTTCTGAAAAAAAACACCCAACGTCATGTGCTTTTTTGACAGTAGATCAATGACAAGTGGCGTAGCCAGACCTGTTGTGTTCATAACAAGAAAAAATGGAGTCGGAGCACGGCGAGTATGACCGGGTGCTCCCTGTACAGGGAACTCGCTTTGTTTTATGTAACGCTAGCAGCGCTCTCCCCATCTCTGTCCTTTTTCTAGCTCGCTCCACCGCTTTGTTTTATCTAACGTTAGCACCGCTCCACATAGCGCTCTAGCTAGGATACTGTAGCAGTAACTGTTGTTATAGCAACAAAAGATGCCCTCGGCTGCTTTTTGGAATAAAACCACTGCCAGCTTCTTCTTCTTTTCCACTACAAAAGCACCCTAGTCAACTTTTTCTTGTCAAAAAAAATGCCAAGTGTGAACATAGCCTCAATATCCATTGCATCTGGGTGAATGATATTATATACAGACAAGAGCACAGGGCAACACTAGTTCACACTTTGAAATACTATTGATTAATCCATTCTAGATGGAAAGAAGGATGAACTGTATCTCTGATCAGTGCAATGAAACTAGTCCGAACCTTAAAGCCACCGTCCAATTAAACCTTTCTCATGAATGTACAAAAGTCAAAGCATGTTTATTATTTTCACCTTTTTAGTAGGAACAGGAAACCAGACTGGATCCTGCTTTGATTTCACAAACTAAGGTGCACAAAAAAAGTCCCTATTTGAAGGAGAGTAATTTGTTTTGTTTAGGCACCACGCTGCTGCAGGAAAAATTAATCACATGAAAAATGTATGGACCTTAGGTCTCTTAGAATTACCTGCCAAAAATGTTTCATGACTCATAATATGCAAACAGCTGAAGGGTAGGTATATTCAGCATCAGGGTGCTTCTTTGCATATAGTAGCTCAAATAATGCAAGGAACCAAATATTTGTTTTCTGTACCAGTCAATCAATCAATCAATAGTGAAGTTCTAGTGAGATATGTTCCCTTGCAAAACGTTGCGTAACTTCCTATACACTCTTATCCCACGTCCATGATGCTTCAGCATGAGTTCATGTGCCGATGCATTTTCTTATGACGACTGTCCATGAAGTGCTTAGCCCACGTGACTCACCATATTCTGTGGTTATTACTACTTTTTTTTCCAGAGTAAGCCTTTCTCTGCCAGGCTGGAGAAATGAGATTTAAAAAGCAGAGAGCTTCAGGGTCACGGCGCCGTGCTAAACTCCTCCATCAGATTCTGTCAAAGGGAACTAGGAGGAGGGAAAGGAAATTAGTTTCTAGTTAAATTCAATGAATGTACATACTGTGGCTAAAAGAATATGGTGCATGAACACATCTAAGAATAAATAAATGAAAATGAGTTTTTGTATTGTTTAGTTTGAATGCACATTTCCACACCATGAGATCTGCAATCATTTCAGATTCTTTAATCCATGCTGGGCATGGGGGAAAAGGAAATAATGGTATGAAGTATAAAATACCTTATCATCTAAACAGAGATCGCTTTATAGTCATTTGGAAGACAAATCAATAACAATCAATATTTAATTTCACTCTGTGCATTCTGTTTCTTTTTGCAATAGTTGAGCAAGCTTTCGCCAACTTTCTTTCCATTCCAACAGGAGGAACATCATGTGGCCTTTCAGGTAAAAGGAGAAAAAACATCTGAGGAGGAGATTCTACTTTGATGTCAAGTTGCCAGCGCTGACATTTTTTTTTCTTTAAGCTGATTCTTGGGGGTTATGCAGCTTGAGACCGATCTGATCTGCTCCCAGAGATTTCTACTATTTCTCCCAACTACAGCACATCAACCTTGCTGAGTTCTCTGATATCTCATTGCAACACCTTGATGTTGCTGAACTCCACCGCCTTCCCTGCAGTTGTCTGCAAAATTGTTTGCCTGCATCTTTTGGCAGGTCAAAAAGAGCGGGGCAGTGAATAGATGAGTAGCTACAAGTGCAGAAGACATTGCGAACAAAACCTTGTTATGGTTCATTTTAGGGATGACAGTGATTAGGGACCCAACTCTAGTGAATTCCAATTTTATACAAACATTTAGAATGGGATACTCTGTGATTCAGGTTCAAGCACAGGCAGTTTAAATACAAATCCAAAGTAGTGCTGTTTCTAAGCCGTTATGTAGATGATAACCTTTTACATTAATAAAGTGGCTGAATACATACAGGCCCATATGAACACTGCATAGTTAAGGGGAGATCTGGCCGGGCATCTTTAGCTACAGGCAAGCTTGAGGAGATTTTCATTAGACCTGCGCCTCAGTGTTAAGGTGATACTGAACTAGAATAATAATAGACACACAGAACAGATCGAAAAACAATTACCAAGCATGCCATGCTATAAATGCAAAGCAAGCACACTCACTGTACTTCTCTATCCGCTATTTCCATTAAGGATGTTGATTGTTTTATTGTTTATTTTCACTTTCATATAACCACCAGTCATTTCTAACATGACGTTGGAAAGTCAGTTGGAAGATCTGCTGTGCTAGTTACAGGAATCAAGTAAAGTATGACTATCTGAGCAGCAATCTCACATTTAACCCACCGAGCACAAAAAATACTATTTCCACTGTAACCTTTATTTCCTCGAGGGTAACACAGTGTGAATATCCCCCTTAGCGGTTCTGTGGGGGATTACAAAAGTAAACTGCAGCTTTACGGGGACAGGATAGGTCACCCCAGCACCCCCCCCCCCCCCCCCCCTCCCTATTTCCCTGTCCCCTCCATCCTCTTTTGTACCTTTTCGATTCCCTCAGACTTCACCTTCCCTCTCGCTTCATCACTCTATTGCACACATGCATCTTGCCACTGATGCTGTCTCCTGGGACTCGTATGTGACCTCCCCCTCCTTGTCTCAGTGTGCAAGGACAGATCTGATACGGTGCACGCAGCCCCCGGAAAGCCAGCAACATTACATCTGTCCTACATACAGTAGACACAGGAAATGTGTCCCTACATATAGCCAGACAGTAGTCTAGCATTGCCAGACCTTCCTCTGCAGTGCTGTGGAGGAAGGCGATTCCACACAGCATTCCGTGATGGGAGAACGTGCCCTGGTTTATTGCCATTTCTTTAAACCAATCACAGTCGTTTTGGGCGGCACTAAGGGCCGGATGGAGCAACGGTGTCGCTGCAAAATAGCCTCTGGAAAGGAACTTGTTTTGGTGGAACATGTGTACTTTCAATGGTTGTTTTAGTCTGAGGAGGTCCAGTTAACCATAGTCCTAATAAATCCACCAGAGTTTAGAACGCCAACACAAAGAAAGCAGAAGGTGAAGAGCGGAATATCCGGCAGCACCTGAACAATCCTGGAAATGAAACGTCGTCGATATAGACTATAGTAGTGGTGGTAGTAGCAGTAGTATTTCCACAATTTATCAATAATCAGTTTTCGTATTACACCAAATAAAGAACAGTCTCTTGTTTTATATGTTATATGGGATATGCGGACATTAAAATGCAGTATGTTATCCTACATACAGTAGTGACATTACTTATGTTTGTAGTGTATTAACTCCCTGTAAACTGGTTAGACCTGACAAATAAACTCCAATAAAATAAATCCAAATAGACTTAGGACACAGCATGCAACACTACCCTCCTCATAGTATTGCTGCTTAAAAAGTCTTGTCAACTCTAATCCAGGAAATTGCATATGAAAATTGATTGTATTTTGTAATGTAAGCTGATATCTCTGAAGTACAGTCATTTTCTAATTGTCATAGTGGACATCTGAAATATCAGTTTAAATCACGTTTAAAGGCTGTTTTGAGCTGATAAAGAGGGCCTGGGGTCTCCAGGATCCTGAACAATACATTTATAATGTTCTGTTTGGGGTCCTGGGGCCTCATTTATAAACGTGGCGTACGGCTGAAAATGTGCTACGCCACTTCCGACGCAAAGGTTGTGATTTATAAAAAACAAACGTGTGAACTGAAGTCAGAATGTGGAAAGTAAATGGGAATAACGATTACTCTTAATATTTTCAAGTATTGATGCCTCACGCACATTTTTCACTCATATCTTCCACGTTACCGTGAAGATTAAATCCAACAGTGTTATTTGGGATTGTACTGAGGGATACCTGTTCCATAAACACCTCCAACTCAAATCTTAAATAAAATAGTGTTCTTAATATTTAATCGGCGCTGTCTCGCCGTCACATTGTCCACTACGGAGCGCAGGAGGAGGAGATGGCCCGACGGCATAGAATACAGGATATAATCAAATACCCTAGCATTAGATAACTACAGAACACTGTATAAATAACTAAATATCTATCTTTAATACTGTGCATACATCATCAAATGTCAAAGTCTGAAAATACAGCCGTTAAACTCGTTACCCTTAATGTCCTCGTTATCAGTCCGAACTTTAATACTGTTCGTGACTAAACCTGCATGAAGAAAAGTGTTTTTACATTACACCTTCTTTCGTCTTCAAATTGTATCTCGGAGTGAGGGATACCACCAGCTGATGCTGTGATTTTGGCAAGGTGTTAACTATCACAAATTGTTGTAAACAAACTGCGGTGACCCCCGTGCGTAATGGTGCATGATGGCACTGCTGGCCCTGCAGGAGGACTGCGCTAATGGAAGAATCGGGAGAAAAAGAGGGACCACGACTATGACTGGCTAATATGCCGATTTAAATTCCCTAAAGCTGAGCTTGGATCTATGTACTGAATTGGGTCCAGTAGAGAGAGCATCGCGCCGGAAGCGTGCCATCCCAGTCCAAATACAGGTCCTCGCAACTCCGGGGGAAACCGGCTGTTTCCTGAGGGAAATTGCAGACACCTAAGTGTTTTTTTTAAATAAATATTATATATAATGTTCAACTTTATCGCTAAGGCTTGTTTGGATATAACAAAATAGTTCTGTTAAATCTATATACGTCTGGCTGTCCCCGAGTGCCATAATGCCGTTTTGGACGTATTATTAATACATGTAGTTATAGATCAGGTTTCCCTACACTGTGCAAGAACAGGCCAAAAATTATAATTCAATTTGCAGCAATTCCTGAACGTCGGAGACGTTTTTTGCTTTTTCTCCGCCAGTCATCATGATTCGGTGTAACAACTGCCAGTGTCATTCATATACTGATCAACATTCACGAGGTGCTTTGCATTGACTAGTTATGGTTAAAAATGGGCGTGTGCAGGGCGGGATAAGAGGCTGATCCACGTAAGCACACTTGTAGGAAATCTCTGGTTTAACTCATTGTTGGTTGAATTGACTGATTGCTGGTGTTGTCTATTATCGTTATCATTGTTAATTAGAAGAAAAAAAAAATTATCATTATTGTTGGTAATTAATAAAGAATAAAAAATAAATAATAAAATAATAGAACTAATCACTAATTAAAAAAAAAAAAAGAAATCAGGGAAGCGTCAGAAATGAACTCCTTTTAGTAAAGACTGGGGGTTACTGAGGGGGAGACATAAAGGGAGTTAGCTCCGTTAGAGAGTGACGTCATGCCTCAGTAACTGTCACACCGGCCGACAAAAGGGAACATTGCTTACAGGTGTGCGTATGCACGTTTTATAACATACGCCATTTTGGGCTTTTGGTCGTAAGTACACTTTTAGTAAGGATCCTACGTACAGTTTTATAAATGAGACCCCTGGTCCTTGACATATGATTAATAAGTCAGCATAAACTTCTCGATGCAAGCCTTTTTGTGTTACTGACGGCAATAACTGCCCATATTTCAGGTCCCTCTTTCATGATATTTCTAACGAGAACAAGTTGGTGCATCAAAAAAAATCCATAGGATTATTATCACCCATATTTAATAATAGTGCTAACATATTAAGAAGAAGAGCACCATCCCCAACCTCTGTTCTTTGAATTCATGTTTACACTGCCAAACAAATTTGCTCAAGGGGAAAGAAACAACTTTTTTAACTACAATATATTGGGATTTGTCACAGACGTGACATTTGCAAATTAATAATAAAGACACACAGCACTGAAATTTTGCCAATGAACCTTGTTTCAAAAGAACTGCTCGGCTACATCCAAAATAGTTGTTGCTTGTTCTACTTGAGGTTAAGAAGATTTGGTACGCTGGGATATGAATGAGAAAATAAAAAAAATAACAAGAACAGAACCTGTTTGGGGAAACACCCCCACAGGTACAAATGAAAATCAGCAGTGCTTCCTTGAAGCTCTCATGGATATAAACATCTTCAGGCAAATGGGGATGCTCACAGAGGATGTCACACCAAGGTAAAAGGTCAGCCTAAGGCCATTGTCTTTCCCTTTTCTATTCTTTATTCTGTGGATGTAATTTTAATGACGATGGCTGAGCCTTGATTTAAAATGCCTCATGAATGTTTGTAGTACATTCTGCTGCTTCTGGGCATCAGATATCATTGATGCACATTTTCATAATCCTTTTATTTCAATGAAATTGGCTTAGAGTGATAAAAAGAAGCACCTGGTTCACCTGAGTGATTCACTTATCTGTTATTGAACCTGTTTGCAAATGTTAACACTATTTGAATGTATAAAAGCGCTCTTCATACGTGCTACATGTTACATGTATGCAGCAATAAAAGGTTATGGGATCTAGTTTTCACGATGAGGCTTCATTGACCTGTAGCATTTTCATAAAGATCCCTTGCTAATAATTCCATATATGCTCTGCATACTTATAAGCCGAGTCATATTCTGCCTATACAGCATTTGCATTTGAAAATGTCTCCGAGCAACCCCTCTAACATTATGTGGGAGATTCAGGTGTAATATATATATATATATATATATATATATATATATATATATATATATACATATATATATATATATATATATATATATATATATATATACTGTATGTATACTGTTATGCTTCAATTGTACATAGTATACATGTAGTGTGTGTCCAATGGGTTTGTAACATTGTAATCTTTCCGTCTACTAACGAGCTAAAATTATATTTTTCTTATTATCAGATGTATCAGTTAAACTACAGACCAACAGCATTGGCTCATGTTCAAATGCAAAAAAAATGATACATACGTCAATAGAGTGTTGTATCTCTGAGGGAAAAGTGCAAGTAAAGTGGCATTGTTATACTCTTGCAAAACCTTTAAGGGCGGACTTACAGTAGTTTGAATTGTGTTTTCTATGAAACATTGACATTGGTTTGTTATAGCCTTGATTTACAATCTTTTCATAACTGTAATCAAGTAGTTTTTGTATGACACTTCAAACATAGGCATGGCAGATCGCAAAATGGTTGTGTGACTGTGAATATTTTGACATTCAGGTAAGTCGTCCTAACCTGACAAAAGGGGTGCCAGTTGATAAAACACAACACACAAAAGCCTATTTTCTCATTTAATTTTGAAAATGACAATGTTTGAATCAGAAATTGTAGGACTGTCTCAAGGCAGTCTGCATATTCAAAGTCACTTCTCCCCATGGTTGAGGTGTTTCACTCCGGCTGTGTGTGTTATAACTGTCATAAAAATTCACTTAAAGTGCTCATATTATGCTCATTTTCAGGTTCATAATTTTATTTAGAGGTTGTACCAGAATAGGTTTACAGGGTTTAATTTAAAAAAAACACCATATTTGTGTTGTACTGCACATTGCTGCAGCTCCTCTTTTCACCCTGTGTGTTGAGCTCTCTGTTTTAGCTACAGTGTGAGGCATCTCACTTCTGGTCCATATTTGTTGGCATGTTGTTGTTGTCATGCGCAGTACCAGTAAGGACTACTAGCCAGTCAGAAGCAGAGTATGAGGGCGTGCCCTGACAGTACCTAGGTAAGGACTACTAGCCAGTCAGAAGCAGAGTATGAGGGCGTGCCCTGACAGTACCTAGGTAAGGACTACTAGCCAGTCAGAAGCAGAGTATGAGGGCGTGTCCTGACAGTACCTAGGTAAGGACTACTAGCCAGTCAGAAGCAGAGTATGAGGGCGTGTCCTGACAGTACCTAGGTAAGGACTACTAGCCAGTCAGAAGCAGAGTATGAGGGCGTGTCCTGACAGTACCTAGGTAAGGACTACTAGCCAGTCAGAAGCAGAGTATGAGGGCGTGTCCTGACAGTACCTAGGTAAGGACTACTAGCCAGTCAGAAGCAGAGTATGAGGGCGTGTCCTGACAGTACCTAGGTAAGGACTACTAGCCAGTCAGAAGCAGAGTATGAGGGCGTGTCTTGACAGTACCTAGGTAAGGACTATTAGCCAGTCAGAAGCAGAGTATGAGGGCGTGCCATGCTAGCAGCTAGGCGAGCATTATAACGTGTGTTCCAAAGTGACCACGTTTGTCTCTGAAGTAAAGGCTGGACTACAACAGAGCTGTTTGGAGCAGTTTGTGAACAGTGTTTTCTGTTGGAGATGTTAAGTCCCTTTGGGGGGGGGGGACTTTGGGCTTTTTACCTTTGTAAACCTATAACGTGCACAAAAAAGATATATAACACAATAAAGGAAAGGGGAAAAGCCAAAAAGTATAATATGAACACTTTAAGCAAAACTTTGATCTCTAATCATCTGCTGGTCCAACACAGTAATTATCCCTGTGGCGTCGAGTCAATCATTAAAAAATAAAAAAGGGCTGCTTGTTAACACTGTCTTTGGAGGTTCTTAAACTAAAGCCTAATTGTGTTTCTTCTACACCACATCTGACATTGCTATCCAAAACAAACAAATTCTCTGCCAAGGTGTAATGATGAAAGCATTGGGGCGTATGAGGTTATGTGCAGGCCTATGGCTGTGAGTTTTAGGTCCATTAAAATAGAAGCATTTTCCTGCAACTTTCCAGGGAGCATGCAGTTCGTTAAGCAGACAGCTTGTACGGAGAGTGTTGGCTCGTGACTGACTTCACTAGATCAAAACTCTCCGTGTGCTGTGTATCAATCTGCTTGAAGATGAGAACAGTGTTTTAGCTCCACTCGGCAGTTTGCTAAGCAATTAAAAGTGCATTTCATTTCTCAGGCTACCATTTCTCTTCATGCACATAGGGATTCTTGATCAGCCTTAGCCTATACAGTATAAGTAGAGGTGATTGTTGTTGAAGGGATTTAAGTCAGATTGTGAACACATAAAGCGATGAATATACCAAAAATGTATTTTGCGTTTATTCCATTAAACTTTTAAAAGGAAAGGGTTCGCAAAAACAGTTTAACTTAGTCCTTTGGAGGAAGCACAAACATTTGTCCCCTTCAAAAACCGACTTTGAATCAGTTCAATCAGCAGCTCGGCCATCTATCACACCAGCTGTAAACTGACGTAGCCACAACACCGGCTCATTCCAAGAAGTCTGGAGAAAATCAAGTTAGAGAGTGCTGAATAGGTGGGCTGTGTGGAGTGAAAGGTTGCAATTGGATTGGCCGCGAGTTTGAGGAAAAGTTCTTTACACACTCCCACGGAGCAGGCTCCTTTAGTTTGTTTATTGGACTGGACAGGGCAAGTTCTCAATTATTACAATGAAATGTACAGCAGTGTAGACAGCCAGCCAATGTGACTGAAAAAAGGTGAAAACATTGGAACATTGGAAGTCTGCATTCTGTCATGGAGTTTGCTTGTTATAGCACATACAGAGCAGTACATATCATCTTCACACATGAGATGCTGCAAACAGGCAGGAAAAAGTCTGGGTTAGCAGGCATGGCTGACATCATGGCATTAAACATGGAAAATAGAAATCCATAATACTATAATTATGTTCTCTCATATCTATAATACTGAATCACTTTGTTTTTTGTGAATCCAAAATAAATGTGGAGAGAAAAAGACTTGTTTAAACTGCACTGAGTAATCTCTGTGTTGATTTGGAGACTAGATTATTAGCAAAAGGTCACATGAATGGTTTCAACTTTACAACTTTTTCATTCCCGAGGAAACTATGGAGGGATAGTAATGAGGCAAAAACTACAAGATGAGAAAACCTGGACATAAAAATGCAGAACAAGTCTATATCAGCCAGCTATATATTCCCTGTGAAATTATAATGACCTGCCCAAGGACTGAAAGTGTAAGAATAAGACTACTATACATCATCTTTCCAGAGAGGAGTTCACCCTTCTCTGACAAATCTGCTCTAAGCTAGAAAATAACACCTAACATCACATAGGCATCATATAGAAATATTAAACTATCTTTTAGTGCAATCTTTAACATAATCATTTGAAAATATTTCTAAATTTGACAGACATATCAAATATTGGCCTTTGTGCAGCTAATTAAAATTATAAGAACAAAAATAGGACAAACAAGCTTGGTGGAAAAACCTGATTGGTCACGTACAGCACGTATGTGGGTTGCATAATGCACTTGGGTATTCTTGTTTAGACAAAGTGTGAAAACTGACAATCATGAGAGCAACAAGAATGGTGTCGCTTCCTTCAAAGCGATTGCTGAATTATTTAATCAAATTAATGAAAGTTCATAAAAAATGTAAGTCTTTGACACAGTGCCGCCTTCCTAACAGACGTATCTCGGCGAAATTAACCGTGAAATGCTTCCTTGGTATAGTGAGAGATCTTTCATTATTAAAGATCTCTAGGGTTTTTCTTTGAAATAAAGAATTACCAAGTCTAAGCAGGGGACACATAAAGTCATGTTCTGGTCTGGTCTAAGAAAGATCGAATTTGGCGTAGGATATTTTTTCGTGACATTTGAAAACAAGCTCCAAAAAGTCATGGATAGCACTTTTCTGTCTCCATTATGCATTTGAAGTATCACATTTGTCCTGAAATAATCTTTTTACACTTGTGAGTGAACTTATAGTTTTGCGCATCCAAATCAAAACGTCCTCTTATCCCTCCTATAAGAAGTTCAAAAACATTCAGCCAAATATTTTCCCTTTTGTTTTTGCTAAACATTTTCAGTGTCTGAATGAAGTTCCTTTACTGAGATAGAACCACTGAAGTGATTTAGGTCAGATTAAAATACAGGGTGTAGACATTTACGTAGTAACCGGATGTTGAGGTGAGGATTATTTATACATTTCTTAAAGTGCTCATATTATACTTTTTGGATATTTCCCTTTCCTTCATTGTGTTGTATACTGTATCTTTTTGTGCATGTTATAGGTTTACAAAGGTAAAAAGCCCAAAGGGACTTAACATCTCCAACAGAAAACACTGTTCACACACTGCTCCAAACAGCTCTGTTGTAGTCCAGCCTTTACTTCAGAGACAAACGTGGTCACTTTGGAACACACGTTATAATGCTCGCCTAGCTGCTAGCATGGCACGCCCTCATACTCTGCTTCTGACTGGCTAGTAGTCCTTACCTAGGTACTGTCAGGACACGCCCTCATACTCTGCTTCTGACTGGCTAGTAGTCCTTACCTAGGTACTGTCAGGACACGCCCTCATACTCTGCTTCTGACTGGCTAGTAGTCCTTACCTAGGTACTGCGCATGACAACAACAACATGCCAACAAAGATGGAATAGAAGTGAGACGCCTCACTCTGTGGCTTAAACAGAGAGCTCAACACACAGGGTGAAAAGAGAGCAGCAATGTGCAGTACAACACAAATATGTTTTTTTTTTTTTAATTAAACCATGTAAACCTATTCTGGTACAACCTCTAAATAAAATTATGAACCTGAAAATGAGCATAATGTCAGTCTCTAGTCAGATTTCAAGTTGTTGCTGTCCAAAAAGCAATGATTAAAAAGGCCTCAACACGAACTGTTAACATGCTCAGCCTTATTTTCCCAGATACCCTGTCCTTTTGAACACTTTGGCAAAATCTAAAATGAATGCAATGTTTTTAAGGTGCAAAATAAGCAATTAATTTAAAGAAAGAACGTCAAGTAGCAAAATGAAAGCACATGTATCTGTACAGTTTTACTACATGATTCCATCAGACAAAGACCTACTGTATCATGCTCTATTACATGTAGAAAAGGCAGAGAAGGCCTTCTTGATTCTGAAATCTAAGTGACTTAGAAATAAGGTTCATTTTTAGGTTACGGATGCCAGGAGCTTTAGTCAAAGACTGCTCAACTTGCTAATATAAGAATTTGACTAGAGAGGCATCTGTATTTAAATTCATGGCAGTTGTTTTGTTTTGGAAGCGTTAGGCGCTCACTGCCGTATTGCACAGCTGTATATTCAAGCAGAAAGATCAGTGCAGGTATCTGCAAAGTCTGTGCCAGACCCTCCACAACGCGGCGGAGGAGGGTCTGGCTAGTCCACGCAGCATTCCGGGATGGGAGAAAAGTGTGCTCTGGTTTATTGGCATTTCTTTAAATCTAGTGTCACATCCATATATTAAATAAATGTGTTTTATTACATCAAGACATAGTTTAAAAATATTTATTTTTAAGAAATCTGAGTAAAAATACATCATCTTAAATTATATATAATTATATGAATATATCTGAGTTTGGGCCCCACGTGTCAGAGAGCACGCCTCACCACCGTTACCACGATGCTAAATAAGGGAATGTCTTTTGAAAGAATGGAGTTCCAGAGAGTCGATGCCAAGAAGCATCCATGTCCAACTACAGCATGGACAAAATAACAGGAACAACTTGGAATTTAATGCAATCCAATGCAGCAACATGTACATGTTATTATGTCCACCCCCTGCTTGTTATTTTACTGTGTTTGAATGTACTGAAACAAGGCTTCAGATTAAGTTCACTAAATGTTAAGCCTGTTTTCCAGCTTACAGTAAGATTCCCGTTTGCATATATCTCATAAATGTTTTTGGGCACATACTGTATAAACACAGCACACTGTTTTCATTTTGGTATTTCATTTGAATCAACTTGAATTCATGTTCAGTGGCTGGCATTCAAAAAACCGAACCTGTTCTAAAGGGATGTAGTTAAACAGCACCTGTTGCTACTGTATATTTTATCACCCATATATGTGAAATTTGAAATATATAAAGAGAGAGAGAGTTTTTTTTTTTTATCTGACTTGCTATGCGTAATGACCACAAGAGGTAATGAGAATGTTTGAGATTAATTTCCAGAGAAAAAAGATTTATGGAGTTAATTTGAATCTGTGCCAATGCTGAATATGGATCCCCCCTGCAACATGCTGCAGCTCCAATTACAAATTCTAATTATGATGACCAACATATGGGCTCAAATGAATGCATATTCACCTGTGGTGTAATAGTGTGTCTGTTTGTACATGCATAATTCAGAGACTCGCAGAGTCTCGTAAAGCTGCAGACCCTAAGGCAATGCAGGTATGACCTCATTAGTTTTGTGCACACTACCCCAGTCACTGATGCTATTATTCCGATTTTCACAGCATGAATTTTGGGGGATTATGTTGACTCTGTTGCCAGAAACCTGAACTCTGAGCATTGAGCCTGTGGACCTTCTGGTTACAGCTCAGTCTCTCCAAGAACTGAAATGAGTTGATAATGGCAATCACCAAGAATCAAACTTAAACATTAGTGTGTAGAAAAAGGTTTACTATTGTCTGTAAAGTGTTACACCTCGACACACACAACTACACACACATCGTGATTTCTTTCAGATTACCCACATGTACACTTCATTATGTCTTGTGTGTCCTATATGAAATGTAAGCTGAGTTTATGTTTGGTCAAGCAGATGCACAAATTCCAGGCGCCTTCTCTAAATAAGCTTTAGAGCTGTCAGTTTTTGTGCCATTCGCATTTCACAAGTTCCTCTGAGATTTACTGTTTGTTAGGCTCATGAAGTGGCCATGTGTTGGCACCTTCTGCACACTATTTTCCTGGCCCCATATGCTCCAGTCCAGGCTATTATGTCTGAATGACAATTAAGCTGTGTGACATGTAGACGAAGAGGACTTTGGAACCCACACTCAAGTGGCTGTATTTTCTTATTCTGTGTATTATTTCAGTTTGTTTATTTTTCATCCAGATGGAAAACACAACAAATGATGTGATTTACAGTGTGATTTTTTTGTTTACAACGTTTGACAATTGGAACAGTTTCCAGTGCTCACGTCAGGGGAATTTGCTAATCCAGTCTTCTTCTTAACACTGCTTGCAATTGTGTTCCCAGAGGTGTTCTGTGGGAAATATGCAGGATCAGCAGCCTTTTCCACCTACAGAGAATGGACAAAATAACAGGAACAACTTGGAATTTAATGCAATCCAATGCACCAACATGTACATGTTATTATGTCCACCCCCTGTTTGTTATTTTACTGTGCTGGCATGTATTGAAACAAGGCTTTAGATTAAGTACACTAAATGTTAAGGCCAGTGGTGTAGTCTACGTGATACGCAGGTATACGCCGTATACCCACTAGGAAAAGTCAAGGATTTCCGTATACCCACTTACAAAAGCGCGATGATACGTAACAACATTGTTTGTGACTGAACTTTCTCACTTTCATTCATAACTCACCCCGTCTGTGTTGGGAAGCTCTGACATTTGGACCTTCGGCGTTTCCGTAGCCGTGCCCTGGATCTGACGTGGGGTCACTAACGTTACTAAGCAACAACAAGTTGCATTCTTTGCGCGGTCTTTCCTTTCTCGCAACTAGTTAGTTACCTAGAGTTTGAACTAAGTTTTATAAGTAACGAGATATGAAACGTTACTAAACAGACCTAATAACACCACTTCAGTGTTTTCTGAAGTCTGTCCCTGAAGCTGCTGCCACGTCGGGTGACGCTGCAGCTGCCACAGATCATGATGACCCGATCGTTAACGTTACCGTTACAAAAAACCAGCCCGAAAATCCTACCGCAACGTTACTGTTACCTGGTAAGTGAGAGTAGCTTATATAATACCGTGTGTGTGTGTGTGTGTGTGTGTGTGTGTGTGTGTGTGTGTGTGTGTGTGTGTGTGTGTGTGTGTGTGTGTGTGTGTCTATGTGTGTGTGTACCTGTGTGTCTGAGTACAGCAGTAAACAGAATACAATGTGTATATGTCCTTGTTTCAGATGATGAGAGACAGTGAAATCTCCTGGCCTTCATTAGGTCAATGACTATGCAACATTAGAGTACGTTCTTAAATCTTAAATGTGCATTGCTTTACACAATTAAATGACTATATGGTAATGTTAGTTAGCAACGGTCAGATAATTAACTAAAATAGAAAGAGTGGAGCTTTTTTCTCCTTCCGTCTGCTTTTTATGCATTTGTTAGCCATGGTGTTGAAGATTGTAAACAGTTTATTAAATACTTTTGAGTAAATGTAGGCCCTTATCAGCAGATTTTACTGCTAATCGATACAAAAGTTGTATGATGATGCTAATTATTAGTCATGGTTTTGTGTGGCAGTGTAGGGGTGTCGGTTAAATGGTTTATTTGTGTGATGTGATGTCCTGTTGCGTTCAGGTTCGGTTGCGTTTCTCAAAAAGTGTTGTTTTTCCAGGACTTTAAATAAACGGCATCAATACTTAAACGTCTGTTGCCCGTGTACAGTTCATATTCAGAAACGTCACAGTACCGACTGTCTGGGGTGTCGCTCTGGGACAGGCGAGTATGAGGCTGGGAGGGGAAAATCACAGTATACTCACTACAAAAAAATAGACTACACCACTGGTTAAGGCTGTTTTCCCATTTGCAAATATCTCACAAATGTTTTTGGGCACATACTGTATAACACAGCACACTGTTTCCATTTTGGTATTTCATTTGAATCAACTTGAATTCATGTGCAGTGGCTGGTATTAAAAAACAACCCTTGGTGAATAATTGTTGTCCTTAGTGAGGCAAATTTTAATTTTGTTCGCTTTGCAAAACAGCACTATAGAGACTTTCACTGTTCAATTAGATATTTCATACATTCCAAAGAAAGAAGAAGGTTTAGGAAACAAGGAAGCTAAACTGAAAAAGAAACATTTCAGAATGATTGTGAAATGTATACGGTATAGAGGATATAGGAGCAAGATGATTTCATTAATGAAAGAAAAGAAGAGAGAGAGATTTGATAGAATACAGATACAGAAAACTGTATTAATCCCCAAGGGGCAATTCATTTTTACAGTTTATCCCATCCATGTCAAAAATAAGTACAAGAGTGGGGCTCTTGAACACAGGTATCAACTCTTCCTTCTGATCTAATTCTACATCGATTGATGTATTGTTTCTATAATTGAATAATCGTGATGGACTTGACAGTTAGCAGCTGTTATGTTTCCAATGTGTATATGTGATTCAGGTCTGTGAATTGCTCCTAAATAGCAGAGGGAATACGTCATAAAAGTGTAAAAAAATCTAAAAACAGGCAATGCAGCAAAACCTTTAATTTGAAATGACAATTGACTAATTAGGCATCAAATCAAGGAAGATCAAGAGAAATATGATTAAAAGGTGGCAAATTGGCTTTAAATAAGTATGTAAAAAGCAACTTCCACAATGGTGTGAAATGCATTGTTTTCATTTATATGTTCTAAAAGTATCTCAATATGTGTGGCGTCTGCATGCTGTGAGAGAGATATCTGACATCTTTTCAAGTATAACAGGAGATGAAACATCACTCTTTGAATAAATAAAAAAAGACACCAAAATAGCTATATCTGTCTGTGCGGCACACAAAACAAGTGAGAAGTGCTGCATCTTCGCAAAGTGCAGCCCTCATTCCGAGGAGCGGAGGTCATAAAGGTGCTGCGTTTCCGTTGAAGATATCAAATCTCATCAGGGTACGAAGCTTACGGCGAAGCAATTTCCTGGCTCCACCAAAACTGTTGAAGACACAGCTATTACAGCACCAGTGGGGGGATTTGAACCATTACCAAAATCTCATTAGCTACATCACTGCATGTTGGCATAACAATGAAACGATGCATGCTCTCAAAACTTTCATTTTAATTATTTTTTTTAAATCATTGTTTGCAATAAAGTGTTCTAGTATGTCCAGTGAGGTAGACAGTTGTGCTTAAATGAGCAGTTATTTTCTCTCATCTTCCCATAAGGAGGATTAGAAGGAAAGTATGGTGCTATAGAGGTTTCTGTTGCAATTTCATTTTTATGTAAATGCAACAAAGGTCTCCAGCTGGAACTGAACCAGGGACGTTGTAGCTGTATGGTATGCGTCTTAACCAGCTGCCCATCAGCTGCCCCTACACTGCCTTTATACTTTATAGTGTAATGCTAATTCATATTCAAATGCTCCCTCACCCTCATTAAATGTATACTATGAACACTCGGAAAAAGGTTTCCTAGGACAATAGTGTCTGCTAAACATAAATTGATTGGTTGACATTCTCTGCACACTTATAGTGCCAGCATGCTGTCTCTTGTAATGGCAGTCTTTAATGCCTCGCAGTTTAAAGGATGTAACACAGAGTATGAGCAGGAACATAGCAGTGTCATGGTTAATGTGGGCTGTAATTCAAAGTAAGGTGTTGGAACATAACCTTGTGATGCTTTGTGGTGCTTAAAAACACTCTTAAGGTGGAACTGTGTGACACGTTTCTATCTGTTATGGAAAATATTCAATTTAAAAACACTGACAGATCTGTGGTGCTGGTTGTGTTGCCATCTAATTGGCACATTTTCACAAGTAAGCATTGGAAGACAGAAGTTTCAACACTCGGATAACTGTAAGGTGATTAAACAGATCGACAGCAGTTGTTTTAGCTAGTATCATGTAAAGGCTGACATTTACGCACACACATGAAGTTGTTTATGAGCAGAGCCTCTCGTTGGTTACTAATTATCCTACAAACCCAACTTAAACCCTAACGTAGTCCCTGATTTGTCAAAAGCAAGGAAAGTAAAAAATAAAAAAGTAACAATCATTTGGAATGAATCATTTACGCTTTATATTTTAAAGTGTAAATTATTCCTTTCTGTGAATAGAAAACGAATTATCACTCCACACTGACTGCATTAGCCATTTGTCTTTTTTCAATACATCTGTTTCCAGAATCTTCTTTGAGATTCTGATATCCCAAGTGGCTGCAAAGTAGTTCCCCACGTAAAAGGGTTAATTGTTGTTCTTATACTGTGTATGGATTAAACAAAAAACAAAAAAGATATGTGTTATTAGCATGTTTTGGAGGTGCTGGTACTATAGATAGTTGGTTTCCCTTGGACAGAGCCAGGCTAGCTGTTCCCCCTTATTCCAGTATTTCTGCTAGCTAAGCTAACCAATCCACCCCGACCTCCACCGTACACGACTAGCCACGTTCTTACACAGCAGCAGTCAATGTGGTGCATACAGCGGGAAAAAAAAACTTTGAATACTTACGAGTTCTAGTGCATAACGTTTCCTAGCTTTTGAGCATATGGTCCATGAGAACAGGCTGAATCGGTTCATGCCACATTTTTTAGCAAAATATTATTAATTTTCTCATCTAACTCAGGGTAAGAGAGAAAACAAGTGTATTTCCCTAAATGAACTATTCCTTCAAAAACCAACTGTACCTTCAAAATAAAAAAATACAGTCTTCACGGGCTCTGGCTCTTTCACTAAATGATGAAGCCGAAACCACTGCAGCATATAGACTCCATTTTTTCACAATACATGTGTTGCATAAGAGGTCAACCTGAGCAGACCTAATAGAGAGAGCCTGCTGCCCTTGGCATAAGAATCTCCATCGATAATTACTTGGCTTTAAAACTTCCTTTTGGAGCACGGAGAGAGTGCACTGTTGTTAATTTTAGCCTGCATGAGGAGAGTGTGTCAGCGGGGGGCCTGTGGTGAGTTTCACTGCCATAAGGTGATTTTCAGACAAGACTAATATGAGGTTGAGCAGGGTGAAGGTTTAGAGGAGGGAAAGTGATGGCACATCAGAAAATGGCTTTACAGTAGGCTAAGTCAGCTTTGTTTGCTTTCAAAGCTTTTTTTGTCTCTCCCTCACCATGTGTGAGTGTTTGGCAGAGTCTGACTGGATGATATCGCAGTTTAAGAAGCCACAAACGGAGAAGGATAAGAATGTCACTTTCAAAGATAGTCTTTTGAGTGAGGGGATTCCTTCTTCAAGTCAAAACTTTATTGAAGCTCAGCTTTGTAGTGCTGTGAGTGAATCCGCTCTCTCACACTCACAACCCACAAAAAGACAGTATTGAGAGTATCTCCACAGCGGATCATTGTTTTTGAGTAGAATACTGCTCCCTTGCCTGTCTTGTCACTGAAATAGGGCAGCATCAGCCTGAGTTTCTTTGAACATTCTGACATGATTTCAGGAGGCATCTTAAGGGAACTGAAATAAAAGAAATGATCTCTCAAAGGTGTCGGAACAAAAGCAAAAAAGTTGAGGACTGTTGAAAGTGTATTGCTCTGGAGCCAATGCGTAACTATTTTGAGATGCACAGCAGTTGACGGTTGTCAACAGTGAACTGAGATATACAGACCTGCCATGAAAGGCTGGACACTAACTGCATCAGGGAATTGTATCTAGTTATTTAGGTGTACAGAAGGATTGGTGTGGGCATTGCAACTAAAGAAGATTGTCCTCCCCTGAAAAACACACACATAAAACTTGGTTTATGGTCTGCGGAGGCTCCACGCAGAGCTTTCGCGATAGCCTACGTAAGTGGCCTGATGTTTATACTTGTGGATTGGTGTGTGCATCGAGCCGGCATTGTGTGTGTGTGTGTGGGGAGTGGGTGATAGAGCGAAGGAGATAGTGAGAGAGTGACGGCGATTAGTTTCGGAGACCAGTGAAGGCTATTAGAAGCACTTTTCCGGGGAGGGCTGAGCGTTACTAACCTGACTCCGCCAGATGGATTGCTTCACATTTGCTCAGCATATGCATCTGGGAACGTTCCGTTGGAGAACGTTTGGGAAGGGGCAAAAATACTGGTTAGCTGATTGGATAAACCATCTGTCTATCACCACCTATGTTGGTGATAGACTGGCCAAATCAACCAATCAGATCAACAAAGCATATGACGTACCAACAGAGCAACGACGAAGCCAGGTTCCCCCTGCTGCTGCAGACAAAGCATAGCTCGTTAGCTCAGCAAGCAAGCAACATGTCGGTAAAGGATATTTGCCGTTTGTGTAACAAGAATTTAGGAATAAAAGGCACCATTTCAGGTTCCCGGTCCATATTCCAAAAGAAGGATCCAAGAGAAAAAAGCATTAACGAGCGGCTAACAGAATTAGGAGTACCGCTGTCTGAAAATGTGTCTAGATCAGGTCGGATATGCATGCATTGCTTCCGCTTGCTTAGCCTCATGAGACCATCCTGATCTTGCGAGCTCCTCGTTGCGTCACACCTAAACCCGCCTCAAAACCAATGCTGATCGGTCGTGTGGTGAACAGCTCCAAATTTTCTCTGTCTCAAGATGCCAGACTGATCTGCAAGTGGGAAACTGGAGCTCGCGAGATCAGGATGGTCTCACGAGGCTAGAATGTTACTGCGCAGCCTCCAACTGAGCTTGATGACGTAGATGTGACGTGAGCAACGTGTCTGAACGTTGTAAGTCTTCTGGTAGCTGTGCCAAGAGAAATCTCAATCATTCCTAATCTTGCAGAGACGGAGAGTGTAGGTATATGTAAAGAGATAACATAGGCACATGCTAATTATTGCTAAATAAAATGCTAGTTAATATTAGTAATTTAACTTGAACAGCTAATCAAAACTGCCTGCGAGTTTCTCCTGTACTGTACAATAATTCCTCTATTATGTGACAGTAAGTTGCGTGGTTATGACACAATCGTTAGCCTATTTTTATAAAAACGTGTCATAACGTGTGTGCCTTTTATCCATTGTCATGTTTCTTTAGAAATAAACAATGGACAAATAAAGTCTTTAATGATGTAAAGTTATTCGCTGTCAAAGTGATGTCAAAATGAATGGCAGTCAATGGAATGCTAACAGTGGGTGAGTGCTTGTTAGCATCAAAATGGCGCCATAGGAGCTACGCTTTGTGAAAGCTGGCTTACCTCCTTGGTAATGACTAGAGTCATAGTGAGAGAAACAAAGTGTCTCCCCTGTGCTTTCTGACCAAGGTGGGAAATCTGTAGCAGGAAAAGTTAACTCTCCTCGATTTCATGTTGTTTATGGAGAAGGAGAACCAGGAAATGAGTAGGGGGAAATTCAACGCTACCAAGCCACAGCCGAGCACGTCAGGCTACGGCGTAGGGTCCGACGTAGGTTTGTGTCTTCATGTACCTTTGTAGGTAGCAACCGCGTATATTTTACTCAGAAGTATAAATCAAGCTTAACCCTCCTGTTGTCCTCGGATCAAATTTGACCCATTTTCAGAAAGTTCTGATATCCAAAATGTTGGGTTTCTTTCAACCTGATTGTCAAAAAAAATAACATGGGTGGTTTCATACAACGCTCTTCACAAGTAAAATAAATGATCAGTTCACTACTTGCATTGCATGTGGGTGTTTATTCAAATTTATAGCATTTCAAAAATTTTTTTAAAAGAACATTGCAAAAACTGACAAAAATGTCATATAATATTTCAAAAACGTGGGATAACAAAAACAAACCCGTCACAAAAAGTGGAGAAAAAATCAACTAAAACATCGTAAAAAAGTGACAAAAACGTCTGCAAAAGCTTCAAAAATGTTGGGAAAAGCATTGAAAACATTGAAAAGCAACAACAACTTAAAAAAAAATTGGGACCCAGAAAAACGTTGCATGGTCGACGGGAGACATTACAATGGTTAAGTAATTTGTTCAAGCAGCAATGTTGACGTATATTTACATTTATAGTGACGGTGCCTTCTAGTGGCCATAGTAGCTATGATGGGAGCAAAGCAGGAAAGAAGGTGACAAGAGGGCCAGATTTCTACATAAGGAGATAGGTTGGGGTGGTGGATGGATCAACCAAACACAGGGCTTTCACCCAGGAGCCCGGGATTTGAGTCCTGTTTGAAAAGAGAGATACGTCATGTTGTGCATCACATGCGCAAATGAAAGTGAAGCGTAATACATCCATGATTTTAGGGCTGTCAAAGTGAACGTGTTAATGAAAATTTGTTTTAATGCCACTCTTTTTTTTTAATGCACGATTAACACATGCACGACGTTCTGTGATTTTGCTCATTAGTTTGGGAAATCGGGAAGCTGCAGCAGTAATGTCCAGTCTTAAATACCACTTGAAAGAACATAAAGGGATACTTCACCGATTTAGCATTCAGCTTTGTATCAGTAGAAACCCGGTAGTATTTCTGAATGACCGTGTGTCCCTCCCTGAGACAGGAGATCTCTGTATTGGGGTTCTGGAAAAAGTTCCTCCAATGATGTAAAATGATGATTTTTGGTTCATTGGAGGAACTTTTGGCCTGAGGCAAAGGACTACAGCCATTAGTAGGAGCTACTTCCGCATGTTTTCAACCCGCCCATATTGGGTTGGACTGCCGAGTCTGGCCGAGGTATTCCGAATGAAAACGACTGTCAGCCATCTTGAATCTTCGCTAAACAGGCTCTGTCTTTCAGCAGCAAACTTTTACAACAATTATGTGCATTCAAACTATCGCACGTGTACCACCGGGATACATCGGGACAGATCGGAGAATATACAGGAAACGTTATTACAGACGGAATACTCGGCACACTACGAGAGCTTCGCCTGCTACAGAGACCAGCTGCACCTCAGCCGATGCCGCTAACCGGGGTAAGGGACATCCAGAGCGAGCTAATGCTATCCGGCCACTTGTCCCATAAATCCTGCTTGCAAGTGACCGCTCATTAAACAACAAACTGGACTACATCCAACTTCAGCGAAACTCCCAACGCGAGTTAAGAGACTGCTGTGTTTTTGTGGAAACATGGCTGAACAACAGTGTACCGGCACCGGGACTATCCAGTTACCAGGCTGCTTTCGCCAGCTGGTGGATGTGGGCTGTGTTAACACGGACTGGTGCAGACATCTTATCCAACTACTGCTAACTGCTGGTGGAGCTTGTGACTGTTAAATGCCGACCATGCAACATTCCACGCTAATTCACGGCTGTGTTTATACTCGTGTTTAGCTACATCCAATGCTAGTATGCGTTAACTGAACTTTACGGAGCCTATAATGTGTATGTGCACTAAATGTAGCTTGTTTTGTATGTTGTTTTTATATAATGTCGTTTTTATATATTTTAAATGTTACACCACTTGAGTCACAATGAAACGTTGTTTCATGTATATGGTTGAAATGACAATAAAACACATTGAGTTGAGTTGAATGCCTCACTGTCTATCTGTAAGCGGTAGGCGTGGCTTGGGAGTGGACTCATAAAGCAGCGAAGCGAAGTGCATTCTGGGATTTGGTGTCTTTCATCCATATGAGCCAAAAACACATTTTCTGGCTTTTCTCGGCCTAGAAGGCACCAATTTAATTTGTTTTTCTCACATTTCTACTACATAAGTGACCCAATTTAATTCAATTCAATTCAATTCAATTCAATTTTATTTATAGTATCAAATCATAACAGGAGTTATCTCAAGACACTTTACAGATAGAGTAGGTCTAGACAACACTCTATAATTTACAAAAAACCCAACAAATCCCCCAAGAGCAAGCACTCAGTGCAACAGTGGCGAGGAAAAACTCCCTTTTAAAGTACATTTAGAACAGATTTTAAAAAAGGTAACTAGGACATTCATGTGGTCAATTGAAATAAAAAAATTGAATTGACTGACAGCCCTAATTTTAACCCACATCCATAACCAAGTAGTTTTTGTCCTTAAACCTGACCAAACTGCGCCTATTTCACGACCTCAACGTCGTGTTTAAAACCTTGACTGTTACATTCTCTGGTTTAGATATAAGGTCGTGGGCGTGTGGGTTAGCTCACCTGGTAGAGCGTGCGCCCACATACAGAGGCTCAGTCCTGCGACCCTTTGCTGCATGTCATTCCCCCTCTCTTTCCCCTTTCAAGTCCAGGCTCTCTTGTCAAAATAAAAGGCCTAAAAATGACACACACAAAAAATCTTTAGATATAAGGTCGTATTTCCTGCCACCATTAGGTACACTAATTTATTAAGCACTCCTATGAGTCATATTATAGTGTAGGAATAAATGGCCAATATCGTTATATGGTTTGGAGGACTTCTGTATTATATTTGTGTTCTTAATGGCATGTATACAATTCTGTCAAATTTCAAGTTTAGAGTATTTTGTGTGCAGGGACTATCCAGGTGTACTTTATATGATCACTTTGTCAAAGAATGCATAAAAATATATATTTGTGCCAACAAATTTTGAAATGCACAAGGCAGTTGTCACTGGTGTACTGGCATATTGTTTTACACCCACAACATATCTGGCAAAGACCAAAATGGTAATACTGAATTGTGCAGGATGAGCTTTTCCTGAGAACATTTTGGAAGCAGGGGTCTGGTGTCTTGAAAGTTTCTGGTGTTTCCAGACATTTGTGATTCACAAAATTCTAGCATGACTAGGGAAAAACTTTATTCTTAAATAAACTTAATTCCTCATGTGCCTCTTGGTGAAAGCTCAGTGGGATTTAATCCATGATTATAATCCTAAATGAATCTCTCATTATTAGGCAAGTAACCATCTTGTGTATGAATAAAATTCAACCTAGTAATGGTGGCGATAACATTGGACATGTGTGAATGCTTTGTGGGGATGCTGAGCAGCCAATCTTGAATTTACATGTAGCAGATAGACTGGAATTGGAAAAAGGCAGTGTGTAAAGTAAGAAACTGGCGGTCATGGATGACCACACTGATCTCCATATCTTCCAAACACAGCCTTGTTCTCTGGTGTCACCTTGTCTGACTGATTTGCTGCAAGGGGCTTCCTGCATAATCCGCCATTTAGTCCCATGCTTTAAAAGTGCTGGTTTACAGACACACAAAGCTCGAGTTACGCCAGCAAAAGCTTGTGTTCCTGTGCTGATCCGCACCTAAAGCACCCAGGTGGCAAGCTGAACACAAGGGGGGTGGACACAGATAAAGCTGAAATTGCTATTGTATTACAATGATTTGCATGAAGCCTCGGAGAAGAAAGAATCTAACAATAAGGATTATAATTGATTGTAATTTGTATTTATTGGTTTACAAAGTGGTTTAGCATAAACTAACACAAATGAGTGAGCTTTGAGGATGCAACTTGTTTTACAGGTAAAGACATTGCAGAGGCTTAAAACTCTAGTTAGTATGCTTGAGCACTGCTCTGCACTGGTGACATGTACTTAGGAGAAGATTAGGTAGCCTATGCAATTCTAATGTACCTCCGGCACACAAGCAATTTAATTTCAATTAAAATAATTTCATTTTACGGAGTATGAAGGGCTTTAATAATTGCAAACCTACATAGCAATTTGCTTTGTTGTAGCAATGTTTATGTTAAACAAACAGACAAAAGCATTTGAATCTATGATGAAACAATATTTTTGACTAAAAGACACACTCCAGGTGGCATTAGTATTACCAAAGGGAGGATCCGGTGAATAGTAATTATTCTTTCCGGACCCTGTGAAACGTGTTGCTATGAGGAACAAACAGGGGTTTTAGTTGGGTTCTCCGATACCAATTCAGCTCTAAGTACAAAAACTGAACTTTGAGTTATGTCTGATATTTGATCAGGTTGTTTAAATATATCCCTGTCCTGCATTTGATTTGGCTAATATATTGACTCATGAACACTTGTTTTGACAGCACGTATTAGTTGTATTGTCCATTTTTATCAAATCATTATTATGAGTGTTTTGTGTTTTACCCGTGGTAGTGGCATTATGTGACCTTAGGCAGCTCTTTATTTTGATCCCAACATTGCATGTTTTGGTTAATTGTCCAGTTTGAGTTTTAGCAGTGTGTTACTCGCATTTGTTTTATGGGTAGATGTGTTGCATGTTTTAAGTTATAGACCTTTTTCACGGCAGACATGTTGACATGTCATTGTAGGAAAAGCACAGGTGTATTAATAACCATTAATGATGGCTGCATTCAACTTAGGAAAGGCCCTGGTGTTGAGCATGTTGACTCACTGAAATATCTTACTGGGACACTTGATGGAATTGAGCCATCGTTAAGGTTATCAATGTCAGCTGTGCTTTTCCTACTATGACCAGTCAAAATATCTGCTGTGAAAACGGTCCATTATTTGCATAGTTTTGTGGATTTGCTGTGTTTTGTCCATTGTTGGACTGGGAAATCAAGGTGATGAGTAGCAGCTGTGATTGACTGGGCCGCACACCCTCCACAGCTCAGGATTGGCCACAGGATAGCAGAACGAAAAAGAAAAAAATCATGGGTGTGAATGGCTGGAGGAGCGTTTTAGTTTCATGACTCTTTATGCTGTGCAGAAGTAACCTGTTTTATTTCAAACACATTATTTAAGAATCGCCCTGTGGAACTCAAAACATTTTAACAGTGGAAATACTTTTTGGATGGATGGATGGCATTTTATGCCTTTATTACACAGGATAGCTGAATATGTGAAATGGGAGAGAAAGTGGGGAATGACATGCAGAAAAGGGCCGCAGGTCGGAATTGAACCCACAGCTGCTGCGGCAAGGACTGAGCCTTTATACATGCTTAACCAGCTGAGCCATCCAGGCGTCCCCTAAGTTGACATTTTTGTCTCAACAGCTATTGGATGGATTCCCGTTAAAAAAAAAATAGTACAGACATTCATGTTCCCCACTGGATAATGCAATAACTTTGGTCAGTTGATGCTTGTGAAGATTTTCATTCATCCATGACATTGTTGCCCAACAAAGGGTTAAGTCAGGGGCAACTGGACTTGGTTGAAGATACTTGAAGACGTTTCACCTCTCATCCAAGGGGATTTTCTAGTTTTATCTCCGCACCAGACAGATAGAACTAAAGTCCAGTTGCCCTCGATTCCACCCTTTCTTGGATTTGGTCAGTTGATCCCCTGCTTTGGTCCAGAATTCAATATCTAAGCACATTTCGGATAGATTAAACCTATTTTAAAGGAGCATTATTAAAAAAAATCTGGGATTTCGTAACAAACCCTGCGGAAACTTAGCAATCACAGGAGTGTCCACATACCTATTTGCTGGACTTGAGCATTGAGGAAGTCAATCAGTCTGTCAGTGTTAGCTTGGTTTATGAAAGGTATAATTTAAAGCAAAGCTGGCAGAAGGAGGAATGGTGAACTCATGAGATAGAGCATGTATAGCCCACACACACAATACACACAAGTTTATTGAGCAGACAGCCAGTCTAATACAGGATCAAATATCATCAGACATTTTTATCTTTTCCTGTCAGTGTTGGTAGTCTCAACATTGGCCCACAGCTCACACAGCCAAGGAAACCTCAGGAAAATACCAATTATATCCCATTGTTTTCCTAAATGCTGCTTTGTGTATTGAGCATATTGACTCAGGCTGCTATCTATCAATTTATGCTATTTATTTTATTCTGCAGTTACAGTCTCCAATTATTTTCCAACTAAGATATTTGTTGTGGATCTAAATGTTGTCTTTTTCACTTCTTACATTCAGCTCTTTGTTCATGTCCCGTCTCATACCAACAGTAATATGTTTCAACCATTAGAGCAATCTTTCACAAAAAATAACCACTAAAACAATCCTTTAAAAAAGAAAAAAAAACTGATCAAAATTATTGCAGCAGAACCAGAAATATCATGTTTTTTTATTCCACGCATTATTTTTCTGCCAAAGCCTTATGCAAAATTACCCATGATGCAACTTCACCGTCAACAGTTCAGTCAGAGATTTGGGCATGTTATGCTAGTACTGGCTAATGTAGCCTTGAGCTGTTAGTTTCAAGCAGAGCTCATTTCTTTCTAACTCCACAGCCCCAGATTTTTTTTCTTTCTCAAATTGTAGTCTTTAGGTAAATTCTAGACTGACTCAAGTGACATCATATGAGGCAATTTCTTAGACTTCACACAGCTCCCTGGACACACAAAAGGCCTAATACAGCAGAACTCCCCAAGACCTGTAAACGCACTATGATGAATAAAATCGGTGAAGTTACCCTTTAACAAAAGTGGTTATATAGCTGCCTAAGGAAACCGTGGCAACTTGAGGAAAAGAGGTGATACACAATGCTCATATGAATTGTTTTTGGAACAGTCATATAAGTAATTTCGAAAACAGTAACCTATTTAGTCTTTTCCGTGTGAAAAAAAAGACACTTTTTAAGACACAATTCCCAGATGTTTTGCCCCAACCATAGTTGTCGGAATTCCTTAGAGAATAGTGACTTGGGGTCTTCAGTAAAGAGACAGCACAACCTACATATATCTCATCTCAAGGATCGAGGCAGGTTGCATAACTTTAACCTTTATTAGTCTTTTTCGGTTCTTTCACTAGAGCTCGCCCAGCATCCAAAGACAGAAAATCCGTCTTTATATTTTGTCTTTTCTAAAAATGTGTGTGTGTGTGTGTGTGTGTGTGTGTGTGTGTGTGTGTGTGTGTGTGTGTGTGTGTGTGTGTGTGTGTGTGTTCTATTTTTTTCACTCCTCCTCCAGGGGGTAAAGTACCTCTATTTTGTTAAGTATTTGTTCTTTCATGGCATAATGATGTTTAGAAAACATTGCTTGGGTGCATATACTGTATGTGTTTAAGTCTGATCAACTTTAGAGTTTATTTGGTTTGCGCATGCTGTTTTTATGAACCTTTCATTCATATAAAGTAATCCATTGTAATTGGCTCCACATTGACTGAACATGACAGCGAAATTCGTCACATGGAGGAGGTCAGGGTGGTGTAGGGATCCCAAAACACAGGACTTTTAAGTGGAGGAGTAGGGTTAGTGTCCCAGAAGAAGTTGAGAGGGAAACAAGACTTTTGCCCAAGAAATGGGTGTTTGTGTCCCGGAAGTACTGTACTACTAACCCTAACCCTAACCATAACCCTAACCCTTTTAACACAAACCACAAACATTTTTCTAATCTTAACTAGTCATCGTGTTGATGCCTAAACTTAACTGTCTTCACCCCATGACATTGAATTTAACTGTCCCAACCTTTAGCTCATGGTGACGTTACCCAGCTCACAGTCGCCTTTTGTCTGCTAAAGTTAACTGTAACGATCGCTAAACGTAAATTGTCACGTGACCAGACGGTGCTTGCTGTAATTTTGTACGATATCATACTTATCGTTTTGCCCACATTTTCCCACGATATCATATGAACCTGTTCATGAATATGCGTTTGGTTTGAGGGAGGCACCCATCACTCATCTCAGCTCCTGCCACATCCAGGCTTTATATAAAACTGCTTTATACAGAATTGATATGACGTCAAATTGTACCAAATAAACGCCATAATACAATGTTCATTAAAGCTTTGGTAACACTTGAAGGTATCTACTGTACATAAGAGTGACATGGCACTGTCATGAGCACATGACACTGTCATGCCACGTGAACCCTAACTCTAACCCTAACCCTAACTTGTCATGACAAAAACCGAATGACACTTACTACAAGCAGCGTTATGTCATAAACGTTTATGACTTGTTTATAATGTTTATGACATGTTCATGACACATTCATGACAGCATTCATGACAGTGTCATGTCACTCTTATGTAGATACCTACATATGTAGAAGTAAAGTGTAACCAAAACTTTAAACACATCTTTCTCAATGTGTGTACAACTGCATGACTCTACCACAGTAACATCGCATAATTTATCACAGGTTCACATGTTTTGACCTCACTCGTTACCACTTTCCCAACAGATTATGCATCACTGATCTACAGAATCCCTTTTTTATGTTGCCTAGAAACAGGGATTGGCTGATCGAAACCCACAAACTAAACTCACCCTGCTCTCCCAACCTTTCTTGGTCAGATAAAAGAGAAGATCTTATTTTGAAGTCGACGTTCAGGGGAGTCCAATGAACCACTACCCGCAACAAATTGAGTCGTTCATATCCAGTTTAGCTTTCGAGGCTCCCAGTTGTTCATCTTCTCATTAGAAAGGTGTTCAGTGCTTATTGCCTCCAGAGTCCCTTCCTTAAAAGGGTAAGAGAAGCAGTAGATCTGTTGCACTTGTTTACTGATATTATACTGTAGAAGCAGAAATGTGTTTTCTATCTTTATATTCTATCTAACAGTGTTGACACAGGTAATTAGAGGAACTGTGGAGACAAAAGTATTATTAATAATAATGGACATTGTTAATTTACATTACATTACATTAATTGTTTAAAGAAGTAATTATTTTTAAGTCACCAGAAAGGGTGTGTTTAGAGTTTGGGTGGAATATCGCTTAAAGAATTACATGGACTTGACAGATATAAAAACAGCTGTGCAATGAAACCACACTCACTGCATAAACATTTGCTTTTTCAGTCTAGCGTCTAGACTCAGGTACCTTGCACAGGAAACCCTGTTCGCTGGGTTTGATTACCAACGCATCAAGACCTAGTTTCATCCTGAAGTGATAATGAGAGTTTCATCATGCAGATTCAGAATGTTACTGTAAACGCCTGCACTTACACCCAAATGCAGTGGCCAATTTCCTTATTCTTTTCTTCCACCCCCCCCCCCCACACACACACACACACACACACACACGCACACCCCACCCCCTCCCCCCAGGCAGTTGTTGAGTTAGAATAGTGTACTTCTCATCAGTGAATACAACTGACATGGGTAATGAGTTTCCTCATTTTCTCTTGCCGAGTTTCTATTTCAGCACTGTAGGTGCTTTCGGCAAAGTCATTAGAGTTGAACTTGTGCCACTGTCTGCTGGTATTTTGTGCACCAGATTTAGTAAAGTCTCAAGCAAGTCAAGCACTTCACCTCTGACTCATTTTCTATCATTCCAAATTAAATGCAAATACAAAATAGTTATTCAACTAAAGACTTATAAAACATGATAAAGGTATTTGTTTCTGAACCTATCATGGGCAATTACAGTTACAAGTATCCAAGCTGTTTATGCTGCATTGCTTTTGGCTTATGGCTTCTTTCTGCAGAAAAATATTGCCCCTTTTGTAAACTTGTTTACCCTCTAATCAGCCTGATATGTAAAAAAAAGAAATCTTTGAAAACACTGAAGGTTTCTGCAAGAAGCTAATTATGAGAGGAACAGTGCTGCCAGTAACACAGAAGAGCAGTTACCTCTCCTGGCAGAGGTGGTGAACTGCCTGTCCATTAACAGTTTGCCGCAAGGATTTCCACTGGAGGAGTTTTTTAATCTTGAGTGTTGGAAAGGTGTCAGAAGTGCAATGACACCACAGACTGTATTAACTAGGATGACCACTAAGTATGTATTTATGGACAAGAAAGATGATAAATAAGTGAGATAATGAACAATTAACAAAACCCCTAAATAGTGATAACAAAAGAAAAAGTATGAAACGTAATGATAAGAGAACAAAACATGAAAGAAACAACAACAAATGGATCAAACTGCACGAGAGATTAAATGAATGAATAGGCTGCAGTAGCCTCCCTGGAAGATATTCCCTTTCAGTGCACAGGATTAAGAGAACTGTGTGGTTGAATTTTTGAACACAGACTGAGGCAACAAGAATCTAAAAGCCCAAATCTTAAGACTTAGTGATGGTGTCCATCTTCAACTATGAAGCCCAAGTAGATATTACATCCACACAGTATTAAGATCACACAGATCACAATCGGCAGCACTCTCCCCTTGAGACTGGCTCATCCCTGGAGTGTGGCAGACAGATCTGAATAAATGTTTAAGTTACCTTTCAGATCTCAGGTATTTCACATGAATACTACATAACTCCTTCCAAACATGGCAAATGACTCAAGGTGATGAAATCTGGATTCTGTGATGATTAAGGAGACTGAACTCTAGCAGAATTACAAATCATGTTGTTACCTTCTCAGAAGTGAAAAATGGGAATGCATGTGATAGCATGCATCAGCCAATATCACTATATTTTGTGTGTACATTAAAATATTTAAATTCTTACTTTTCCCCTCATGTTAAAAACAGTACACCAAATTATAATATTTGTTAAAAGGTAAAACATTAAATTAAACATTAAATACAGTGTGGAAAAAATGAATCTATTCATCGCATACCAGTTTGAATGATGAAGACATAATTACTATCATCAAATTTTCTGTACAACATGGACATCATATGTCACTTCTCTACTGACAAGTAAAGCAGCCTGTCTTTGTATGGCTACTGCTAAAGGCAGCCATTAGAGACATTAGCATCATTTAGTTTTTGATTCATTATATATCTAGATATTGCTTGTAAAAGAAAATAGTTGTGGTCTGTACTGATGATATAAACCAATATGTTTTATAGAAAAGGAGAGATGGATAAATATGTGTTACAGTATGTCTCATTGTAGCACTATGCAATTAAATGATTAATACACAGTATATGTATGTATAATTAAATCAATACATATATGTTAGTTATGCTGTATACTCTTTATTTTACCCAGCTGCAGCAATTTTACCGAATGGTATAGAAGTTTTTGAGATCTAAAACAGTCAAATTCCACTGAAGCTGCTTCAGTAACATTTTGATCCTTTGAAACCACAGCAGTTCTAAAAAAAAAAATTTTTTAAATCCATCATGCTGACCAGCAGTGCTGGAGGAAGTGTTGAAATAATTTTACTTCAGAAAACAAGTTGAAATACCTCAATGTAGAAGTACTCAGTTAACTTACAAGTAAAGTTCTGCATTCAAATTGTAACTTTTTGCAAGTATAAAAATATTATTGAGAAAATGTAGTTATATATAAAAATTTGTAGTATGGCCCCCTTTCAGATTATTATTGTTATACACTGTATATTATATTTCTGGATTTTAATTATTGATGCTGTTTGATTATTGATTTGTAGGCAACATCTAAATGTAGCTGGTTGAGGTTAAGATAAGTTGATCTATATACTGTTGGTAGTTAACCACACCTTTTCAATGGAACTCCATTGCTTGGCAACCGCCTGGCCCCTTGTTAACTTCTGTCACACACAAGTTGAATGCATTCCATTTACATGTCAGGATTTTTCATTGTGGGGTTAACTCTAGCCAGGTTAGCCATTGTTAGCAATGCCAGTTGATAACAACGCATTACGCATGCATTTTTTGTGCATACAAACAGCGTAACAACATGTCCAGAGATAGAACAGACAGGACTGTGTGTACGACTGATTTAGTAGACAGAATTGCCAAAAAACTTACTACAACTTTCACTACTGTTGATGCATGGGGCAGCCATGTTGGATTTTGAGCGCGGAAATTCGAGTTTAGGGAATGTGTTTCGGACTTTGACCTCGGAAATTCCGACCTCCGAGTACAAATGGAACTGCGCTATTATTATCCGCTCATATGTTCTGTATGCAAAATATGTATATACAAAGAAACTAGTAACTCAAGCTCTGAAATAAGTGAGTAAAAATTATCAAATGTACCTCTTAGTAGAGAGTCAAGTATCAAGTAGCGGTAATGTAAATACAGTACAAGTATAGTTTTTAGTTGTACAGTACGGGAATAAATGTACTCACTTATCATCACTTAGTTGTAGCAGAACCAGGCCATTGATTTGAATTTTGAATATTGAAAAATTAGAATAAAGATATAGTGTAACACTTGATACAGTAACCGCAAAAATCAACTAAAGTATATTTTTTTTCTTCTGCTGCCCCAAAATAGACCCCATGAGGGCTTATGTCGCCTGCATCCATCCCAGCTTGTTTATATTCCCACATTGGGTTGTAAGAATACATTAGCTCAGAGATTTAGATTGAACGCCTGTGTTTCACCCCAGAGTTGAATAGAGGAGGCCAAGGTGCCATTCCACGGAGCACAGGGATAATCACAGGCGTCGTTACACTGTATTATATGGTTGAGATATTATTTTGGTTGTTTTTCAATAGAGCGTAGGCTAGTGCTTTTGAAATGTGTTCAGTGGCCCCAGTGGATGTAGCATGAAATCAGCAAATTAGTGTTATTATACAGTAGGCAACATCTTCTTTTAAAGGGTTATCACTATGCTAATTATGATCAGTGTTATTTTTTTTTTTTTTTGCTACAACAAATGCATCCAGCCCTTAAATAGACTCAGTCTGTTTCTCTCTTGTCTAATTCAGCAGTCACACCTGCATGCCAGCTGCAGGTTACATCTAAAGCTGTTATTACTTTAATGATTTCTGTTTTCAGTTTAAATGTTTAGATCAGATCCCTGTTGTAGCTAGCGATGATATATATTATATTATGTTGTAGAAAGAAAGTATAGGGGAAAATGTTTGACCAATAAAGAACAGTCTAAACATGATGATGATGTTATTAGGGTGCAGGTCCATGAAGTAAACTATGAGAGAGAGAGAGAGAGAGAAAGAGAGAGAGAGAAATAGAGTAAGACGTACAGGGATACCCGTTGTGAACGAGAAGTAACATTTTTATAACTAATGGATAATATCTTTAGACAATCAAAAATATATTACACCCTGAATGATGTCACAGAGCTTGCTTCTGGGAATTGTGGGAAGTATTTCAAGATTGTTCAAAAATTTTCTTTGCCAAACTTTTTTCACCTACAGATTATGAAATGTCTCTGCCACTTTTTTCACATCTTATAAATATTTTAATTTTCCAAAACCTTACATTAGTAGCCCGTTTGCCATTAATTGTCCACTATCATGACAACAAAACATATTAGTTGCCCTCCAGATCGGGACACACAAGATCATTTATCAGTGGTTTCCAAAAAATGTCTGCTCTGACATCGCTGTGGTTAAGGTTGTGCTATTTAAACATAAAAAATGACTAACTTAGGGAAATATCCTAGCTTGTTAAGTCGTGTTAAAATAGTAATTTCCATGGTCAAAATAATCCATCGGTCAGTAGTAAACAGAAAGCGTGGTTCCTGGTCTAAAAATAACAGCTTTAGAGGACTGTGCAGCCTTGGGAGAGGTATGCACACTCTGAGAGCTGTCTAGTGTTAATCAGTAATTTGTTCAATTTCACAGATCTGTGGTCAGATCTTTTCAAGGAATCAGGCTCTTCCACGCTAACTCATTTACTGTACCAGTCGAGCATAGAAGAAAGCTTCAGGCAGCTCTGCTAAATTCAATACTCTTGAAGCTCTCACTGTCAGCGGATCCAGATCCAAACTGGGTGCCACGTTAACAAGGTGAAGTCACACACAATACCCTGACGTTCACGACAGTTAGAACTGTGGTTTGCCTTCAGTTTATCTTCCCAAGCATGAGTAAGTGCTGCTTACTGGGTACTAACATCCACCTTTGTATGGCCATAAAACATTGCATTTGGGGTTTGTTTGCTGCATTTTGCTTGGATGATTTGCACTCTAATACCAATAGCACCACTGTAGTTGGAGGAGACCTGAGAACTGCGTTTTAAATAATCTTGGTGTGGTTCTTTGGAGTTAAAATAGAATAAAACGGACTAGTCAAAAAAGTTTAAACTGCTTCAAGCATGATGAATGTGTACATCCTGAACCTAATCCTATATTTCAGGGTATTACAGAGGCAACCAGCGGTGTGATGCTCCCTCTGGCAAACGAAAAATACAAATGTATTCATAAATTCATAAATATACTGAAAGAAGCCTAAGGGGAAGATGACTGCAAACAGAGCAACCCTTCCTTTAGACCCCCCCCCCCACACACACACACACACACACACACACACACACACACACACATCAGTCTGCTATTCCTTGGTAGTAGTTGGCTTTGTAATAGCACCAGCATGCATGTTTCTCTCTCACCAGGCAGCTCAACCTGTTATGTACTGGCTTTAAATATAGCACACACACACACACACACACACACACACACACACACATTCTCTAGGACCGTAACTCCGTAGGAAATGGTCTGTGTCTGTTAGTGTTAGTAAAGCACACAAGCGGCCGATTGAATGGTTAAGAGGAATGAGTTCAAGCCATGTGTACTCTCCATGTTCAGACTGAACAGAGCACCGAGCATGCAGCCCTTAACTCAGTCAGCGGTGAACAGAGAAGCTGTTTTCTCTTAAGTTAATGAACTGGTAAAGACAATGGTGTCTAAAAGATTTCTGGTGTCACAATTACATTTCCTGCTTCAGAACATAAAGAACGTAATAAAGCATCAAAGTATCTTCTTTGGTGCTGTTTGTCGACCATAAAAAAAACCTTGTGAGAATGTCTTTTTCTGTATAAAACGGAATAAAGAACAACTGCAACACTAGTGTGATGTACCTTTTTAGCAATATGACAAGAACGTCTTGATTCCTATATAAATAGAAAGAATAACATGCAAATTGGCATCAACTTCCCTTTGCCATTAGTCATTTGTAAGATTTAGTGGCCTCCTGTCAAACACTTAACAATTACTGGCTGTGTCATTATGACTTTTGAAGAGGGCTTAAGAAAATCTTTTCTGCTCTTTAAGTGTGAGTTAATGGTGCTGATGTCATACAGTTAATACACTGTGTGTCAGTGTAGTCTATGTGATACACAGGTATATGCAGTATACCCACTAAGAAAGCTCCAGGATTTCCATATACCCTCTTTAAAATGCCCAATGACACACAACAACATACTTTCCATTATATCTTTGTTATAGTTTGAATTGTCACCTGTGTTTTTCTTCTTCACATAGGCTAAATAAAGGTATTTCCACCGTAAATTGGTGAATAAAAGTTATCTGAATGCAGGTAATGAAGTCTTTGACGCTCAAAATAACCCTGGGGGAGGACAGCCAGACCCCTCACTATGTTATGTCCCCCTCCCCCAAAGGCAGATTCTGGCCCATATATATAGGCCTATATATTTATATACAGTACAGTATACCCACTACAATACATGAGACTACACCACTGGTGTCATTGCCATATTAAAGCCTGAGAGGATGAGTGTGGGCCGGAGTACAAAATGCATGCTGGGTTATTGTGGCGTTTAATGTTTAATGCATCTCTTTCCTCTCTTGCTATTTATCACCCGGAGCAGTAATATCCAGGACATTCTGCACTACAGCGAAGTCAGTGAGGTTTGAGGTGAAGATCAAAAATCGACGAAGAACTTACTGTACTGTATATGTTGCTTGTTGAACTATGGAATTTCACACAAAAAAAGCAAATTTTTGATGTGTTAGTTTTTTTTGGGACGGAAGATGTGAGAGTTCTATTTTATCTAATACTGTTTTGTTTAATCACCATGTTTTCATCTGCATTTCTTTTATCCTGATGTAGTACTTTGTCTTGCCTCTCTATTTGAAAGGTTCAATACAAATAAACTTGCCTTGCATTTCTTTCTGTACTCCATGGATCCTCTTTGTCTCAGTAAATGTTCCTCTTGTCTTTTTGCAGTTTTAGACTATCATACATGATATGATGTGTTTTTCATTTTAACTAAGCAACTGGCAGTACTACATTTAAGAAATGTTGTGCTATACCACTAACTAAAGAAGAAGAAGAAGAAGAAGAAGAAGAAGAAGAGATACTTTATTGATCCCCAGGCAGGGAAATTACATTTGTATTCTCTGTTCATATATATTACACATTACACACAGGCCCAAAATTCACATACATGCACAAACGGGCACTAATGGAGATATGTCAGAATGAGGGGGCTGCCCATTAAAGGCGCTTCGAGCTGTTGGGGGTTTGGTGCCTTGCTAAAGAGCACCTCAGCAGTGCCCAGGAGCTAAAACCCCCAAAATAGCATAAAACTATGCAATCTAGCATATGGATTATTTGACATTCCAAAATTAAACTATCAATGTTCTCCCATGAGAACAGCTACAGTAAGTGTTCAGTTGCTCTGTGTTCTGAAGTGTATTTGTTCCCTACCAGCTCTGCCATTCCTGCTGAGTAGAAAAAATTGATTGCAATACCGTAATATTTTTTAAATTTGTTAGGAATCATAGCGTTCTTGGAGAACAGCGACAAGTTAGAAAATAAAGACACTACATGAGATTAGAATTGAGAAATTTTCACACGTGCTTCAGAAACCGTGTGGATGGATTTAAAACATTACTTTGCAGCTTCATTTTTCTGTAATACCTTTTTAAACGGAGAATGCAATGCGTTCACCCTGTTCTTTTCAACCCTGTCTCCAGTGTAACCCCAGAGATAGGGCTGTGTGTGGTAGCTGAGACTGTAAGTGATTTCCAAGTGAATGAGCTGTACAGGTAGCTTGAGATTGCAGTGGCATTGGCGGTCCCACCCCTCCTCACTTAAATGGGGTTTGACACCAATACAATCCAATACTCAGCATTTAGGCTTAATAAAGATATAATACTTTGCAGGATATTTCCTTCCATTGAATTGCATTGGATTTACACCACCTAGGTGCAACTAATAAACTGTCAACTTATGTAAATTTCCCATGCAATCAATTGTTGTTGTTTCTCCATCAGTTAATGTCTTAATTATTGCTGAACCCCCAGTAAACATGTTCTTAAAGTGTAATAATGACTGCTGTGTTTACTTACATGCCATTCTCTTGAGGGAAGTCACCACTGCTGCTGCTGCTGCTGCTGCATAATTAAGAGGGTTAACAAAGGTTAGTGGCCACAAATGTATGCACAAGATCAGCGCATTCCCGTAAAGCAAACCTGTCAGCTTAGAGAGCACCCGGCAGCAGTGGTGACGGCTTTATTTCCATATGCATAAACACTCTCAGAAAATACCCTTAGATGCAGAATAATTCAGTCACAAAGTGACTGGTTTTAACTGAAGAACCCATATCGTCACCTTCCTAAAATAATGGCCTACGTAATTTTTTCAGGTTTTTCAGAAAACACAAAAAACTAAACGGCCTAAGTCACACGTTTGACATAGGCAATTATACTAAAAGTGTAGAATCACAAGACCTGTTCAACTGAGGATGTAGGCAATTTTACCAGAGGTAGCCAGCACCATGAGGAGATGATTTAGGCAAAAAAAACATTTTTGTCAAAAAATGACATAGGCCATTATTTTAGGAAGGTGACGATATGTATCAGATATACAGTCTCTAACCGCATACGTCTGCAATGCAGGGCTTCATTAGCCTGACAAGCCAGACCCACATCAAGATGTTGGGTCTGGGAACTCTCCATTGACAGGGCTCAATCCGAGGGGCGGGGTAAACGGTTGTCTTTCAAATTCCCTCTGCATGCAATAGGATAGAGCTACAACCAACCAGAACAACGCTAATTGATAGATTAAACTTTTGCCTTATCCGGTCGGCAAAACTCCGAACACATCTTCCTTTTTTAAGAATGACTTCAGTGCCGTTCTTTGTTCCTCCAAGTCTCCCAGAGTCACGGCCAAAGCCGATTCGAAAGACCGCTGTTCACCAGCAGCAGCAGCCATCTTCTTTGTTTTCAAGTAGTAGGGAATTCACGTGGAACCGGCGCAACTCTGCTGTCAATATGTTAAGCCTGCCCACCAACTCAATACACCATGTGATTGGCCTGACCAGAGTTTGTTTTTTCCAGCTTGGAAGCCAACGGAGAGTTGCTGGACAATCCTGGCTGAAAATTACATTTGCTGCTGCTAGGGTGCGTCTAGATTTCTAGGCTAGGGGTTCATTTTAATCAGAGACCAAACTGAGATGTAATAACAGAGAGTGGTCTTTGTGGTGCTGTGTATTCATGTATTTCAGTCTAAGCTAATTGTTCAGTGTCTACAACAATAGAAGAGTTTATTTAATAGGTGCTGTGACAAGTCTTCTTTGTTGAATCATGACAGCTTTACTTGCACATACTTGCATGATTAAGCCATTGAAATGCTGTAAACACTTTGGTTCACAACAAAACAATGCTCCCATAATTTGAACGATCTGTAAGTTGTGATGTTTCCCTACGTTAAGTCAGATGTTGCCACATCTTTCCTATGGCAAATAAACTTTGCTGTTGTGTACAATTATAGACAATAAATGGCTTGTAGGGAAGAGGACATTTTGATTTAATGGAATCACTCACACTCTTGGTGGAGTACTGGCAGTAAAAGGATAGAGAGGAAACTGGACAATGGGACTGGACAGTGCTGTTCACTGGGGCACAGAGGGTTGAACCCAATCCAACATAAACAGTATCAATGCCATCACTTTTGCTTAGGCTTGTGGTAATAGTAGCTCTCCCCTGAGCTATTGCATAGATCGTTCCAGTTGTCTCATGTTTATGCATAGGATGGCAGCCCACTCACTCCCACACCCACCTCTTCTCCCTCCTTCCGCTGGTGTGTGTGTTTGGTCTGTCTACACTGACTAGTGCTACATGGTGAGTCATAAGTGCAGAAATGCTATGTTTGGGAAACACCATGCAGGGGAAACAGCAGGGGAAACAGCAGGGGAAATACGGCGTTTAGTGATCACAAATAAGGGTAACCCCGAATTGTCGAATATGCAATGCTTCGATCGAAGAAGCCTGATTTGACTGCCAATCTCACCGTTGAATCGTCGCAAAGGCATTATAAAAATGAGAATCACGCCATTTTGGCTATATGGGGTGCTCGATGTCGGATTTTATATATAACTACCTGTTTTCCATACAGCATATTATGATATAAATAGGCCTATCAACATATAATGCAGTAAATAAAAATGTGCAAAGAAAGAAGCTTTTAATAAGTCTGTGTCCTAATTGGTTGCATGTTATTGCTTATTATTTTTTTAAATTTTTTTTTGATGAGGACAGTTTCCATAATTTCTCAAGTTTGTTTCATGCTGATATATGTCTGCTCTTATTAGCTAACTCACTCATCTTTCTTTTGAAAATGTGACTACATTTTGGGTGGCAGTAACAGACCACCATAACCAATACAATAAGGGATTTTATGGCTGTAGGAAGTTCTGTTATGTCACTCTTGTTGCAATTCCTTCTGCCTGCATGGGTCATAGATTACTTAATGTCCATTCAAACACGTCAGCGCACATTTACTGAAGCTCAGCCTTGAGGGCTACCTATTGGATATGATAGGGAGAGACAGAAAGCAGAATCGCTTCACATCCATCGGTAGAGGCTCTGCAGTGTATGTCACTGACTGCTTTGGCTTTCATCCAGACCTTCCATTATGTCGTCACCAGACCTTGACAAAAAAGGTCTGAGCCACTCCATTCAATGACTGGGAAATAGGCTAATTTTGATACCTTACTGAAGCCTCTGTGTTACTTGTAATTCTTGCACCTTGATTGCCTTTTTACTTAGTGTGGGTATGTTTAGCCAAATCCGGAAACACTTAATTTAAAAGCCATATTTTTTGATTGGTCCAAAGAAAACCAATCAACTGTAAAGTAGCCCAAAGTCATTTATCTCTTCCAGAAAGGTTGTGCTGTCTTGTTAGCGGGATTTAGGACAGAAGTTCACATGCACTGCATGCAGTGCAATTCACATTATTTGATTAGATGTCATTTGATGGAGAATATGAAAGGTAGGGACTGAAGATGACTTTTCTTTTACAGTAAAATGGCATGCAGGTAATGTTTACCATGGTCACCATTGTAGTTTAGCATGTTAGCATAGTAAAGGCTAATGGGATATAAAAACTTTTGGAAAATTGAATGTTTGACCTGATTATGGGGCTGGATAAAATGGGAGGGCATCACAGAAATTCAGCAATTCATTCAGTGGAGAACATGAGTATCTGTAATTGTCATAGTTGTCACACTGAACCAGAAATGTCCAATGGTGGCTCTAGAGAAAATGTCAGTGACCACTAAATTCATTTAGGTACATTTTCTAGGAGCCATGCATGTCTGGACAAATGTTTTGCCAATTCATCTGGTAGATGTTAAGAACTTCATAATTAATACATTTCACCAGCTGCTGGTGCTACATCAAGAGTCAGGGGATCGCCAAAGTAATTAGGATTCATCCTCTAGGGCTGTTCGGTTATTTGTGTGTCAATCTTTATTTGCTGAGATAATTTACTGTTGACCAAGGTGGTAGGCCAACGGACCAAGAATTCTGATCTTTATTTGATTTTGATTTATTTAATTGTATCAAGAATGCCTTACACATGAAAAGACATCAAATACAATCGAGGATAAAAACACAATAACGTCCAGGACTTATTTTCATTGTGGTCCTATTGAGATTATATGTTGTCCCGAACCCAAATGTTGTGTTTCCTGCTTTAAGCAGACACATCAATGCAACAGCTCTCTCCAGAAATATTGTTTTACGTTTCTACAATTCCACTTTATGTACCGATCAGCTCTAGAGTGCTTTGCCCTATTCATACTACTTGCAGACAGCCTCAGTACAGTATTTTTTGGTTACATTTTACTTGAAGGTATCTACATAAGAGTGACATGACACTGTCATGAATGTGTCATAAACATTATAAACAAGTCATAAGCGTTTATGACATAACGCTTCTTTTAGTAAGTGTCATTCGGACAAGATAGGGTTAGAGTTAGAGTTCATATGTCATGACTGTGTCATGACAGTGTCATGTGTTCATGACAGTGTCATGTCACTCTTATGTAGATACCTTCAAGTAAAGTGTTACCGAATTTTTTTAAGTGCAGTGGTGGATTACCTTTAAATATTAGATCATACGTAATGTGAGCCAAATAAGTGAACACAGAAGGGAACTTCTCCAAGTGTGGTTTATTTAAGAAAACTGTGTTTATTACATGACTGAACTGCAGTATTTTGCCCTAATAAATTTTTTTACAACTCTAGTACAAGTCTATTCACAGGACCCACCTAACAGAAACATACATTTTCATGTGGGCCTTTTAATTACAAAAATCCGTTGTGTGTCTCCAAAAATAAAAAATACAGATCGATGACTGAGAGATAAATAGATAAATACACAATAATCAAATCAAACTCAATCAGCCAATAAATAAATAGAAGAATAAATAACATTCAAAACATCTTTGGCCAAACTCGGGCCACTTCATTGTCCCCACAGACTGGACATTGATCTTGGTAGATGCCTCAGCCAGTCAGAGCACAGTATGCTGACTGAATAAGCTTAACCTGTGGGGTTGGAAGGATCAACACTGGATATGTGGCATGGAATAGCAAGTGAAAGAACAATTATATTGAGGCACTTTTAAGGATGTTTTAGGAAATGACCACATTTCCGTGTATATGCGTATTCCCCAAGAGGAAACAAAACGTAAGACGAGAACATTCAATTGAAAGGTAATTGAATGGCTGCTTGGCTCATCTAATCATGTTTCCTTATGTTCCCTCATTTTCTTCTTTTTCTTCTTCTTTTTTTTACAATTTTGGGACTGAGCATGGTAAAGTACCATATAAAATAGAAAACGGTGAGCTGGAAAAAAGATGAAAACAGATAACATGGGAGGAAAACAATGGTAAAACGTGTGTGTGTGTGTCGCCAACCAAAAGAACAATGTTACATATTTGCTTTTCGAGTCTGTGAAAAACATCAATGTGTGTTCTCCGTGGTGGTTGAGTCTGACTGAGTTTCTGACTGTTCCCCAAATATCCCTGCTAGTGTCTTAAAGCGGGGTCCCCAGTCATTGAGGTAATCATAGTCCTCCTCGAGGTCTATGGCGAGGGACTCGATGGAGCTTAGCGACTCGGCCACAGAGCCGTCACCCTCGTAAGCGTACGTGGCCAGGGAGTCATAGGGCGGTGCCGAGTTGTCCACGTCGTGCTCTTTCAGACGCTGGTTGATGAAATCTCGAATGTCGGCACTGTCCTGCGAGACAGCCGGCCTGGGACCTCTTTTCATCTCAGGTTTGACGTCCCTGCGGAACAGGTTCTCTTTGACAACCTTAGGATTGCGAAGTGTCCCCATGTCAAATGCATGCGTGTCCTCCTCTCCCCCTCCTTCATCGTCATAGTGGATCACATTATCCCGGATGTCCTCCTTGGATGACATGAGTGTTTCCTTTTTCTTTTGCCGTCTCAAGCCCACAAAGAGGACCACGATTACTGGGGGAACAAATTGAATGCAGAATTACATGTGAGACTACTGTCCACACACCCACATTACTCAGCCTTAAACACATTTTCTGTCAGGAAAAGAGAGAATTCCAAGATGCCAAGATGTGATTTTTTTTTTAGCTATGTTAGCATCATGGCTATAGGTATGGCACTAATGGTTGATCGGTTGGTCGGTCCACCCCTTCGGTCCAGTATTTTTGGTCTTTAGTCAGACAATTTTAGGATGGAATGCCATGGAATTTGATACAGATATTCATGTCCCCCCTCAACATGAGTTTTAATGACTTTGGTACTGACAATTCAGCTAGCACCACCAGCAGGTCTTCGTGTTATTTTCATAAACACTTTGGTTTATGGCCCAATATCTGTAAAACTAATCACCTTTCCATAAGCCTCAGCCGTATGTTGTGTTAATGCTTACAAACTAGCATTGTCAATGTAATGTTAGATGTTAGAATACTGATGTTGACACACCCTCAAAACTACTAGTATGTCTGGTTTACATGTAACCTACAGTATGTATTAGCAGAATTCCAATGATGTAGTGAAATCCTGCTTGACACTGAGATAAAGAAAGTTGAAACTATCATAAGTTACCTTGACATCTAAAACACAGTTTTCATCCACAATTGGCCCAGTTTAACCTGCAAATCAATGCCTTCTGGTAATTGAATTGCTTCTGTTGGCTCCAGGCAAATAATGTGGGCTGGCAGCATTACATACTTAGAATAGATAGCACAAGAACTGTAAGCACTGTTGGAAAAAAATACCGCTGAGAATAGACCCAAAGCACACCGTTTACTCTTTTATCATGCAACCCTTCAGAGGTTGCTTGAGGTTCTGCACGTTACACACTGTAGTGCCACAGCATGATTTTCAACACATAATGTTACAATAAATTTACTTATCTCCCTTTCCTCTTTCAGTGCAATCTGTCTCCTTCTGTGTCCCTCTCTCTCTCTGTCTCCTCTGTGAAATATGCAGTAAAATGTGATTTTCCTCTGGGTTTTTAATATACAGTTGCATCTAGGCAGAAGAGCAATGGCCAGGACAAAACTGGAATCATTCAGGTGAAAGAGTCCAATAAATACATGAAAGTATACTTAAGTAGGTCTCTTCCTTTCATCCTTGCTGTATCACGTTTCCTTTCAGCCTCCCTTAACTCCCAAGCGATTTTATTTACCTGTGTATAGTGTGCCAGCTCCCCCCAGTGGCCCCTACGTAGACTTCACAGTCAGCTATTGTAGGACACAGTGGTTGAATACAGCTTGTCACTGGGTGCAGTCAATCCACATCAGTTTGTAAGAGACAACAATGCAGATAAAAGTCTCTGCACCAGTCGGTTTAATTTACCTCATCATTCCTTCGCACAGGACAACTGGGTCATCCTGACAAATCCTGCACAGGAACTAAGTGGCTCTATGGAAATGTTCTCGGTGTGAGTTCTGATTTCCTCTGCCACTTTCCTTCTCAGGGACAGCATGATAGTTTGGCATCAGCCTCAGCCTTGGGGTGAGTTGATTTGGAGCTTTGAAGACATTCCTCTCACATGCAGTGAACACACCAACACTAGAGCACACCACTACAGTCGACTGTGTGCTTTCATGTTCCCTCACATGTAAAACAATGAAATCCAAGCTGATTTTTTACATGAATACATTCATGAAGGTAATGAAATATGATTTATGATGAGGCATAGCTGGAGTATAACAGTGCTGGACTACATGTTAGAGAGAGAAAGAGAAATGTAAATGCAGCTCAATTCAGAGGTCATGGCCACCTTTGACTTCTGCTGTAAAATACGAACATCTTTAACAACCGACCATCCCCATATTCATAATTCAGAAAATGATCCCATAAACCTACATTTACTTCCTCCCTGCTATGTAGATGAGTTTGGACATTAATAGCATGGAATTAAGGAGGAGTTTTACAACCATGACCTTGTGGGGAATGTAAAAGCTGTAGCCTGCGAAGCAGCCACAGGGCAGCAAGATTGGATTTAATTTATAGAGCCAAGACTCCCTCCCTCTACTCTTGAACGTCTCATTGAATGACCAAATTCATATGCGTTCTATAATTAACTGCGGACATTCCTGGAGAGATGCCAGACCGAGTGTTATGGTCAGCTCAGCAAGTTTGGATTCAGGTGTTGTCAAAAATGGCATAAAATTGATATAGATCTAGCCGTTTAGATTTGTATTTCAGGTTTTGAGCATAGTGCAGTGTTCTAGTACTTGAGACTGTTCTCAAGACCACTTTTTGAAGGTTTTGTCTTGGAATCGACTGCATTTTTAGTCGGTCTTGTCTCATCTCATATAAAGAGGACTCTGGATTTTAGTTCAAGACCGGTCAAGACCACAACTGCCTTTTTGATTATTTTATCAAGACATTTCTCATGATACATTTATGGCAATAAAAGATCTTAATTTGTGTTGTGTGGGTGTTTTTTTATGGGAATGTAAATCTTTCAGATCAATTTGAGCAGTGCCTATGATTAGCATTGTCCACATTTTATCATGTCATGCAGTGTGGGACTCGCACTGTTCTGGTCTTGGTCTTGACTCGGTCTCGCCCTGCCTTGGTCTTGGTCTTGACTCAGTCTCGATACACTCTGGTCTTGGTGATGACTTGCTCTTGGTTTAGGTGGTCTTGAACACAACACTGGCTCAGTGTCTTAGAATAAGCTTTAACATTGACATCACAAGCCAATCAACACCTAAAAACCGCACCAGGGAGAGATTTCTAAATCTAAACTAACCTGTCAATCGAAATTATGAAGGTGAGACAACGCACACATGCTGGTTTGGAAGAAGTAGTAGTATGGACACTTCATTTCAGAAGGTTATTGAAGTTATTGCTCATACTGTACATGAAAGAAAGACCAAATCACAAGTAAAGGTTAAACAATTGTCATATTCTTCTCTAATACCAACAACTAATGATAATTCAGAAAAGCACACAGCTCACTGAGATATAATTGAATCCTAATTTCTGGAAGATAAAAGATATAATCTTTCACCCAGTTGGAGCTGCCAAAGTCTGCACATTTTAAGTATTTAAGATATATATGGCAATATATATAACAACTCTCTGTTTCCTTTATGATTATCAAGGATGCAATGCTAAAATTAAGAATTTTTACAAGCCATAAGACAACAGGTCTCACCTAATAGGATGATGATACACAGAAGGATGGCGATCAGAGCTCCTGTGCTGAGACCCACGGGGAGAAAGATGGCCTCAGCGCTGCAAGTTAGGAGGGAACCGTCTGCTTCGCAGCCACATACACGGATGGTCAGGGTGCCGGTGCTGCTCTTAGGAGGGTAGCCATTATCGTCAATCACCACAGGAAGGAAATAGATCTCATGCAAACGGCGTCTAAAGCCACTCCGCTTTGTCACAATTCCAGCTGTGTTGTCTAGAGGGAGGGGAAAAAATCAAAAAGAAATCTTCAAAACAGCCATTGAGGTGTTGAGAGGGTATGTAGTCTTAGATTAAAAGAGTTGTCCAAATTTGCATGGGAGGCCTGAAGTAGTGCAGCAAGTGCTTTTTCCTTGATCTGTAAAAGTTAGACAGGGTTCTGACCAAAGCAAAAACCCAGTATAATCTCACACCAATCAGCCAATCCTCTGAACTACATTACAAGTCTGGAGGTCCAAGTTTGAGAAAGATAAAACTTTTCAATGTCTGATAACTCGTCATGTTTGATATTGAATCCTCTACAAATGTGCCGCTCTGAATGTGATGAGAATCTGCAACGTATCAAAGAGTCCTATCAAAGCTCTCACCATTTTACACCGCTTTCTCTGAGTGCAGGCAGCATCACTCCAGAGAAACAGCAGATTAGCAATGAGAGATAATAGATAAAAAAAATGAAAACACACAAAGGGAACAACTCGTTAAGACAGCAGTAGGTGTGAGAATGGGGGAGTGGAATGGAGGTCGACAATGTATGCAACGAAGAGGGAACGTGTCACGTTGGACCTGCCTGGTTCTGTCTGCTACCGCTAGACTGTCTGACCCCTGTCAAGTCCAGTTTGTTCCGCTGACGAAGCCTGGCACTTTTTCTTGACAGGAGGTCAGACATTATAGCACACCTTGCATGTTGTGCACAACTGTGATTTAGTTTGTTCTCTCTCTCTCTCTCTCTCTCTCTCTCTCTCTCTCTCTCTCTCTCTCTCTCTCTCTCTCTCTCTCTCTCTCTCTCTCTCTCTCTCTCTACCTCTCTCTCTCTACCTCTCTTGCCAAACCTGTCCATGGTGCCTGTGGTGTTTGTGTTTCCTTGTCCCTGCCTATCAGATCGTACTCTCTGTATCTGGAGAGTGTGTGCTCGCAGGGCCTCTGGCAGCCAGGAAACTGCAAGACAGTGTGTCCAAAAGGTAAAAAACTGGATCAGAGGTTCAGACCTGGGCTTGTCAAGGATAGTGAATGCATTCGTCTTCCTGGACTCATCCTGCCATGTCCCACTTTTCATTACCCGTCCTCCTGGTTAGACTTCAAAGGGCTCGGCCTGTGCGCGCTGCAGAGTGTCATATATGCCCTTATCATAAGACAAAGTCTGACTGCATGCGTTACAGACCTGCCACTCGTATATAAGCTCTGAGAAACACACTTTTTAAATAGCAAATGATTTATCTCGAGAGGGGGGTTGTCCTCATTCCAAACTAATTGCATGTAGAAATTGGATGGTAGCTGTTAAGATGTAAGCAATAATGGTTCTATTTTGGATTTATGTGCCACTAAATTCAACTATTATTAATATACTATTTAAGAGATGATGTAGAGCGAGCGGGTCAGGATGATGCAGGGCCCTGATGCGAAGCAGTGCTTACTAAAGAAATCAATAATTTGGCACATAAATATGATTTATAAATGATATTTTAAGAGTCTATGATCAGAACTGCTTCCATAGCAACAGTCTGTTATTCATAGCAGCGGTTTGCTATTCAGAAATAACGTAGAATGTAGAAGTGTTTGACCAATCAGAATTGAGTATTCAACAAAGCCGTCTCATAAAGTTTGATATTTTTTTTACTATAAAGGCCACTTTCCATATAATTTACAAATAGTTCACAGTTGTGTGTTGTTGTCAGTTGTTTATTTCAAGTAAAAGAAGTTTATTTACCGTCTGCTTTCTTTCTAAGAAACTGTACTTGACTACAGGCATAATTTCTTTATCACTCACATTTCTTTATTGTAATTTGTCAGGGGTAGATAGCAACTTTTCAATGCTGAGTGATGTGGTTTCCATAGTTTAGAAGTTTAGGCTGCATTATTAGGATAGTAAGTGTGATTAGGTGACATCTCCTGAGAGAATATAGTTAAAAATCAATCAGCTGTTTCGCCCAGTAGTGATTTGCCATGTTACCAAACAGGGGTGTTGTCAGGATACACTTACTTCCAAAGTCCCGGATGGTGAAATTCTTGTTTTTCATGTCTTCTTCCTTTGGTGATTTGAAGGAGAACTGTTGTCCAGCCGTCGGTAGATCTTGGTCTTTTGCACTGAAAGTCTGAATCACCTGTTAAAAAGGAAAATAAAAATCATGTTCTTTGATGATGAAAAAAACCCTTTTATCTACACATTTGGATTTGCACAGTTGGAAGGTTTTCATTTTGAGTCGTTGTTTCCATGTCAAATGTTTGTTTTGAACAGAACATAAAACTCCTACAGTCCAAATTGTTTTTGGCAGAAACAAATGTGAAATTATTCAACACTGAACAGAAGTGCCAACTAGTCCTGAACTGACTGCATGTCAGACCTGTCAGCGCTGAAACAAGGCAGTGAATTGTTCTCTCGGTAGTTTTGGATACAGTGGCTGAGCGCTTGATTTATAACGTGTTCAAATTCCTGGATCACCTCAACACACAGAGTAATGGATTAAGATAATTCCCACCTGCTGGAGCTTGTTTAAGGGTTGTTGTTTTATATTGTTCTTATACTACAGTACATCTTCTCAGAGCACAGGGCCAACTTCAGTTGCATTCCCCAAATAACCCACAATAAAACAAGAAAAATGTCATAAATCCAACACCTACATACATCTACTACAGCACTTCAACAAACTGGATGACTTATATGTGGAAAATGTGTAAAAGCATTTACTGAAACAACCACTGACTTTTCCACACCGCTACACACAGACTGCTGATTCAGCCTCCTCTGTACCAGACTGCTGACGGCTTTCTACTTTCTTCTTTCCCCCCCAGGCGTCTCGGAGCTTTGTCTGAAACCGGCTGTCCTGCCAGCCCATCTGTGCTACCAGTCTGCTCTTCCCCCGCACACTGGGCTTGACCCGCTGCAGACCTGATGCCTCGGCCCTGATGCAGGAGCCACCAATCAGCCTCCCTGCCCTGTTACATCACCTCGGCTATGTCACTCTTCCTCTCTTTCCCCTCTCAGTGTTCGAACGAAATCCCCTACAGAGGAGTAAACCTGACACCAGGTGGGATGAGTGCTCTGTTGTATTCCCGACAGCAGCTGTACAATTCACACTATTGATTCCAGCAACCAAATTAGCTTTGTGATGAATACATCCAACTTACAATTACTTTCACTTGAATTTAATCAATTAATCAATCTGTTTTCATGTCAGTAAATAAGTTATTTCAGAAATAATGGCTAACGTCAGTCAACATTTCCAACAAAATTATGTCTTTAAAAGATTTATTTTGCATTGTGTCCCGGAGGAAGAGCAGTTAAGTCGCATATCATAAAGCTGCAGTTTCCTGTAAGGGAAATTATACAACCACACACATCATTATGTTTGAATATGTTTATTACACATAAACCTTGAACCCTACACCAACCATATGTCCTACATCTGTACTGCATGTGTAATCATGAATTATTTCTACTCCGTGTAACACTGCTCAAGCAAACCTTTGCCTGATTGCTCTCGAGAGTGCTACAAATATAGCAAAAGGTTCCTGGGAAAGTGCGTTCAGGACAGAAAGTCTGCTTGTGTTAGAATGTAACAACCAGCTGCCAGCAGTAACCGTAAATCGAGAATAGACAGTTGCCACCAAGGGAAGCATCCTCATCTTCGGAAAAGTCATGCATGGTTCGAGCTTGGCCCCAGGGAGTGCCAGCTAAGAGTTTGGTTCAACACATTGTCATGAACGGGTCCATATGATATTGTACGAAAATGCATGCACACCAAAACGTATGAAATCCTACGAAATTGACCGGGTGGTCACATGATGCCGTCTGGCTACGATCTCCATGACGCGGAGCGGCAGTTGCTAGTTGTTTAAACCGCTACAGACCTCTGTTGTATCAGCAGTAGGTGGTTCAGTTACCCAAAAATAGGTGACTTTGAGCCGGGTACAGAGCACCGCGAGCTGCAGGTCGATTCGGGGGACATTACGGTTAAATTTAGTCCAGAAAATATGAGTGTTTAGCCGCAACAAAGGTTAGGATTAGGCACCAAAATGACTAGTTAAGATCAGGAAAAAGATTGTGGTTTGGATTAAAACACTCCTAAGAAACACGCATTTCCTGGGTGAAAGGCTTTAGTTTTCCCCAGGAAACGAACTCCGCTCCCTGGCTTGAAAGTCCTGTATGTTAACGCCCATCCCTCCACCCAAACCTCCACCCTACAGCGGCCATCAATGTAGTGAATACAGCAAAAACAATGTGCAATGCTTAAGAATTACAGTGCTTAACTTTTCATAGCTTTTTGAACGGGTGGTTCATGAGAACAAGCTGTTTGGTTAGTTATTATCTGAAAGGCCAAGGTGATAAGAAAGCAGCGTGGCAGAAGGGAGGTTGACCTAAACAGGATGAGACAAGAGACTGGACCGCTCCAAGGTATTAAGGAAGAGAACAGCTTCTCTTGGGTGTGCACTTTTCAAACTTACTTTTGTCTTGTGTACCATGCTCTGAGCATTAATAAAGTGTGACAATACTGTACGAGATTTTTGTCTCATTCTTTTTTTGTCAGACTGGAATTGCAAAGTTGCTGAAACAGTCCCCGGTTCGATCAACCAGGGACCTTTGTTGCATGTCTCACTCCCCCCCCTTCTCATTTCCTGTCAAACTATAATATTAACTGTCCAAAAAAAACAGTCAAAAAACCTCAATCTAATTCATTTACAATGACCGGAAAATGAGAAAAGCTGTGAATATTTACATTTTAGAAGATTGAGCCTGCAAAATGTTTGGCATTTTTACTTAAGAAATGATGAATGAATAATCAAAACTCATTAATTATCTGTCAACTGAACAACTGATTATTCAACAAATGGGTTTAGCTTTTATAAAAACTCCTAATAAACAACACTAGATACTGGCCAGCCACCTCCACCACTGATATTATGACACTTACTTCCTACAGCTACAGAAAATCCATCTCCATACAAAATAAACAGTTTTGTTTGCACATTTTTTTGTCACCTCAAATAATTGCTTAGTGATGTTTCTAAGTAACAATATGTCTGATGATTCTTTAAATGCATATGAAAATGTGTGTAAGTTATGATACTGTCGATCATCAGCTTCAAAGAAGGAGAAGAAGGACGAAGGCATACACTACACTATTAATCCCTCAAGGGTGAATTCAATTTCATCATCTGTATATGGCATTAGCCATTAAAAGCATGTTTGTTTAATGTTTTAATTACACTATTAATTATAAATACTGTGTAAGAAATGCTCCTTTTCATGGAATCAAAAGTGCTTCCCACCTCTCCTCGATCATAAGTGGAACTGTGGCTGCTGTAACTGCTTATTACTGGGTGCTATTGTAAATGTTGAATGGCTTTAAGTGTATTCTGCTCAGCTGCATTGTAAATTAAGCTAGATAAGAGCACCAGCTAAATGCTGTAAATGTAAATGTAATTATTCCACCATAACAAACTGATTATTTGGGTTAGCATTTCAATGTGGCATTATAAAAAGCCTGTGAAAGGAAATACATTAAAGAGCGAGGAACACATAATGGCACTGGCTGTCCTAAGTATATTTAATACAGAACGAACTCCGCAGTAGTACATATTCTTGTTTTATGTTTCCTTTGTGGTTGCTTTTTCTCATTTCACACTTGGCCAGTTGACCAGTCAGGACTCTGAGTGTAATAAATAATAAAATAATATAAGCTGTAGTGCTTTGCCATAGCCATTTGTATTTGCAAATCTCAGTTTTAAGGTCTCAGGCCACTCAAAATAGTCAGTTGCTTTTTCTTGATTGGCTGTGTCCTGGTTACAGATGAATTTTCATGGGAGGTTGTGCCACAGCGTGAGAAACTCCAAAACAAGCGGTTTGTATGTTTTTCCAGCAGTGTGAGTGCACATAATCATCTAGGGAGAAGTGTGATGGATTTTTACAAGAGATGATGTGCAATTCTTTATCATTCACCAGCTGCGCACAACACCTGGTGGAATCATGCTGTGGAGACACTGGAAGAAAGTGCATATTCTGCACTAAAGGGCAAGGGAGGAGAGGAGGAGAGAGGGAAAGAATAGGAAGAGATTAAAGTAAGGAAAAGAAGAGATGAAGAGATGCCTTTTGCATAAAGGGCACATATTGCACAATGATTGCAGCTGACATAAATAGAAGGATGTGACTGTCTAGCTGTCTGCACTTGTTTTCTGCCTTTTTTTAAAATGTAAATCTTTTTGTCTACTTTTTGTACTTTTCGAAAAGTGTTCAGGTAACTTTGGCAGAAAAGTGTGCGTTCATGTAGGATCCCAGTAACCTGACTCCGCCAGATGGATTGCTTCACATTTGCTCGGCATATCCATCTGGGAACGTTCCGTTGGAGAACGTTTGGGAAGGGGCGAAAATACTGGTTAGCTGATTGGATAAACCATCTGTCTATCACCACCTATGTTGGTGATAGACGGACCAAATCAACCAATCAGATCAACGAAGTGTATGACGTACCAACAGAGCATCGACGAAGCCAGGCTCCCCCTGCTGCTGCAGGCAAAGCATAGCTCGTTAGCTCAGCAAGCAAGTAACATGTTGGTAAAGGATATTTGCCGTTTGTGTAACGAGAATTTACGAATAAAAGGCCCCATTTCAGGTTCCCGGTCCATATTCCAAAAGAAGGATCCAAGAGAAAAAAACATTAGCGAGCGGCTAACAGAATCAGGGCTACCGCTGTCTGAAAATGTGTCTAGATCAGGTCGGATTTGCATGCGTTGCTTCCGCTTGCTGAGCCTCGTGAGACCATCCTGATCTGGCAAGCTCCTCGTTGCATCACACCTAAACCCGCCTCAAAACCAACGCTGATTGGTCGGTCGTTTGGTGAACGGCTCCAAATTTTCTCTGCCTCAAGATGCCAGACTGATCTGCGAGTGGAAAACTGGAGCTCGCGAGATCAGGATGGTCTCAAGAGTCTAGGATCCCAGCAGCTGATTGAAGGAAAAAAGTTTTCAGGGCCTTTAAGAAAAATGCTAAATAGTTATTTTTGCATTTGGGATTTGTTTTTAGTTTAGAATCCAGCATCGAATTGGCCTCGACCCCATTCCTAAGTGTCTCTACTCAATCTTAAAGGCTGAAAACATGTCAAAAGTCACAGACAACTTCATGTTTGGAAGACAGTGACGCCTTGGAATGCGGGGCACAGCCGTTGTTTTGATTGCAACAGGCCTGAGGACCAGTGTAAACATCCTCAATGTGATGAGGAGTCTACAGCAATTTGATAGACTGTCAAAGAAGCTGTTCCCTCAGAATGCTAACTGCATATAGATGCTGGTTAATGGGCTAATTTACAGGCACAGGTGGTTTACAATGCGCACAGGCAAATTCTCCACTGCATCTCAAATAGATCATCTGAAATGTACTCTAGGTTGCTGATATGCAAAGCGCTGCTGTGCTTTATGATTACTTCTCCCGCTGAATCGAACCCTACCGACACAATCAGCTCAAGATTTAGATTCATACTCTGTGCTGAAGGGTTCTCTGCAAACTCCGTTGAAATAAAAGGTTTTATTCAAGTGACCTTGAGTATAATGCTGGAAATCAACCTTCTGTTAGGTATCAGCGTCAGAGTTAAATGTGTGCATTTCCTACAGCAATAGGGTGCTTCAAAAAGCAGAAAATACCAATAAACTTTGTCTCCACGCACCTTCAGTTCAGTGTTTATTTCTGCCTGAGTGTAAACATTGACTCTTTGCCAGCGTTTATAGAAATCCACCCCTTTCAGATTCAATTTAACACTTTTAGATAGTTTTCAACAACCACCTTGGAGCCATATCGGCTTCATGGGAGGACAGACAACACCCCGGTAAACAGTTGTCAACTCACTGAAAAATCAACATGTCTTAACACAAGAACATTTGCTGTGTTAAATGCCACAAACGCATCATGCATGCACAGAAAGAGGCAGGGAAGAGAGGAAACGTGAACGTACCTGTCCCACTTTGGCATTTTCACACACAAAGGTCTCATATGGACTGGAGAGTTCCGGTGGGAACTCGTTGATGTCCAACACATGGACGGTGACGGCCACCCGACTGCTCAGAACTGGACTATCTGGAGAAGAAAACGCGACATAGACACAACAAGTGTTTAAATAAAGCACAAATGTGCACATTGTTACATGAATGCAGAAAGAAAATACAACATGGGAGTTTTTTTTTCTTCACAGTACTGACATCATGTGGATATCAAAAGTACTACCATCATATGATGAGCCAAAGCATAAAGGTTTATCAGTAGGATAGTCAAGTGGTTGAAGAGGCTGTCATAGCCGAATGTCCAGTCAGTGTCCTTGAGCAGATGCTACCTGCTCGCCTGCTGCAAGTCGCCCTGGTTAAATGCGTCTGCTAGAAAACCCTTGATGTGTCTGGAACATGTTGATGCATAATTTGCACCCGTGTGCTGCTGTTTTATGGGGCTTTTGATTGATGATGTAATGGAGAATTAAATAAAAACACAGTAAATGCATCCCATGCGCTGCCTGCAAATAAAGCATGCCTCGCATTACGGAATATGGCTCTACAGAGAGAATATTTTCTTTACAAGCTTTTTTTTTTCTCAGGTTCTATTATGGGTTTTAGCCATAAGATGTGCAGCCCGTATTAATTATAGCGTGGAAGCCCCCTTGAGAGGGACCAACTTGAATCCAGGGTTGTTTGTTACAATGTTTCCTCACAGCAGGGGCACAATGGGGAAATGTTCTTTTTGTGCGAAAGCCCAAGTAAGGTAAACTTTACGGATTTGATGTGGGAATAGGCTTTGCTCTGCAGTAGGGGGCTTAGTGTGCACTTGTTTGTGTGAGTGCCAGTCCAGTGTTTGTGTGTAGGTGGGTGGTTTAGAAGAATGCAGGAGGGGGGGGGGCGTCACAAGGGGATTGGAGACGCAGCCACAGCTCTGTTAGTAACCTGTCTCTGACCTTGATGGAAAAAGCAATCTTCCCACTGAAGTAAAAATGACACAGGGCATGGAATTTGCTGCTTTGCACTGACTGAACTACCGACAATGATGCTCAGCCCGCAAAAATACTGATCTTTTCTGTCATCGAGGTGAATTCTTTGGCCTCTAAAAAGTTCAAACAACTTCATATCTTCTAGATCGACAAAATCTGTAAAATTTGACTTTGAAATCCAAGGCTTACGGGTACAAGGATTTATCGTTTCCCCCTCATCTCATCTCAAAAAACCCATCTCCATAACTGTTGACTGCCTCCCAGTATGCCATCAGTGATATATCTTTCAGCCCACTAGATGGAGCAATGGTATAGTGATTATATTCAAATCTGACTTGCGTCAGCATTTAAGCCCAATAACAAATGCTCTATTTATTTTATTGAAACAGAATTCTGTGTTGCTACAGAATGCTTGATCGGTCAGCCATAAAGTTGCCTGCTTTATACTGCTTTACTACTGGATATTACTTTTTGATTAGGCTCATTTTAATAAAAAAAAAACAATCAACCAAGCAAGCGAGCAATCAACCACAAATCTATAAAAAATGTGCTGCAAAACAGAGCTAGAAAGATTCCTTGTAGTTAGCAATATTTTAAAAGTGCAACTGTGGACAGAAGTAAGCCAGCTCACAACACAAACTCCATGGTAAGTGTGAAACTACACTCAATTTCTGTAAATAGATAATGTATGCGTCCTCAATGCATCGAACCAAGGTTATTATTGCATTTAATAGATCCTCCCCTCGCATTGACTTTTAGAAATTGCCACTGGGCTTAAACGCCAAAAAGCAAACCGTTAATCTAACCCTGGCTCTTATTTAGCAGGGCTTCTGCTGTGCACTGTGTCTCAGGAGAGCAGCAGAGACTGCTCTCATTTTGCTGCATGACTGCAGTGTCTAGCAACGACCGGACAGATCTCTGAGGCTTTCTGACGTGAACAGTCTGCAACTCAGGTGTTGTGCTAATCACTGAAGAGAAAAAAAGGTAATTTTATTTCAAGGAAAATGTCATCCGACAACTCATCTGGTTGGACATTTTCCTCCGGGTCATTGTAATGGCAAATAAAAGGTGTGGGTGGATAACTGTTAAAAAGCATTAGCAGCAAGGACACACAGTAGATGCAGATGCAGGTCAAATATGGAGGTCTGCAACAATTTACTATTTATTGAAAACGTGCTATGCAAGGCCAACTGAGGCTGCTCGAGACTGTAAGTCAGAGCATTTTATTTTCTGTGCATGACCTCTCCTCCCACAATCCATAGTCACTGTGGGTTTTGAATGTATCTTGCTTCATTGTTTATTGCTGGCCTTCGTGGTTTAAAACCAGAATTACAGACAGAAGACAACATTCCAACGCTGATAATAGAATGCATCTCAGAGGAGCCGTTACAGCTATCCAATACTCAGAACACAACGTTCTGCCAAATCTCACACAAGGTCAAAAACAGATTGGAACTCCCTCAAGTTGGGACACAAACTCCGGGGTGCTGGGTTTTATCTCAATCCCTATAGCACCAGTGCAACCACTATTTTCTTTTTCAACCCAGGCTCTGGATGTGAATATTGTTTTTTTCTGTCTTGTTGTAAATAGTCTCTAGAGAGGAAACAGAGAGGGCAGAGGCCTGAATAAGAGGCTGACTTGGTGTGAGGTGATAAGAAAGGAGTGAAACACATGTGGCCGAGGGCAAGATGTGTTGATATACTGTACTGCTTCACTCTTGCAGTCGCGACAGCAGCCGTGATCTTGTACGCATCGTGCATACAATTTTTTGTTTATGTTATATATCTTTGTTGTTAGGGTTAGGGTTAGCAGCCTCACCGGGGAGTGACGGTGCAGTTTTCTGTGAAACATTATGACACATCTGTGAGTATTCTCAGCACTGTTTTGAGTGGTTACATACATCGCTTAATACAAGAACTTTAGGCTTGTCTCCGACTGGTAGTGGAACCGAACAGTGAGCATGTGTATATAGAACTGTGAATAAATGGATCGCTGAATCCAAAGTTACACAGCGCACTCAACATTGGTTCATTTTTATCCCTGAAAACGCATCAAGTTTGCCTCTCAGTGGCATATTTAGATAGGCCTATATTAGTTTTGTTGAAAGTCACTAGATACAGTATATGACTATATTATTTGGCCATGTGTGAAACTATGAATATTGTGTGAGCATGTGTGCATGTGTGTTTCTGTGTGTGGCTGGCTGTGTGTTGCTACTGGATTCTTGGGTCAGGTATCATAAACTGAACATGTAACACCCTGGTACTGTAAAACCACCTTCTTCCCCATACTCCCTCCTCCCGACACTCTATATCCTTTCAGTCTACCTCATCTTCCAGTTCCTTGACATCTATGCACAAAAGTGACGCACACACACACACACACACACACACACATTGAAAACATTAGCATATCACTGCCGTGACCTTGAGGGGAAGTGACTAATATCAGTTTCCAAGGCGACAATGACTCCAGTTTTAACAGCCCATATTTCACAGTCTGTCCTAATGAATATACAGCGTGTGTAATTTTGATTGAGCACCAGCCTGCCTCTGGGATGACTTTGACGGTTCTCAGCAGATTTGATGACTTGATGACGATGGATTTGCTTATTTATCCGGAAATTTGTTCCACTTCCTTCATAAAAACATAATTAGCTTGATGACATGTCTTAAAGCCACGGCTCCGCATTGGTTCACTTTTTTTCACAACGTGGTGTGACGCCCGCTGCATCTGCTCACTATAAAAAGGTTCAAATTTTACTGCAGTGTAAGTAAAAGTTGACTCTGGCAGGAAAAGCTCTCTCCCAATGCCAATGTCGTCAAATGTGTTAAAAAAAAATAAGACAGTTAAAAATGAAAACAGAGTTGAGGAGACTATGCTAGAGGAGACAATGTCCTAAAGATACATCCCTCTGGGAGAGCCATCATGGTTTATAGTCACCTATAAACCTTTCCAGCAAAATGGGATTGAGTATTGACTTGAGTAAAAGTGTGTTAAATCCTTCACACAGATTATGGCGGTGGAAGGACAACGACACCTGCATGAATCACAATTGATCTTGTTGTCATACTTACTAAGTTTGGTCGCCACAATGGAGATATTGTGCTGGGCGATGCTCTCTCTGTCAAGGAGTTCGTTTGTGGAAATCGTTCCCTCCACTGGATCAATGTCAAAGTAGCTGTCCAAGTCACTCTTCCAGTCAATGGAATACCTGAAAGAAAATGTTTGTTTTAATGGCATCCATTTCCAACATAAACCAGAGAATTAAACCACAGTGATTATTCCCTCTGGGCTCATGCATATGAGTTAGGTGTAATATAATGGTGGCGTAGCCTTCATTACTCAAACTGAATGGTCATTTCCAGAAAATGTGCTGAGGATCGCATATACATTCCAATCTTATAATGGGGCACATGTACTTTGGCCATTGCTGAGCAAACGTTTTTTGTTCCGTGGGAACGTAAATGAATTTTAGGCGCCGCCGAAACCATATCAATCTCGCACAGCCAATGTACAACAAAAGGCATAAAATGTTGGTTTGGTGTCTGAGAATAGAGAATGCAACGTCCTCTCTGAGAAATCGTCTTTGGTCTTGCCCAGTCACTCTGAATGCAAACTATGGAATACAAAAAAAAAACACATCTGAAACCAAAACGCATGCCACCGACAGCGGCATTCATCATGCCATGTTATTTGATCTTAAAAGGCTATTTTTCATTAATAACTGATAGTCAGCGGAGGCCCCAGAGGAGAAAATATGTTGTTTTCTTTTATTCCTCTTCACAAGGAGGTCAGAGGTTGGGGCTTCAATGTTTTGCTCGTGGGCACTCGTGATGCTTAATTTCTCATGGGCTTGAGCCTGGACTTTCCACATAAAGGACAGCTTCTCTGTCACCAGTCTGCCTTTTTTCTCTCATGGCAAGCTATTTGATCTTGAAAGGGTATTTCTCATTCATATTTCTTATGCTTGTTTTTTACACTATCAAACTGGACTTCTTAGTCATTAATAGAAAGAGGCCTAGTGTACATTGAAACCCCCAAGTCTTGTACCGTCATGAGAATGATAACAAAACCATTTCAGTAGACTTTTTACAAGCTTTAGTTCCATCAAATTTTCTCTTTCAATTTCTATTTGTCCACATACTCTCCTTAACTCTGTGTGTCACGTAGCCTTGAAGTGAACATGCCCATGTCCAAATAGTTCAGTGTGAGTCTCTTTGATAAATATTACAGGCAAACTCCTATCAAGAGTTCAACAGATCAATGGTTTACAATTTGTCCTCAGGGTACAAACAAGTTTTTGGGGGTGCTATTATTGGACTCGAGCTGCTACTGAAGCATACATTTCAATGTCAGTGTGGCCCAGTGGTTAGACAGAACCGCCTCATACCCAGAATATTACACATTGAATCAAAGAGTAGGAATGTTTTGACATTTCCTTGAGCAAAAAAAAACCAAACAAAAAAACAACTTGCAATCTGTAAAGATGAATGGAAAAAATTGTTTCGGAAAATTCATTATTCTCATTCGTTATTTTGTATTCATGTGAGATAGAAAACATCAAACCTCTTTGACTTGTAATTGGTTCAATCTCTGAGTTATCCTCAAGGAGAATAGGGCTCATCAACAGCTGAGAAAGAAATCACAGATCTAAAGAGTCTACTTAAGCTCAACTCAGTACTGAGAACTGCAGATATGAAAATTAATTACAGCGTTATCTCCTACTTTGAACTGCTGTAATGTTAAGTCAGTCCAGAGGAGATTACACACAATGCACAAGGTGATTTAAGAAAAAAAGAAGGGCACAATTTGTGTTTATTTTCCACAGCTATTGATTTTTTAGAGTTTACAGGTTTGCTGTAGTAAACCCTTTCAGTTTATGTCTTCAGTTTCTTGTGATTTGTGAGACCACCATTTTTTAAACCGAGGCAAAAGTTCAGCCTTTAAAAGTAATTCAAACTAGAATCGGCCAACAATGCAGTATTCATGATGCCCTTTTGTTTCCCCAAATAGAGATAACTCTATACTGCTAAATAGCAGAATCAGTTGAGAGCAAAATCTAAAAGCATAATTCCCTATGCATGATGGGTCATTGGGTCTATTGTTTTCAAGCGAAGAATGCAAGGCTGCTCTGATGGCACACAAATGAACAATGTCAGCTGTGGTTCTGATAAATATTTAAAGTGCTGGAGACGAAATGGAGATTGACAGTATACAGGATACAAGCGTCATGTTGTACAAATCTCCACTTCTTCCATTCTTTTGTTTTCTCTGTAATCAAATATTCATAATAAAAGAACCTCCGGTCCATGCAACAGGTGCCTTATTTTTTTTTTTTTTGCAATCTGTGTTACGCTTGAGCGCTACATCTTTGAAGAACCATTACTACAAAAGCAAATGCCTGAGCAAAAGCAGTGACTGTGATAGGGTTTAAAAGCAAAAGGGTTCTCATACATTTTTTAAGAATGCACTTCTTTTGTCTTTGTCAATGACAGTCTATTGTTATCTACCACTCAAGTGTTACAGTATGTTACCATGTATTTGTGTGTTGGCGGGTGCATAGCAAGGCAGAGAGATTGAGAAAGAAAAGGAATGAGTTGACTCAAGGATAAATCAGGATTTAAGTCAAGCATGTCGGATCTATAAAACTGAGGAGTGATCTGTGAATGTCCCACCTGATAATTACCAAAAAGAGACCAGCAGCATACAGTACAGTGCCTCATGAGGGTATTTAGGACCCTGAAGACATTTTGTTACACTATGAATTTTGTTGGATGACGATTAATCTTTAAGTTCCATGAAAAACAATTAAAATGTAAGAAATTGATTTAATGTATGAATAAAACAGAAAGAAGGGTTTCTTTAATGTTCAGTTTCTATACTTCTGTGTAAACCAAACTACTGCTTATATTTGTATAGCTGTCAATTTAGATGTATTGTGACTGAACAATGTTTCCAATGTGTTTTGTGCAAACTTAGCATTAACTTTACTGCTAATATGGAATATGGGGAAAAAAATAAAGACACAGGCAAAGATTTGTCTGTACCGCCACAAAAGTTGCACAAAGAACTAAAAAAATAATCCACTTCACTTTACAGCAACGCTAAGAGGCAATGTGCACAGTGTTATGTGGTTCCACATCTACACAAAACTGAGACTATATACATAATTACCCTTAATTAACTATGTTAATCATCCCCATGCACAAAATAAATCTCCACAAAAATATCTCATCTTACAGAAGCTTCAAAGAACTGCATCCAACTGCATGGAAAGAGTTGGACACGGCATTAAGATTTTTCTTTTTTTCCAAAAATTATCATTTTTTATTATATAATTTGCAAGAACATAGCCATTTCTTGAATATTTTAAGCCTCCGCGGATGTCAGCTGAAGGGGATAATCTGCAGTCCTATATTATATATAATCCTTAAAATGTTCAAAAGAAAGGTGCCACAAGTTTTGTTAAATACGTAATCTCATTATAACAGGTGCTCTGAAAAATATAAATGTGCATCAGGTATGATGCAACAATGAATAAAATACAGAAATCCCTCTGAAGCTAACTACGTTTTTAGCCTAAAGAGCTGCAGCTGTAGGCATTACTTTTAAGATGATTGCCTCTGTTGTCACAAGATAAGCTGTGAACCATATGTTACAGGCAAACTTTTATTTTCTTATCCATTACATTGTAGTGAGTAAATATACACAACATTTAAATGTCATAGACACTGAAAATAGTGAGCGAGTAAAGTTTGATCAGTCATTATCAAACTAAATCAGATCACTCTCACATTAAAAGTGCACACGTCAGGTTCATATAGGCAAATATAGGGGCCACTAATAAAGTTCTCATATTGTTCCCGTTACATAACGTCAACCAACCAACACGTCCTGAGCTGCAAAGAGATGATGCTAGCAGGATTTTACATGACAATGTCAAATGTTCTACATAGATTGATTAGTCGCCTGATGAGTAAAGCTGACAATACTCTCAAGATTAAAGCCATGATGACATTGATGAATGGAGACTGGAGACATTGATGAATGGATTAGTGCTCTAAAACCTTCAATCACTGGCTGCAGTATCGCAGTACTGCTCCCTTTAGGTCTTTTATCCTCGTGGGAGTAAACCAGGGATATTTGGTTTAATAGTAAAGCCTCTCAAGATGAAGATGTGCAGTCAGAGTCTACTTCATTCACTTTCAGAATTTACTAGATAGTAAGATCTAGTCTTCCTGAATATCAGAATATAAAATGCTTCTTTAACCTGTGGGTCACACTGACATTCTTTCTTTCTTTTTTATCTTGACCCCTATCTGCAACCAAATGAAACTTAGTATTTTTCAACCAAAAGAAATGGACTTTACAATTTTCTCAATACTGCCCTTTATGCATTCTGATGCCTCCCTTTAGTCAATTTTAATTCCATTACAGTAAGATTGGGAATTTGGATTTGTTTGCTAGAGACGAATGAAACAATCTAAATATGTCATGACTAAATCAAACATTTGCAAGTGGAGAAACGTGGATGGCACCGTGTAGATGTCTCTCTCATTTAATCTGATATTTTCACACGGAATGTGCAGCCACTTTGATACATGCAATTCGAAGTACAACACAATGTACTACAACTTGTAACGTGTACCATGTTTTAGACAGAAGAGTTTAACTTTACCTGACTGGACTGCTGCTGGCATCTAAATCCTGTGCTGTCACCGCTCCAATGATGGTGCCCGCGGGTGTGTCCTCATACACATCCATCACATAGGAGGGCTTATTGAACACCGGGGGCTCATCCACATCCAAAACGTTAATCTTCACTGTTGCTGTGTCTTTGAAGGCCCCAAAGCTTTGAAATCGTGGATCCAGATGAGCATTGGAGGCATCTACCTTAAAGGTGTATGCCTTCTTGCTTTCATAGTCCAAGGGCTACAAAAAAACAACAGAAAAGAATCCAGTTACTCCAGTTACCAAGTTACTTTTACAGCTACAGTTTATTTTGAAATCATTATCATGTCGTGTCAGCACGCCTGCTGTAATTGTCTTCAGTATTCATCCTGTAAGAGCACTTGAATGAATGCTGTAACTAAATATGAGCAGCAGTTTTGGCCGGAAGTTTGCCCTCAGTTTATTTTTGTTGGTCTGGCATTTTCAAGTATTAGTTGCTACCATCTATTGTCAACATCAGCCTCCTCATTTCCAATAAATTTCAGTATTTAGATGATTTACAATGTTTATGTTGTCACTCAAAACACGTTCAAATTTGCATTGTTCCCAGCTGCCTGAAGAGCAAAACTAAAGGAGTAAACACATATCATTTGGGTGATGATTACACATATTTTTGTTGTTTAAATGACAGCTCCAATGGCAGTCAATAGTAGGGTAACTATTTCATGAAAGACATACTCTAGGTCCTGACCAGGTTAATGTCTCTCTCCCCCCCCCCCCCCCCAATATCAGTAAGTCAAGCAGCGCTGTCTTGGTTCAGCAGAACGACGCCCCTTTACAGTACAAGAGTTCTCCCAACAACAGCTTCGGGTTCATATGTTCTACCTCCTGAAGCTTCTGACATATCAGCTCAGGGTCAATTAGTCAAAGGCGAGGGGTGGAATCTGCATCCTCGGCATGTCTGCACCTGAGGTGTAAACATCCGACAGCAGTGACACCCGTGCTCGTGCTCCTGCCTGTCTCCTGCCCTCTCATGTGTGACCAACCGTACTTGGCGAGCTTGCAGTCCGTCACGCTCCCCTGGCCCGGAGTCACATGAGAGACATTCCTTTCTGTGTATTTCAAATTGACTAACATGTAACCACTATGGCAGCAATGCTATCTTCCTGCCCCAGGACTCGGGCTTCTCTGGCATGTAGTTCCAAAAGACACCAAGTGAAAACAGCTGGTAATGGCACAGCGACATGTCCTTATGTAAAGAGACAGTCAGTGTGAGAGGGGAGGTGTGCTGTAGGAGACAGAAAAGCAGCTTTTTTTTGGATGCAAGAGAAGTAAGACTAGTGATCTGTCCAAATTAAATGCACATGAATTAGCGATCTAATTAGAGTCTATCCACTAGAAATGATCAGCGTCTGCGGAGTCGTGATTTCAGAGTGATAGCAGATGCTTCTCGAGCCCTCTGTCTCTCCTCCATCTCCATGGTTTCACAGTTTTGCTGCTACAGCAGGTGTCCGTAAAAAGAGGAAGGAAAAAAAAGAGAGCTGTGTGAAGGCAAGCCAATCTGAAAGCAATCATTGACCATCAACCACCATGATTGGTTTGATTACAGTGCGCCAGATGCAACTGGCTAGGCACAGCTATAAGATCCTTCAACAGGAAATACACTCTGTCCCTTTCAATCTCTTTCAAGAAGTGACAACACTGTGAGAAGACCAAGCTCCCTGAAGCAACAGCCACGTATAAAGATGGAATTCATTGCGGCTGTCATTCAAATGCTGATCCCTACAATCAAACTTAAAGACTTCCCACCAACTTACACCTACAAAGTAGCCTAAAATTGACAGTCATTATTTCAGTTTACTGAGCCGCCTGCTGGTCCCTGTGAGTTGCTGAAACTCAGCATCAAAAGGAACTCAATGTACTTAGCTCCTCAAAGAGTGCGTTCAAGACACAGAAATAAAAGCATCAATACTACAATTAAAGCCTTCTCATTATTTTTAAGCTGGTGAGATTCAAAAGCAGTTTGCAACAAAGCAAAGTAAATGTGATATAAACAAATACGTAATAAGAGGCCCTTGTGCTTGTGCACCCCAGCTTATATTCTGCCTGAACCACCGCATGTAGACAGCCATGCATAGCTCAGCTGAAATACATGCACAGGCAGAATAGGAGGAGAAGGGAAGGCAATGCTGGGGAGGTGGACAGCAGGAGGTGTACACCAGGCCTCATTAGCCAGAGTCTCATTTGGGACGAAGAGAAGCGTTGCTTTCCATCTCAACATGCTGCATCGCCACAGCGAGGATAGATGCCCAAATGCTCCCCCTTTATAACTGTCTAATTTTCATGTAATCATCTGCAACCCGAAGACAGTGTGTTGTGGAGTGTGATGGGGAAGTTCTCTTTTCACAGTTTTGACACAAATCTCTGAGCAAGCACAACTGCCATCCTGGAGTTACGTTTGACAACTTAGTGTGCATATATAATATTCTAAATGTAAAACAGTTGAGCACATCAAATAATATATAGGTGCACGTGGGTTTAATAATATTAAAAGTGACTTGTTAGATAAGATAGATCAAGGTTTTAGCAATTCATACAGCTAAACATTTTTCAGCCTTGTCACACCACCTCAGACTCACAGTTACCTTGCTGTAACTTTGCTGGCAAGCTAAATCAGCATTACAGCTACAAAGCAAAATTTGGTGAAATCTCAGTTAAGACTGGTTTGATATAGTCTTGGCTCTAAATGTAGCCATAACGATTCTAGCACTCTCTGTCACAGAGAGACAACAAACTAGACAGCAAAAACTAGAGAGCTAGCAACTGAAAGCTAGCTTGTGATATAGCCGTAGCTCACTGAAACTAAATTCACTGACTGATTTTTCATATGCTGTTAACTGTGATGGGAGAATATCCATTTTGGTGAAACAACATCCTGGTAATTCAGTTTGTCATTTGACATAACTTAATAAGACAGTGGTTAAATCCAATCATTGAGAGAGAAAAAAACTCCTGCTAATGGTAACTAGCTGAAAGAGCTACAGTAAACAAGCTGTCTGGCAAGATACATTTGATACCAATGAACCCTGGACTGGAAAAACAGAAAAAATATTTTCTAATATATACTAGTTACAATGGACAAGAAAGCCAAAAAGAACACATTTCATTGGTAGTTATTGCATTCCAAGGCACATTGCAGTGTAAAAAAGGCCTTCAATCTGTTACTCAGTTTTCCAGCCAGCCTGCAAACTTTAAGCCCTTTTATCTTAACTGCACTGCTTCTGTAGTCACAGCTCTCTGCCTTTGTAGGGCACACTTTATTAATGTTAATGATCTTATGTTGTCTTCTATCTTATGTAGGGTGACCAGACGTCCCGGTTTGAGTTGCGTGTCCCGAGTCCCGGCAAAAGCCTGTCGGGACACTAAAATGTCCCAATTTACACCAACCACTATGAAATTGTCCCGGTTGTCAGCGATTACATAGCCGATGTGGTCTTATTATAGCCCGATCATTAACTGAACCCATGTAGAAACACTAATAAAGCGTCCAGCGTATGATTTTAACTGTGTGTGTGTGTGTGTGTGTGTGTATGTGTGTGTGTGTGTGTGTGTGTGTGTGTGTGTCAGTCAATCGTAGTGGTCTGCGTCTGCATAATCTGTGTAGCCAGCGTTACAATGTATGTATATGTAAACATTGTTGCAATGCCTCTTCTTATCTGCCTTGTTTTAAGAGCGGTGAAGTTGGCTGGACGTTTGATATTCAGTTGATATTCGATTTTAACTTCCCCTTCGTTCGAGATCAACAACACAGTCAGGTCAATGACGTGATCAGGGTCAAAGAAAGTTGACATTACACAATTACAATTACTATCACTAGAGATTTGTATCCGACATAGAGCTTCATAGCACTTCATCATCTGTTCTGTCGCTATATTCTGTGTAAGGGACCGTCGACAAATTACCGTTTTGGTAGATGGCAATGATAGTAGGGATGCAAAATTGGCTATTTCTTGAAAAAATATTCACTAATAATTTGTTTTCCCAATACTTCCAATACTTCCCAATACGTACAGTTTAGTTATTATTATTTCTGGAAAATATGAAATAAAAATCTAATTTTCTCATTCTGATTGCTGCAGTAGGCTACTTCCCAATCACTCTGCTACTTACTACAGGTCACGGTTTCCTGAAAAGACAATTTATATGGAAGCAGGACTCAATTTTCTTTGAAAAATATTCACCAAAATTCTATAAAAGGGCCTTTACTCATTCTGATTGCTGTAGTACTTCCCAGTCACTCACTGCTATGTACTACAGGTCCCGGTTTCCTGAAGAGACAATTTATGTGGAAGCAGGACTCAATTTTCTCAAAAATATGACCTGGGCTGGCATATGTTCACATTAAAAAGCCTGTGCATGCACGAGCACTACGGTCATGCACAAAGTGTCCTGGTTTTAGTTCTGGGAAATCTGGCCACCCTAATCTTATGTTAAGAGCAACAGCAAGCCACTAATAACTTTTGAGATGCTCCCACTACTGTGCAAAGCAGATACCCTCACCCTGATAACCGTTTTTTTTTGTGAGTCATTCTTAGTTGGCCAGATGCCTTGATTAGCTGTAATTTATAAGCTAACAGTACCAAGAAATTAAAAAAGATTATTTGCTCTATTTGCCAAAGACTGCCTCCATTATTGCCACCAGAGGGCATGTTACATGACCTGAAAAGTCTCTGCACTGAATGGCATCACACATCTATGTCAGATGATTTTGTACAAAAATGTATCACTCAACTCTTACTACTTTTCTTAGTTAATTTGACATATTTATCCACTGTAGTATTTCATCAGGATTGAAAGGTTTTGCTGGAAAAGCTAGTCATTAAGTAGCAGTAAAGAAAAGAGATGACGACGGAGGAGCAAATTGCAGCTCATTTCCTCAGCAGATGGAAGAGGGAGAGGCTTTGCTGACACCCATGGAACAATGCATGGACTACCATGTGATTAACTGTCAAGCGAATCTCACAGATTAATTTACATATTCTGGTTTGGGTGTAAAACAGCAATAATGAGAGCTACATTGCTACTTTTTTAATGTGTCTGTGACTCACGATGGTCCAAGTAGGCTACGCCCGGGATATGTGTTGTTAAATAGGAATAAAATGGGGCCAGGAGGGGGTAATGAGAAACTCTCAGTTAATGAGAAGACATGCTAATGTGTCAACGCTTGACTTGGGGAGAATCAAATCACATCTGGAGGCCATAGGGGAAATTTCCCAGGATGGAAAAACGACCATTCATTCTCTGACTTTATGTATCATTTCACGTTTTTTCCCCCCTCCCTCGAAGATGACCTACTTATGTGTACAGAACCAGCGCTTTATGAGTCAGTAATACCCATATCCACACATATATTATCCTTAACGAGTTCCATACACCTATGCATGTTCAATTACACATTTGAAGTGTCTCATTATAGCGTCAGTTGTTATGCACCTTTTATGGGTTACTGTGGACACAACAAGGAAGTGTATCAACGGAGGAATTTGTAAGGAGGACAGACTGAGTTCCTCTCATGTCAGTGCTGCTGCTCTTCAACATCACAACAGAACACACTTGAAATTCTAGACATGGTGCTGCGCCCTTTGATATGTAAATGTGCACCTTCATTGCACTGCCAGTGATACTGAATGAAGGAACTTTTTTTCTTGCCAATTGAACCTGTTATGTTACAAGGGAATTTGTTAATATAGAACAGGGGACTAATCAAGGCATCACAGTCTCACAGGTACAGTAGTATGCGTCAAATACAATAAAAACAAGTCCTCACACGTCAAACAATAAATGTGCTAGTTGACGATCTAAACTGAGATATGATAAGTGGAAATCCATAAAAACTAAAATGTGTTTCTGACTTGTTACTTCTGGTCCCTCCCTCACAGCACAGTGGTCCATTTGCACAGTGTAAAGTGTAATGTAATGTGTTGCAGCTGTTTTTTTAGCTTGCTGGTTATTTTGAGGATGGAAGAATCAGGATATGCATATTAAATAGGTTCCTTAGTTTCTTTGTACAATAGCTACAATAGCAAAGGTCAATACTATTCTCAAACCTCAGGTTTGCTCAACCTATAATGTGGGGGCCCGTCTTCTGCCGACACCCATGGGTGACTCTAGCCTTTCCCCTTGGAGAATCATTATCACAACACAGCAAGCCATTAGCAGGCTGATTTAATTTGTTTATGCTGAACACAGGTATTACCTGAAGAGGCTGATGATTAAATAGGGTGAAAAATACTCCAAATGTGTAATCTGTCATATAGGGCAGAGCAGTCTTAAATCCATTTACCACAGTATTATGTATTTACAATAGCATTTATGAATCATTAACACCCCCTCACAGGAGTTATCCTTTGAGAGTAAATCAAAGCTAAGCCAAACATGCCTAGAATATCATTTCTAATTTCTAATTGCAGCTGTGTGAGCCAATACACATCTCCAAACAGCAACTTTAGGCCATGTCTGGATGCTTAATTCCGATATTAAGATCGGATATCGGTCCCGATATTGACAAAATAGCTGGATCGGGGATCGGAAAAATTAACAGATCCATGGGCCGATCCAGTTTTGTTAGTTTTTTCCCCTCTGTTTTTTCCAGCGTGTGTCGCATGCTGGAAGAGTTGAGTGTACAAATACATAAGAATTCAATACATTACATCCATGTTATTTTGTCTTAGTTAGGAAAGTGATGTTTAGTTAGGAATGGCTGGTGCCTTTAGTCTGTTCCAGGAAAGTAGAAGGTGGAAGGTATACAGTTTATTATTAATTCAACAACGCTATCGGATTGGTATCGGGTATCGACAGATACACAAAGCCCAGGCATCGGTATCGGGACTGAAAAACTTGGATCGGTGCATCCCTACTCCTGATCCCACATGACAGCACCCATCATCTGCAAGCTAAAGAGTTGCCTGTTGGGTTGCAGTAAGCGCTAATGGTTCTAACAATGCCCAATACGCTAAACAAATTATTTCTGGGATGCAAAGCCGCTTGAAGGTGAAAATTCCACTGAGATTTTGAGATAAGCAATTATGACTCAGTGTTCATGTCTGTCTGTTGTGAAAGAGTGACTTCTTTATAAGGTCAACGCAGTCATTGACTGACAGTTCAGCATGATTCTGCCATGCAGAAGAATGCTAAAAGACTGCGAGCCACCGTTGTGCCATACGCATTCAATTGACCACAGAGCACTATGAGCTTATCATCAGCAGAGAGAAGCCTACATGCCCCAGAGAGCGATTTGATGTCCCTCTGAATATCTGGGGCTCCTAGCGCTGTGGAGAGAAGATGCTCACTTTATTGTGCTGCCATCAGTCACATCGCTTTGTGTCCTTGGCTGCCTCGAAGCCTCTCCATCCCCCCAGTACTCACAACAGTGGAGTGCCATCTGAGAGCCATGCCAGCAGCCCTGACCACACTGCAGTGGAGTGGAGTGACTGTGAAAGACTCGCACTGCCACTCTTAATAGGACAGGGTTAGCCATGGGATGAGCCCCAAGACACTAGTTTAATCTATTACACCCACGCCTCCCCAGGCCACCAGAGAGAAGGCACTTCTCACATCGACTCCGAGCGCCACCTCAGCCGGCTCTTTGTCACTCTCTCTCTCTTTTTCTCTCTGTATACTCCTTCACTCACATACATCACATGCATAAGCACACATACAGACACAAAGACACACACACACATTGCTCCCGTTTTGGTTGCTTGGTGAGGTGTTATTCGTCTGTGTTGGGCACCTGGATCTCCTGTTGTTCTCGGGTATTGTTTCCTTCTCTTCTCCTTTGTTCTCTTCCTTTCACGCCAGGGCCTAAAATAACTCATTTCACCTCCCACTGGAACATTCAGCACCATAATCAATAGATTAGTTTCAACTTGTGTCTGTGAGCAAGGCTCAGTTGGTGTCATGCTGCCAGATGAGCTCTTAATGCTATCAGTTTTAAGCTATAATATATTGCAATTATCCTGTGGCAATTTCAAGATTAAATATCGTTTCATTCACATTCCCAAGCTAAGAACTTTGTTATTTTACGATGCATGGTTGTGTCCTTGTAGACGTCTTAAATGTCATCGCACAAAAGCCCTTTGTGTTATTTAATATTTAACCAACATTCCTCACTGTTTTCTGGCCTTCAGTCAAGTTAGCAGTTTCTTCATTACTGTTGTTATTTGACCATTATTTTTTTTACTGCCAGCTATTGTTTGATCAAGACTGAAAGGCAGTTACAGTTTCCATTCTCTGAAATGATTTACTGTTCAAACAGCCCAGTAATGACATTTCTGTCTTAATTGATGGCAAGAGGGCTTATTGCCTCAGTTCTGCCAATGGCTATGATTTAAGGGAAGTCTAAAGGCAGTCTAGGCAATTAGTGGCATTTGTTTGCAAATGTTTGTCACTTTTGCACGTTGTTGGTGACAAGCTCTTTTCTTAAATGCCATGCAACACTACAACATTAATCACTTGAATGTGCTATCCTTTGGATGTGTGTGTATGTGTGTGTGTGTGTGTGTGTGTGTGTGTGTGTGTGTGTGTGTGTGTGTGTGTGTGTGTGTGTGTGTTTGTGTGTGGAGGGGGGGGGGGATACCTTATGCAAGCTGGATGAATCATTGGCCACTTTTCTTAGAGTGTAAAAATTAGAACATTTAAAAACGGTGGCAGAGGTTAACTAATAGCATAGTTGTATAATACCTCAAAACATTTAGCTGGTCTGGAATCAGTGTGCTTGCACTAGAGACAGAGATCCCACATACAGTCTTTATTAAATTTGCAATATGTCTCACTCCATTGTTCTTCAAACTGGGTCTTTCTGTCACTGTCCATGGTGCTGAAACCTCTCTGGCTGTATTCAGAAACTCAAATGAGCTGCATTTATGCAATTGTCCTACAATATGCCTCGCATTCCCCATGCCTAGCCACTGGGAATAATTGGGGTTGACAGTCTTGCTCAAATATTTTACCATTAAATGGTAAGGGAAAACCAATGGTTGTACTTAGAAAAGAAAAGAGTAGCATAGAGTAGCATAGAATAGAATAGACTTTATTGTCCCTGAGGGGAAATTTGTATTGGGTATACTGCTACACTCTGTTGCTTCATAACACAAACATGTAACAGAAAACACATTTTAAAATTAACATAAAAACATAAACATAAGATCAACGAAACATCTCAGGACATAAAAGAAGGACACATATGGCTGTTCAGACAATACGACATCTTAAATAGTAACTGTAATAATTAAAGTGCAAAAAGTGCTGGTGTATTATTGTTGTGCTAAGATTTACTGTTGGACTACTTGCAGCAGTTTGCACTACACAAGTCACCTGCACTTCTCTTCAATGTTTTTTGAACCCCTCTCACACCCCGGGGCAATGGATTTGGAGGCAGTGCCAGAGGTCTGCGGTAAATGCTTTTTATTCAATGCACTGTGGCCGCTGGGGGCATTCAGTTTGTACAGTGAGGAGATAGGCCTGTATTAAAATGGATTCCCTGAATGTGAGCCAGCAAATATTATGCCACACACGCTGCCATTAAACAATGCTGTTCCTCTAGGCCTAGAACAACACATTTAAATTACATAGCTATATCTGCCACCTTTTCTTCTTCCAGGAGGAGGTAAATAAACATGCAAATGGAGGAACAACATTAAATCTGACTCAAAATAATTTTACCAACACAACCCAAGGTTCGCATGCCGACACGCCCGACGTGTGGAAGTGCTATTGCTCTCCATATACTGTACGTATGGCAGTGTTTGAACGTATAGCATGTCGCTCTGTGTGCACATATTTGTCTGCGCACATTTGTCTGCATGTTTCCCGGGGGAATTCATTGGTGGATTTATCTATTGTCTCCCATAATCCTATGTTTTGCAGATGGGATGTGCAACCCCCCTCTGTGCCTCTTTTTCCTTTCCTCCCTGTATCAGACTGGGAAACAGATGATCATCCTTTGAACCCATTACTCAGCCTGATCCTCTTATCATTACCAACCTTCCTGAGTCTCTAATTTGGGGTCTGCCAAACTCCGGTCTGTGCACAATGTGGCTTTCGTCTTCGTCCTGCTGTGTTTTTTTTCCGTTGTCGGTGCGAGGGAGGGAAGTCAAAGGAGAAGGGAAAAGAGAGAAACAGAACGAGAAGGAGAAAGGTAGAGAGAGGGATTGTCTGCACACATTTGCACACCTGTCCCTGGGGATACTCCACCAATCTGAAATAAGACAAGTCTGTGGGCGAGTCAGTATTCTGGGAACACAGTGAACAACTCATAAAGGCTTCATCTCCAGCTACCTACTCCCCACACCTTCCCAAGGGCACAGCTCAGTCTTTCTCTCCTCTCTTTCTCCCTCTGCCCGTGTCCATGCTAATATCACAATCCCACATGGGGACAGGCACATGGTGTTCAGTAAATTGCCCTGTGGGGGTATTGGTCAGTTAAAAGGGGCTCAGAATATTTCCCATCAACAGTGCCTCTGTGCAGTAGATTATCACTGTAGGGAATAGATCACACTGCCTCCTTGTTACATGGCAGCATATCAAACACTGCGAATAAAACAATAGGAGGACAGATGCATCCTCACCATCCATTGAGGGTATACATAATGTAAACAAATAACTGTCTTCATTTACATCATAATTGCTTTCTGTCCATTTCTGTTGTTCAATTACTGTCAAAGAAAAGGTCACCATACAAGGATCTATAGCCATGACTATGAGCGCATTAAGTACATACTTGATTTACACACATTTGCATACGTTCATACACATGCACAGAGCATCCTGAGGCAGCTCTTACACTGAGCAGGGAATCAATTACTCACTCAGCTGCATATTTTTGGGGATCAAAGGATCACATACCTTTGTACGCTTGTGTGCTGGGGCATGTACTAAAAATGTACCAGTTAACGAATACCTCATTCGGATACATCAGAAAAACAAACGGAGATTTGCATTCCCCCAAAGAACATTTTAGACACTTACATCAGAAATACCCTGAAAGGCACAGAAACAGAATTGGCTACTTTTGCAATCAGATGAAACATTTGCTGTATCCCTGAAATGAAACAAGTGACAAAAACAGATATATTACCACTCCTTAAAAGCATTTTGTCGCGGTAAATTTGCATGAAAGAGGCAGGATTTAATGAGACCGTAACCCACTCTTTTTTTTAAAATTTTCAGAAGTAAATTTATGTGTAAAGCTGCAAAGTTTTAGACAAAGTCTGAAGAAAGTTTTGGGTTTGATGGTGAAAACAAATTGATACTGTTACATTCTAACATTATACGTACATTAAAACTAGCACCGATAGTGATACGTGATCAAACAAATTCAAATGAAATATCCATTTTTGGTAAATAATAATGGTTGTTCTAACACAATTATTGCTTACAAGATGGTACAGCAGCATAAGTTGTTAGTAAAGTTGAGACTTATCTGTTACCTTTTCTGACAATATATTTAGACTGCATGTATGTATTTTCTTTTTTGTCTTTTGGATATGATTACATAAATCTTAGGTGCCAATATGTACCCAAAACTCAAACAGCATTTTGGGAGAATAACTCAATCCAGAAAATAAATCCATCTCATCCACGCATTAGAGCATTGCTTAAAAAAATCTTCACTTTCTGACCTTAACATTTTTCTGCTTTTCAGTATCGCAGAGACATTTCTGTGGCTGTTGTGGCATTATGCAAACTTAGCATCGCTCTGCAGTTCTTTTTTTTCTATTGAATCTCAATAGCACTGTCAACAAATGGCATTTCAACTCACCACAGGGATCTACTGCATCCTGCCAAAGAGAAATGCAGCACAGACTATGAAGGATTTGCTTATATATTGGTGCATGTTTTTCCTGCATGTGTGTGAGAGTGCATGAGGAATTCCGTGTGTGTGTGTGTGTGTGTGTGTGTGTGTGTGTGTGTGTGTGTGTGTGTGTGTGTGTGTGTGTGTGTGTGTGTGTGTGTGTGTGTGTGTGTGTCTGTGTGTGCACCCATGTAGTTTGGTGTGTGGGCGAGACCTACTAACTTCAATCCATCCATATTATTAGGCTTCTCAACTGTTACGTGTCACATTCATTGACACTGAGCCAAACATTTGCCAGCTGTTCAAGTAAAACTGACGTGATGTATTTTATTAGCATGCTGGCAGAAGTGTGGAAGCTTTTAGTAGTGGCTCCAAATGGCGGCAAGTAGTAACAGTTTGTAAACTATCGAAAACTGCATTGCACGCCATTGTCTTGTTTGCCAACCTGGCTAGACTGCAATGCTTAGTGCCATAGTATACCGGACAGATTAGAGATCATCTGTGAGCCCAGAGCAATTACATTCTGATTTATATGACCAAATGTGGGCAAGGAGTCAGTGTAATGACGGTTTCATTATTGCAAATTATCTTATTAACGCACTTTATGTCCTGTTGGCGCTTATCACCATCTTGAAAGTAGGTGTGCCATTTAAGAGCAGTCTCCTGAAACCTTAATGAGATGATACTGAGACTCATTCAATGTCTGCTCATGCAGCACTCATAAATGCATATTATTATCACCCCCTGTCACTGAGCTGAATGCTTTCAATGTCCAAAGAGAAATAATATCTTGCTCTTGCTTTCTGCAGTCAAGACTGTGGGTGGAAGAATAATAATGCTTCGATTAAATGTGTTTGGATAATATGGAACTAGCCATACCCTAAGGAGAGCTGAGAATGTACACAAACAAGGAAAGACTGTTAATGTGGCGAGTTTCACTTCATAAACCAAAACAACATGAATACATTATGAAAGCTGGCATTAAGATTGATGAAAGAATTCTCTGACGGGCTTTTCAACGGAGCCGCTGTGAAGCTCTCACTCTATCACTCTATGTGTCCTATTATCCAAGTTTTAAATTAGTATGGTCATTAATGGAATTGTTTAGAGAAAACACCACTGTGGTATTTTTTAAAATTAAATGAAATATCCATAAATTGTAGGACATAAAAATAAGGACATAAGATCGTGATATTATTTATAGAGTAGGAATGAAATGAATCTTGGACCAGATCTCTTAAAACATGTTTCATATATAGGTGAAAGTTTTAATAATTGATTGCATAATAAGTCTTATCAAAGCCAAGCTGTTTAGTAGATTAGCACTCATTGCACTGGCTGGCTCACTCTATTTCTCGCTCTAGTTTTAGTCTGTGGCTGTAATGTCCTTTTTCTTTCACCTCTGGCAGTTGTGGGTCCCCCTTGAAAATTAGATGATATATCTCACAGGGTTTATCCTATGAGTGACGCTTCTTTTCTAATATCACTGGTGCTTTTGTGCCACTTGACATTTGGTGAAGTGATATTTAAGGGCCCTACAAATGCTATATGTGGTAAAAAGTTGGTATTAAATGAGATACTTTACTTTTGCTCTGTGGTTCAAAGAAAGTGTGACCAAAGGCCTGGACCTCTTGCTGTGGGTCACTGTGCACTCAATGTATTAATCCATTCCTCAAAAAAGCTATGCCATTGCTTTGAGTTAAGCTTTAAACATTGGCAGAAGGAGACAAACCATTAGAGAGTAACATCACACAACTGAAAGATCACAGGTTCCGCCCTTAAACCTGCCAGGTGTCCTGCTGGTACAGCGTTATTTAACACAACAAGGTGTAAATGAAAAATATACTGCGAAGGTATCAAGGATCCAAAACAGTAGACGCTTCAGTGGAATAGTAGTGGAGGTGTAAATTCTAGGTGTAAATATAACATACAGAATGGTATACTTGGAAGTAGGAGTGCTCGGGGTGCTACAACATCCCCACCCCCTGATACAGCACCCCCCTCCCCGCCCTGCAAGTGGCTTAGCTGAGGTAGGCTATATACTGTATGTATAGTTTTGAGCTTTTTCTTTCTGTTGTGTTACGTTCCACCTCTCCCGTTCTCTGTCAAATGCAGGAAGGAAGAGTCGGACAGGATTTGGACAGACTCTAGACAGCATTAAAAAAAATTATACTGAAGTTCAAATGCAATATTTATATAGCAGCAAACAAACACAGGACTTTCACCCAGGAGAATGGTGTCCATGTGCGGTTTGAGAAGAAAAGTAAATTGCGAGTTATTTTAACTTTACATATCAAACGGAACAACGTCACATTCAACGTCACATTTGTAATTACATAATGTAGGTACACATGGAAGTGAAGCAACCAAAAGTACTGATTTTAACCCAACCCTTTTTCTAAACTTAACTAAGTAGTTTTGAGCCCTACGCCTAACCAAACTGGGGCCGTTGCGTTTAGGTATGAGGACAGAAAACGCTCCTGTGGGTCATATTTCCTTTCACCGCTAGGGGTGCTAATTTATCATATGCTCTTGTTTTGAACAAAAAAGTGGTATATTGGTTTGGAGTATTTTTTGGACTGGAGAGCCCATACACAAAAAAACTCAAGGCAATCAACACTTGCAGGACCACTTGCAAAAGCATGGTTTCTCCTAGTTTGGTGCGCAAGGTCCAGTTCAAGTTGTATAGAGATTTTCAAGACAGAGTGACAGCCAAATCTATACTTTAACAAGTTGCGCATCGTTCATCATGTAAAATGGGTTTTCCCTTTCCAGAAAAATGCATCTTGGTATCTCCTCCTCCTCCATAATCACCATAAATTCAGCTATTGCCTTATGTTCCACACATTATTTCACCTAAAAGAGATTGGTATGGGTCCCTTAAAACCTTCAGAGAAAAAGGTTACAAAGGACCTTCTGGCAACGCATAAGGGAATACTTAAGTACTTAAGGGCCAACACTGAGCGATCAAAGGGTTTTCCCTTACAACATCCTGGAAATCATTATGGGGATTTCATGAAATTGTTTTTATTTCTACGGCATCCCTAGATGAAAATTTAAGGGCAACATTAGCCTAAGTGGTTTTACACAACTGGGTACAGCCCTTTATTTGAAACTGCCTATATTATCTGTTGTCTCGATACAATCGTTAATATTTACATTGCACAGTACTAATTCCATCTGTACAACAAAAGACTGATTTCATAATCTCTATTCTGTGCTCAGTTTCTCTTACTAAACAGAAATAAAATTTTCATTGACCGATTGATTCCACTCCTTTCACTTTTTTACTTGTCCCTGACTAAGCTGTCGTACATGCAACTAAACACTTCCAGAAGATTTTTCAAGTTAAGAGTATTGAGGCTTTCCCCATATTGGTAGGCTTTTAATGTGAAAATCCACAGGAAGTGTTGAGTTTCATTAACAGCAGCATTAACATCAAGCAGGAAAAGTGGAACAACTGGAATTAGGTAGATGAGAAAGGTATTCATGTTAAAAATAGAAACTCAGAGCATCAAAGTGGTGAATGTGGCCTGACTGTTGTACTGAAGGAATAAGTGCTGTGGAAGTAGTGAATTTGTGAGCTGTTGTTAATGACTAAAGATAATTTCACCCTCTTTAATGTTTTTCCTTAATGTTTTATTAGCAACCAGCCTGTATTTGTTCGGCCCGGTAATGACACTGAATACTGTTTTTTATATAAGAATTCCCTATATAGTAGGTTTAACATTTTTCTCTTAGTTTCTGAGACTCCATACCCTTTTGAGAATGATCATCCCCTCTTGGTTGTGTTCATTGGTGGTGATGTCAAACATGGCGCCTCCATCACCTGGCACAATGGTGTACTCTACTTCGGCATTTTTCCCGATGTCCAAGTCATGAGCTTTGATTCTACCGACAGCAGACCCCACTGCAGAAGACTCAGGAACTCGTAGGTGAAAGAAACCTGTCAACAAACAAACATCACACCTGACTCATTTATTATCATCACATGGCATCAGATGTAAAATACTGAGCTCTTCACATCCTCTGTTCTTTATGTAGTCACTCACACATCCAAGGGTGTCATATCCACCCACAGGCAAGCAGCTAGTATGCTCTGTCTGAAGACAGCCCTGTAGCTATGGGCATGACATTATTCAATTTTGACGTGCTTGGGCATCAAGGCTGCTCAGCTCCTTGTAATTGGCTGGTTTAACTTGTATGATCCACAAACACAAGAGCCTACTGCTTAGGACTTGGGAAGAAATCTACAAGAAAATAAAGTGTGATTGATTGATTGATTATCACTGACACCTGACAATAAAGGTCATAAAAAGTCATCTTTTTCTGTGTTTTCCTTCACTCTCTGAGATTGCTAGCTGTTCGAACAATAGCATCTGCTTTTGCCACAGCAGTGTTGTAGTCAAGACCAAATAAACCGAGACCAAGTCAAGACCAAGACCAGAACAGTGCCAGACAGCAAGAGCTTCTCATGTCTCCTGCATTCACTTTCCTGGGAGTGCCTGTAAAGGGGGCAGAAGAGGGGGTTAACAGTAATACATTTCAAATTAGAAATGAGTCAAGTTATTGGTTGCATTTAAAGAAGGATATTTTACATCCAGTCACAGTAATGATGTTAACACATGAATCAGACTCCGGTCCAGCGCCGGTGCTTGACCGCATGACCGACTTAGCTGTTTTGTTCATTTTATTTCAGGACATTCTCAACACATTCGATTTGACTCAACTAATTTGTGACACTTCTCTGGTGAGCAAAGAATTAGCCAAGACGGGTTTTAGATAAACATTAGTTTTTCTTGGATTTTGATTTATTTTGCCCTTATATGACACATAAACCCTAGGGATGGAGAAGACGACGTGCAGGTGAGAAAGGCAAGTGCGAGACTCTTAGAAGCTCCTACTGAGGATAGTGCTACTTGACACACAACTCTGAGATGGATGAACTTAAACATAAATGTCGACAATAAGTCAGTGTCAGACAAGAGGCACTCGAAGGGTGAAAAGTGATGCTGCTTGGCAGAGAGCATATTTATTTTTTCTTGGTGGAGGACCAAAATAAATGCACTGAAACAAAACCAAAATGTTCACTCTTTGCTTAGGTAATAGGAAAATGTTGCATTAAATGTTCTTTAAAATCAATACTATCCTTGAGATTGTGTTGCACCACACGATACTGCTGTGCATGTTATTGCACTCTCCTATTTGTTATTCCTCAATTTTACTATGGATCTTAGCTTTTTCCTCAGTGTTGATCCTAGGATTTTGAGAGAGAAGCTGAACCATATGGGATGAATTTGGCTGCTATAATTTCAATAAATAATCAAGTACTTTCAAGGACATGCATTCATTTTAAGGTCCATGTCGTTTCAAGGATAGGACGTGGCGCCGCTGCCAAAACAGAGTTAGTTGCAGGTTAAGAGACATAACATACAGCTGTTATATGGCACTGTCAGTGGGTTCATTAGCTTCGAGGATAATTCAACAAAGCCACGTGCAGTTATTTTCACCCCTATTAGTAATCACCATTGCAGGCATTGCAGTTGCAACCACATCTGGTGCCATCACAGAGGTTCATTCAGGGGATTGACGGTTTACAAATTCTTAATTTATAATAACTAGGGAGGGGGAAAAAAGGATTTCTGGAAAAGACAGATGTGGGATGGATCCATGCAGCAATATTATAAGTAAACCAAATCATCTGATGGGGGTCCTCCAATATGGCCACCACATATATATATATTTACCTGTAAGCCTTTTATAGATGGAAGAGAGAAGACAACAAAGAGAGGATTTGGGACGGGGCAGAGGAGCCACCATACTTGGCCCAAACCTCTGTGCTGTGACAGCATTATGGAAATATCATCTTTTCCTCGCAGCCAAAGGAGCTTGACCGTCTGACTGCCATTTACATTCAGAGGAGACCACTCGGTGTCGCCTCAAAATACCTGAAGAGACTGCATCAATACAGAACAGCAATTTTGCTTTCCTGTCATAACGCTTCCTGATTTGGAGTAGAAAACATTTTGCCCACAATTTAATATTTATGCTTAGAATAAGTAGAGAAGCTTTCACAGATCAATGTGTTTACAGTAATGAGTTTTTTTTTTTTTCAGCTTGGCTTTTTACATGACCTGGTGAACTGTACAATCGAATTAATCTGGTTTAGCAGCTTATACAAAATACCGGATGAAATACAGTGTTTAAATACACTGACTCAATCCCTGGTGCAGCACCATCACGCTCAAACCCAATCTTAATATAGAAGGAAAGCCCCATGAGAGAAATAACACCAATCCTAGTTTAGTAGCCAGGAGTAGTAGATGTACATGCAATCATGGTAAATAAACAGGTCTTTGCTTACTACAGCGCATAATGACACATAATGAAAACCAATTACAGAGAGTAGACGTGATGAATACCTCCTGCCCTGTTGTAATTGCACAGTGTTTATTTTGTTATCATAAAAATGTGTGAACCTGTGTTGGGTCATGTGCATTGTTATTGTTTGACAAAAATGAAAGTTGGTATTGTTAAACAGAAATCATTTTTTACATAAAGATCTACAAAGGACACTCACTTTTAGAGAACCTGGGTGGATTATCGTTGACATCGCTGAGAGTGATGTTGATGGTGGTGGTCCCAGCCAGCCCCCCCAGCTGGCCCCCCATGTCCTTGGCCTGGATTAATACCTGGTACTGTTCCTTCACCTCTCGGTCCATATTGGGCAAGGCTGTCTTTATAACACCTGGTGTACAGCAAGATGAACAGGAAATACAGATGGCAATGGAGTGAGAGGGGAAGAGAGTGATTGATAGAGATAGTGAGATAAAAAAGACAAATGAAGAGAAATATCTCATCTCAAATCTCATGAAATATATGTGTATGCTAAATGCACAATTTACCTCAAAATGCACAATATATTCCACACAAAAAAAACTCCCAAGGAAGAAGCTGGCTGTGCAGCTCTGACCAAGGCTGAAATAGAGGTCATTTTGCAAACTGGAGACACTTGACATTCTATGGGAAACTCTGGTGAAGCCATATAATGATTCACTTGAGGATCAGAGACCCTGAGATCAGAGAGCGTTTGTACTGCAGATTAATAGCTAGGTCAGTGGGAGGTTGGCAGGCTAAAAGGAAGCGGGCAGCATAGGTGGGTCTGCACTTTTTCCCTCCTCTTATTCCATTTTATATGTGGTGAGGATGTGAGGATGTACCATTTGATCCACAGACCTCTAACAAGCGTGAATACAAAATCAAAGACTATGTTTATTTTTTGATATTTCTCTCATCTTTTTTTGGAAAAGGGGGATGTCTGTTTCTGAGATTGACAATTCTGTGACATGCATGGAGATAAACGTACCGTATATTGTTGTAATCCCCTTCCCTTGCTCACCTTTTTCCTCCCAGTGTTTGTTCCCATTGTTGATGTGCATTTGGAGATAGATGCAGGCCCAGCGGGGCAAACATTTACTTTAACAGTTTGACTTTTTTCCATCGTGAGTTTGAAATACAGTCACAGTATGCACTCTGTGAAGCTCTGGGATGAGCGGGCATAATCAGCAACAGATTCCACCGTATCTGCCTATGTGATGTATGAACCTATTTTCGTATGCTTTGAACTGCCCCAGATGGTAAGCCAACAGCAGCCCACTGCCGGCAAACTGGTGGTATGAAGGTGTTTCAGATTTAAAGCAGTCGTCTGCAATACCTTGCTTCGCTGTCACTCTGCAACCTTTTAACTGCCATCTTCCTCCTATGACACAAACCGCCTACACTAGCAAAGTGCAGCTGTACATAAAGAGGAATTAACTGAGTAATGCTCCAGCATTGCCTGTGTGTTTTTGTGTGAAATGCTTGATATGAAAACTGCTTGATTCAAATGCGGTGTTTGATACAACTGACCCTTTATTTCAAACCTGTCACATACATAAATCACTGTCTTTATTGCAGAGCATGTGTCCTTTTATGGCCTACTGATTTGTGGAGTGGCCCTGGGGTCATTTCTGGGACCAGTTTTATTCTCATGATATATGCTTGAACTGGTCCACACTTTAGTATATCGCACACACTGTTTAGAAGACACTCAATCATACATACTGTATCCTTCAAGACTAATGGCCTACATACCCTTATTTCACTCCATGATTGCCTCGCTGCAATTGCCAGGAGCACATAAAACAGACGTACAGTACTTTCTTTTAAGGTAAAAGGTGTATGTTTATGAACTTTACACTGACTGAAAAACAATTTTTGCAACATACAGTACATCTGCAGGGATAATAACTTTACCTGTTTTGGGGTCAACAGAGAAGTATGGCTGGCCATGGAGGATGCTGTATACCACTCTAGCACTGTTTCCATAGGTAGGGTCATCTGCATCTGTGGCTGTCACTTGCGTCACGTATGTCCCTAGGGAAAAGAGTGGAAAGACATATTGACTTTGACGTCATTTGTTTCCTCGTGAGACTGCGATCCTAACTCTTTGAAGTTCATCAGTTCACAGAAGGATCTCGCCTGACACTAATAAAGGATGAATGGCATGTGAGAAAGCTACAGCGAATACTGAACAGTCAAAGTTGTTGTTGGGATGTTGTTAAATTTTCCTGTTTGAGTTGCACATTTGTCGCGTTACTAAGAAATTATTTGTAAATATATATATATATATATATATATATATATATATATATATATATATATATATATATATAATAAAGCGAGGTTGAAAATAAATAACGAAAAAGCTTGTGTGACCAATCATTAAACAATGCTACCATTAAGAAAGCAAAGGGCCAGGGCAAGAATAGTATTAGGATGGCAGTCTTCCAAACCCCTGCAGTAAGAGGGACAGAATAATTACTCGTTGGATGTTTGGCTCATCCTCCTTAACAAGATGGCATTGCACACAGTCCTTATTTACCATGTATTCAAATTCAACAGATTCGATCCAAAGTTCCCAGTTTGTGGAGAATAACCAACAACAAAAATGCCTTGTCAGCCTGACTATTTTATGAATCTAAAACACAAGCCTGGTGTTTTTTGAGCAGATGGGCAGATTCTTTGGAAAGATGACTTTTAGACAGGTTGACATGGGTGCCTTCACAGGCAGACAGCTCAGTGCACATATGTTCACCATGTATCAATCACATTCCCACATCTGGCTAGCTTTAGAACAGGCTGTGTGAAATATTTTCAACTGAAGGATCTGTGGAACGCTTATATGAACAGGAGACACACTGGCCAGAGGGATGGTCATTTTAAAGTCTGGTAAGCTCCTAGTTGTCTGTAAAGAACTTGCTGTATATTAAATAGGCTTTGCAGTCCGAGCAGATGGCCACAATGGCATTGAAACATTAGGTGAGAGAGATTAGCGCCCCAATCCGTTATAACAAAGCCACACATGCCTGATTAAACATATAAGAGAAGGACCGCATCATGTTCCAACAAGAATATACAATAGATGAGATAATACAGCAGGGGAGAGGATGAGCTCAGATGTAGTGAAAGTTTAAAAGCCTTTGAGTGTGGCAGACACCTACGCATTTTCAGGCAACAAAGCTAACAGCCCCCCCCCCCCCAGTGTGAGACAATAAACAAGCCGAATAAATTCTACTACTGCAATTATGGAAATTCTGGTGTGTGGTTAAGAATTAGATGGAAGAAATGGCTTTAAAGGTCATTGCTGATGAACACAGGAGGAGAATGCAGATCTGTTTTTGCAAAATATAGATTATTTATCTGACTTTTTTAAACATTATCTATATCACAATATTCAAATTGCTGTAATGTTGCAATGCAATGCAGAGGAAACCAATTAACATATATCAATTAACAGATTTTATATTCAAATATAAAGAGAAAGAGAGAAGAATTAGTACAATCAAGACTGATCCGAAATCTCATATTAACTTATGTGAAATCGTTTGTGTGACATTTTGTTAATACATTTTTTTTTCAGGCAACTCCCTGAAATATGTTGTTAAATCTGTCACTTTCTTTTAAATGATTCAGCGTTAAGCTAATTGCATATAACTCTAAGGGTGTCTACAGATTATTGCCATGAGTGATTTCCTAACATCTGGCAATGGACTGGTCTTCACTACCAACCATAATTGCATATTTATGTCCAGCATCTCTCTATTTTAGTATTTGTTTTGCCCTGCTAACATAAAAACATCCAAAGGGGGATTCTAGCCAAAGAAAACAAGAGGGATGTAACAGTTAATGAACCCACTGATTGCACAAGTCTTGTTGGCATAAATATTGATAAAAACTTAAATTGGTTTGATGATTCTTTTTTTTTTTTTTCACTGGTGGTAAATATAACTTTTCACATAAATTGCCAGGGGCTGGTAAAAACTCACAGTTGTATCCTCAGCAAAGATATTTCTGATAGTGGTGTCACTCAAATTTTCATGGTTTCAACTGCGATGAATAACAGTGAATGTTATTTCGAAACTTAGTCTAGTTAGTATTGTTTTCTAATACTGAAATAGTTTTGCAGTTAAAATAATTTGATATTGTAGCTAAGATCTTGAATGTAGAAATTCCATGTGAGATACTCTAGCTTTGATGTTTTACTAATGTATATATCTAACCATTATAACACTGTCAGGGTTATTTCACTGATGATGTCATCAGGGGTATTTCGGTTTGGAATTTAGACTTTAAATTTATAAATGAAAGCCTGTGTTACTTTTATGTATGGAGATGTAGACGTTTATGAGGCAGGGGGCATCTAATGAAAGATGCTATACTGTTGCATTATGGGAAGTGTAGGATCCAGAGTTTTAGGGGCAACTCGTAATAGGGAATACAAGTCAGGATATCTCTGCCTTGGCTGCTTTGCTTCTGACCATTCTTTTTGTTTCTGTCTCTCACAAATACAACATTGTGGAAGTGACACACTTCATCGCTGGAGTACCTCTTTAATGCGTCGAAGATAATGGCAGGTAACCATTCATAGCAACTAAACATCTAAGTGATGTTTTAAAATTACTTACGTAGACTGTCCAGCATCAAATGATATAATAATGGAAAATAAATTAAATTTTAAAATTACAGGGAGGTAACATTTTGAAAATGTCTGATAAATTCACTTGAAAGACGATAAAAATGGTCATGCGATTATCTAAATGAAAGCGAATTAGTTTGCTGTCAAGTATCTAATTGATGATCTACTTGATTCTTTCTGTGGGTGTTTTTTAAAGCTAATCTCTGTACTACATGATCACACTAGATGTGTTTTGATAAACTTGAAAGCTTCTCTGATTCAACAGTAAACTGTTGCAGAGCAGCTTATGATTTAGAGTGTTCACCGGAGCAAGGCTGTGTTGTTTTTGCTTTCCACCCATACTCTAGAGACTGCTGACTTTGGAGTTTCAAGGGATTCATTGCTATTCAGATCAAGAGGAACCATTCTCCCAACGAATTACCTTGATCTTTTGTCCCTGGTGGGGATGTAAAAATACAAAGCTGTGGGACATACTCAGGGCAACACCAAGAATAACTGATTCTCTGAAATGTCAAAATCTGGGGGGAAGTAGCTTTGCCCCTCTGGTTGTACCTGTAATGCTCCTGAAACTTTTGGATTCTGTAGTACTAGAGGATATAACAGCTTTCAGTGCAAAGGATTCTAATTAATTAAGCAATATATACTGGCTTCTCTATCTTTACTGGAAAGAAAATATCAGTAGATGGTCACTGACCTACTGGTGACATCTCAGGAACACTGGCCGTATATGGTCCCTCCAGGAATTTTGGCTCATTGTCGTTGATGTCTTGAACCTTGATTACAAATTCTGATTCAGGCTCTAGGGGCTTATTGGTGTCCATGTCAACCGCTTGGGCGCGTAGGGTGTAGTAAGGCTTCTCCTCCCTGTCAAGACTCCTTAAGGCATGGATGTCCCCCGTTGTTTGGTCAATTGTGAAAATGGAGCCAGCCCCGTCTCCTGAGAGAGTGTACTTAACCGCATTGTCGCCCCTATCGAGGTCAGTGTGCAGCTGCAAGACAAAAGAGGAAAACGACAAGTTGAGTGCAAACATTGGCACATATAATGATTCACTGAAAGCACTGGGGAAGGGCTGTCAAAGAACTCTATTTCACAAAGACAGTCAAGGAAACTGACTGCACATCAAAGAGCAAATTCATGTCTCAGCAAGGATCTGCGAAACACTAAGTCATGAGAAAAATGAGGCTCAATCTCTCATAAATAATGTATTCTCTCCGTGCAATTACGCCACAGTGATAACTCTTCGACATCGTGGACCCAATTCTATTCAAGCATGACTCAAAAATCTTACGTGAGATAGAAGTTTTTTCTCAAAGTGGCATAGGTCAGACTGTGAAAACTAAAGGTAAATACTCGTTTTCCACAAGAATGATTTGTAATACTTTCTCCTGACAGCGGAGGTCTATGACCAGATGACTCTCAGCACAGTTGCAAAATATCACTCCTCCAGCCAGAGAACATCTTTGTTTATATAGTTTCAGGACTACGGCAGCTCTCTTTGTACAAGACAAACACATTCTAGGCTGGTGGCAGAAAGCCTATTGACATAATTATGTTCACCTCTCTGGGGAAATCCATCATACATTTTGAATTATTTTAAATATTTAAGGGCGCTAATGCAATATGATCATCACCACACATGATATGTATGTTTGCCTTCTCATCAATAACATGAAACTTCCCCCACACCTTTGAACGGCAGTCTTATTCCAGGAGACAGGGACAGATATGTTAAGCATTGAAGCAGAGGCATACAGTGTATCCAGCTAAATTGAGTATCTGCTGACTCTGGGTAACATGGTTTAATTATTCTCTGTCAAAAAAAGCTTACATAACTAGCATCAAGAAACCTCTATTTCTAAACTTTTTGATTGACTTTGGGCCATTTTATAGCACTGCTAAAACAGAATGACCATGGTAACATTTTAGTTGCTTTTGGACTGGAACTTGTGTTGTCAAACTGTTGTCATCTGATTGAATATTGGTGATGCTTGTTTGCTGACCTGCTAACAACAATAATATAGGTTCAGGAAGACCATTACTGTCCTGTAATCACATTTTGATTCATCAGCCTAGGATGATTATGTCACGATTAGTCTCGCTTTGCCAGACCTTTCTCCACAGCACTGTAAAGGAGGGTCTGGGTAGTCCATACAGCATTCCGGGATGGGAGAAAAATGTACTCTGGTTTATTGCCATTTCTTTAAACCAATCACAATGGTCTTGGGCGGCGCTAAGAGCCAGACAGAGCCACGGTGCCGCTGCAAAAAATGCTTGAGAAGGAACTTGTTTTAGTGGAACATGTGTACATTCAAAAGTTGTTTTAGTTGTGCAACAGAAAACGCAGATTGGACAGATAGTCTAGCTAGCTGTCTGGATTTACCCTGCAGAGATCTGAGGAGAAGTTAACCAGAGTCCTCACAAATCCACCGTATATTAAAATTCCAACAACAAGAAAGCAGAAGGTAATGGACATCTGGCCGAAAAGAGTGAAATTTCCATCAGCAACGGAGCAATCACGAAAGTGGAACGTTGTGGATATATATCACTATTGACATCAAATGCCAATGTGTAGTGCCGAGGCAAGAAAGATCACGCTGGTGACCAGTGAATCTCCATGGTTGCAGCCATGGAGAGGAAATTTGAGATGCAGCTATACATTCTCTGTAGGTTACGGTACAGCTATGCAGACACGTACACAAACACACTGGGAGTAATTGCTAATTCAGTGAAGATTATCCAGTTTACACAAGCATAGCATGGCAATATAATGTCCTCACCCATGGTGCATTATTCATTGCTATTCAAATGTATGAGAATTATTTTCGGTACATGACTGTTGGGTGACAACTAGGTCCCATAACATTTTAGACCATGAGCACAAAATCTGAAATGCAGAATATGCATTACATAAATAGTGTGAACAATATGCTAATCTTCCAGAAACAATCTAATATGCCAGTAAAACAAAGTAGTATGCAAACTAAACTCACTATGTATTATTATTTAGCAAGGTAACAACACATTTGGTGAAGAAGTTTCATTATATGTCACATGAAATATATAGAATGTCTATTTGCCTATTTTAAAGCATCTATAATTTGCTTTTGGTATGCACTACAGCTGAGGGTTACCATAATGATTATTATTAGGTTTTTAATGTGGTGCTTCCCTTCAATTCGTTTTTGACAACTGGCAATTTGTACCGACTTTAATATCTATCTTTAATTTAATATCTAGTGTATAGTTTATCCTAGGCAATTTACGTTATTTATTTTGTTGTTATCAATCTAGCCAGCATTTTACACCCTTGCTACAAGGAGACAAATCAAGGGAACGAGGGAACGAAATGGAAGCCATCGTTTTGTCCGGAAATTTGGGGTTCCCCTCCTCATTTGCAGGGACATAAACACAGGTAGACACACGCCAATTGTATGTACTCAGCGTTTTACCGAAGCCAAGATACCCGCAAACAAACGGTAAAAAAGTAAAGTCTCCAGGTAGTTTGAGGCAGCAAAGTTGGCTATTTCACTTGAATGGACAAGCGCTAATTAGTTAAGCTGCGCAGCAGGAGGACAGCTAGCTAAAAGGTGAGCCCCACCGAGAGCCCACTACATCAAGAGAAAGTGCATGAGAAGTTAACTGATGCAACATGTACAAATACAGAGCATTGGATTGTATTACAAAAAAAAGAAGACTTGGACATAACGTTACTGAAATGCTAACTAATGGCTTTCTTTGAACTGTAAAATAAAGACCACCCCTCAGAAAACTTTTTGGAACAAAAACGCTACGCAGTTGATATGACCGTGGGAGCTAGCATACCTTACTGTGACAGTGGTGCTGAGCTGCCCACTGGGACAGGTTGAACACATTTTGGATAAATAACATTAACTGTTGTGTGGCTAGGATATACCTACGACAAACGGCGTGTTCTACACCTAAACTTAAAGGACTTCAGGAGGTAAAGTTCAGTCGCCACCATCTCCAGATATTCTCGATGTCAACTTGGAAAATGGAATTCTGAGGAATTTGGACAGCGATCGAGTTAGCTGGATGACGTGTGGCTTCAAAAAGTAGGATTTGACTCTATTTTATTCTATTTCTTGGTGCTTGGAGGTCGCCTGGCCTGTGAGCGTGTGCGCGTGTGAGTGTATACAGGGCTGTGCTATAGTTAATTACATGTATTGGCTTTCTGTAAATCTGTATGTCGATAATTCGATCCAAAGTCATTCTTTTACTGCATTTTTTCAAAACTTAGAAACTAACAAAGTGAGTAATTCAAGTTTTAGGCTATCTGATTTAATGCAGTGCAACACAGTTGATTGCATTCATCATCAAATTTGGTATCTTATGTACATATGAAATTGGAAAATATTTGTAGTGGGATATTTATTTCAATCATATTGCCCAGTCTGATGTGCTTGTTCAGGTGTGTGCACAAATGCAAAGGCATGCATTTACTAGAAAAGGGACATTCTATTCTATTTTACTCTGTTTTATATTTCATTCTATTGTATTCCATGCAATGATTTGCGGTTTGGTTACTGGCCGCTGTGCCATTAGCCTGTGCTTTTGTTGGCTGCTTTGCTACTCATTTGCCTCTGTGTGAATTGTTTGCTGATCACAAATCTTCGCAATGTATGATTGTATGTCTGTAGCTATATGTCTTCTTAATACACTAAACATCTTTTGCAACAGGTTGTGAATCTCAGAAACAAACATGTTATGTATATAGGGATACTTTGATTACTTAGCACACAGGTGGAATTATGGACTGGATTGCAGACTCTACTCACTTTGTCTGACTACATTATACAGGTGTTGGTCGCTGTACCACCCAATTACCTATTTGCATGTACACTGTTTTGTTCCACCTGCTCTGGGATTGTTGGTGATAGATGTTTTGTGGATTAATCGTTTTCTATTGTCTCATTAGTTATGGGCATTTATTTGTCAGGCCATGTCATCAGACAAATTGGGGAAATATGCGGAGCTGTAATGGTTGTGGATTTATCATTGTGAGACATGGCATATCGTTAAAATGTAGGTGGGGTTCAATAATTATTAATTAGCACAAAGCCAGGGTTTTAAAAGATGAACTATGAAGTGATTTAGGCAATTATTTTGGATTGTCTTGTAATATGTAGTTGCAGGTGTTTTGATTTCAGTGAAGAATCTTTGATAGCAAGTTGGAAATGAATACTGTTATGGTTTTGGTCAGGGACAGCAGCACAGGTACACCCTATCTCCAACATGTCTGTCGACATGCCCACATCCATTCTTTTCTATTGTAATGTTTTCAGTGATTCTTGGATTGAGGCCGCCGTGCCATTATTTTAGTCACTGTATTAGCTTGCGTGTGTGTGTGTGTGTGTGTGTGTGTGTGTGTGCCTGTGCATATGCATGCCTGTGGCACCGTTATTGACAATGGTTGCTTACTGTTTTTTGTATCTGGTTTTGTTGGGTAATGGTCACAGTCTCCTGAACAATTAACTGGACAGAGAACCTGTACCCTTGACAACAAAAGTGAGCTGTAAGTGAGTGCTGTAAGTGTTTTTATCTGAAATGTTTAAAAACTTGCAAAATGCACTACACTGGGGTATGGATTGGGTTTTGTAGCCATAGACAGTGCAGACAACAAGCAATTATCCAACAGTTGCATTTAAATTTAGCCAAATGGAAGGAAACTGTGCTATTTCTTGTGGGCGATTTGGCTGTCAGTATGGTTAAAGAGTGTTGTTGCCCTCAGGTGCTCTGCAGAAACGTGTGCTTCCAGGTTTGCCAGTTTTTCATAAAACACTGTTATTCTACTACCTTATGTTTTCATCAGATAGTAACAGGGGATCCTGCTCAAGAGAAGCTGTGCTGTGTCTCTGTTCATTTATTATCCATCTTGTTACCTATTATTGGTGATTCCTGTTATCTTTTGCAATACATTCACGCGATTGCATCATTTGTACGAAATTGTCAGTTTAGTCCTATTAGGCAGATGACATGACAATACCATTAAACAATAATCTAAGTTTTAAGCATGATGAAAGTTGTTCCTCCTGTTGCTTGTGGCGTACCAGAGAGATCAGAGTGACAAATGGACTGTCAACAATGTAGTCACAATAGAAAGACGATCTTGAAGAAGTGAATCAACATCTTTCGGACACACTCACAAAAAGCATTGTAAGCTTATCTGTTGCAGGGCAGTTGTAATGGGTTACATAATATTGTTTAGATGTGTATGATAGTTTACATCATGTTACCATTACCATGTAAATACCAGTGTTGGGCAAGTTACTGAAAATTAGTTACTTACTAGTTACTTCTTTTAAAAGTAATTGAATTACTAGTCCCTTTTAATACTTGAAACAAAATAACAACAGTCTGTCATTTAACATTTTTCTTTTTACCACATTAGCCCCAATGTAATACAAGTGATTGGCCTACAGTATACCTAGCAATCAATGTATTCAGCTCTGCCTGGCTTATCGGCTTCGCTGCATTCCGTGTAAAATCTAACTTTGTTGTTTGCATGGAATGGCGCCTCAGCATCCGTACGGCTGGGGTCTTCTGCTACTAGCTTTGTCGAAGCGTGTTGCTTCAACAGGTGCTTCATAAGATTTGAATTGCTACTTTTAGATGTGGATAGGTTCTTTACACCTGCACGTAATTGACAACTCACCACTACATTTTTGTCTTTAATTTCGACGAGCAAAAAGTAATGTCTGTCATATACAGTAGTTAGAATGGGCCTGCGCATATACTGTGATATATATATATATATATATATATATATATATATATATATATATATATATATATATATATATATATATATATATATATATATATATATATATATATATATATATATATTTTAGTAGTACTCAAAACGTGTGTCACTGCTCACTTGTTACTTGCATCGGGAGTTCAGAGTAAAGAAGACGATAAACTGCCTCCGTTATCATTTTACAGTGTCCATACTTCCAGGAGAGAAAGCTCATTCTATCATTCTATCCGCACTATCGGCCATGCTGTGGTTTAATGCTCATTGTTTGATTGTTGTATCATTGCGCCACCATAAGGTCCTGCAACATTAGATCAGAAGCAGCTAAAGTAGGCCTATCTGTCTTCTTGTCTGCAAGCGTTTTTTCACAAAAGAGAGTAACGCGAGTAACAAACTCATTTAAATTTCAGTAATTGTAACTGCGTTACTTACTACAAATATTTAGTTACATGCTCGTTACCGCTAAAAGTAGTGGAATTACAGTAACGCATTACTTGGTAGCACGTTACTTCCAACACTGGTAAATACTAAATACTATAATGATAACTCATTGAGCTGTACAGACTGTTCAACATACTTAAATTAACTGAAGCTGGGTTAATATACTCCTGTAATGTGGGCAGACTCATCATTTTGAGTACTATTGAATAAATTATCACTTTGTATTTGTGATTTAATGGGGTGTTTATATTTGGTTGTCCTTTTGACTGGCAAGAAAAAAAAAATATTCAAGCATATTTTTCACCTATGCAGTTTACTCAATACAAGTACCCAGGAGAGGCACCTGCAAATTGATTCAGAACTGCACAATTAAAGATGAAAAAGAAATGCAAATGAAAATGTAAAAAGAATAGGCACATTGTCTCGTTAATTATAAGTGGAAAGTTGACTGATATTAATTAAAAATTCCATTACTCTAACAATGGTAATCAATTATATAAAAAAAATTAATTAATAGGGAGGTAGACAAAGGCTTCTTTTAAACGACTAATCACCCATTTGGCTCAATAGACAAGAGGCAGAATCACAGCCACAACTGTCGTAACCGTATGTCAAAAGACGAGAGGTAATTTTACTAAAGAGAGGAACAAATTGTCTATTCCTTTCACATAACAGTTGTTTCCAATTTTATAACACACAAATCAACAAAAGAGTCTATGTGGGCAGAATGATAACCTTTACTTATTTATACGTATTTGAAGTGACTAAATGAGCGGCTGGTGGCTCATAGAGAGAGTATGATCATTTGCACACATATTATGTCGAGAAGGTCTTTACACTCCAATTTTCATGATACGCAAAATTAGCATGATTCTCTGCTCAGGGTACCAGCTGAAATGGGATGCAGCTATAAAGAGAAACTGGTAGTGTGAGGAACTGAAAGATTTGTTACCATCCAAACTCCCACCATCTGTTTGAGTAAATATGTTAGCCTTTTGCTATTTTTCTCTCTCTCTCTGTGTTCACAATTCTTTCCAAGACTGTCAAACATTTACATTTTAGACAGTCAGTTAATGCTTTTTTGAAACGCTTGTTTCAGTGATCATGTAGCTGTTCCGAGTCTTGCTTAACCCCATTTTGGCAGGATTTATGGCTTTTTATGGACATGCGTTAGACATTGTAGGATTAAAAGCTCTGACCTATAATTTCCATAATGTTCTCTCTAACCATTAGGCCATCATTTGCCCTGTCTGGAACAGCTGAGGCGATGCAGATGGCCAGCCAGTGCATCAGCAGTGTTGTCAAAACAAATATCGGCAGGCACATTACTCATCTATTTGTGAAAAATACTTCTATTGACTGAAGCTACTGAACTACTGGTACAAGTGGGAAGAATGATGGCTCATCTGTACTGGCTGTGGAATAGTCACGTACTTAGAATCCTAGATTGTGCTATACAGGGAATTCTTGGCTTTGAGAGAGAGTGGTGTTCACTGGCACTTTCAGGATTTGCAGCACATGGTCCCTCATTGGCTATGTAGTAAACGTGCATATTGATTAATTTGAGTGATTTCAGAGGAGAATGTAACCAACCGTTGTAGAAAATGCTGTAATTGGATTTCTGTGCCCAGGATTATGCAGAGCTCCTCTCAGGAACGCATATGGAAGCCACAACTCTTTGCTGATGGCAAACCCAACATTGTTCCTTAAATAACCCAGCAACCTTGCACCAGCAAGTGCATTCACATATCAGTAATGTACTTTTTCTTCTTGTCTTCAATGGCAGTTAAACATCTGTGTGGATTGTCATGTAAATTCCAACTGATATTAAATAGCTTTTCTTTTTTTTTTTCCTCTGCAACAACGATGATATCTGCTCTGTAAAGCACTAGTCCTGTGTACTCCTGTGTAGGGCTGCAACAACGAATCGATAAAATTGATAATCGATTATTAAGTGTTGTCAACGAATTTCATTATCAATGCGTTGTCGCGCGATTATTACGCCAATCAATAAGTCGGCAGAGGTGTGGCCGCGGCACACCAGGCCGCCGGATGGTGTTGCTAAGAACTTGCAATGTACAGTATTATCAGAGCAGCCCTTGCGGCCTCGAAACACTACCGGCCCATCGGGAAAAGTCCCAACTCTCTCGACTGCCACTCTGCCTCTGATGTGGGAGCATTTCACACTAAATAAATCGAAAAGGTGTGTTAATTGCAAGATAAGCAGAAGCGACATGGCATGGCACGGGAGCACCTCCTTGATGAGGAGGAAGGGAGTTCAACAGCAGGTCACTACAGAATCCTACTTTTGTTCCGTTTTGAAGTGAGGAGCGTAACGTCCCTCCAGTTGCTCTTCTGATGCCGCTGTTTACTTGTTATCCAGCTAGCTGCGTTAGCTCGTTAATAGCATTAGTAAAGCAGGGGTGGTAGCCTATAGTTTGCAAGACTTTTTCACTCGCCTCTTTTGGCCCATTCATTTTTTCAATCTGTTGTGTGTATATTCTGTGCTTTGTCCCATATCAGTTAGTTGACAATTTTTTTTTCATTTTAAAGTTCTTTTACAGCACTTGGTCATCTTAAGCTGTGTTTAAATGTGGTGTATAAATGAACTTAGCTTGCACATACTACAATGATGGTAATCATTTAATGAATAAGCTTCAAGTGTGTGTGTGTGTGTGTGTGAGAGAGTGTGAGTGTGTATCTGTTCTTTGGGTTAGGCTACTTTTACACAACTAGCAACTAAAACAAGTATGTATTGAGTTGATGTAAATTGTTTTTTTTTTTATCCGATTCATCTATTAATCGAAAAAATAATCAACAGATTAATCGATTATTAAAATAATTGTTAGTTGCAGCCCTACTGTGAACAAATAAGACATCTAAAGGGAGAATTTTATGTTTTGTTTGCATGTTGGCAGATCCCTAGTTTTGCAACAAATTGTCATTAAATGGATAACCTATTTTGATACAGCCAATCAAATCTTGAATTTACTGTAACAACACAAGAACCAAAACAACAACCAGTATGAACTTTTCTGCTAACATCTCCTTGTCAAACGCGCATGCGTCTTGTCTTGCACCTTCTTGAAGGAGCGATATTTCTCTCATTTATGAAACGTGCGTACGACCTAAAACAGGCGTAGGACGAAATCTCACGTCTGGTCTGAACTCGTGTATGCAAGTTTTCGAGTCAGTGTGGCCTCGCGGTGCAGCATATAATCAGTTCAACAGGAGAAGAAGTCATCAGTTGATCACTTATCAGCAATGGCAGATCTGGCTCTTTTAGAAGACCCCTATGTGTGCCGGTACAACAGTGCACATGTACACGCACGGGCCATGGTGGAGCATTCCATCGGAGTGATTAACAGGATGTTATTCAATGCTTTTAAAAAGTATAGTTAGGGATGCACCGATCCACATTTTTTCACTTCCGATCCAATCCCGATACCTGAATTTGGATATCGGCCGATACCGATACTATTCCGATACCAGAGCTGTGTTTGCTTTAATATTATTATCATCATTATTGTTGATTTTATATGATGCTGAAATAAACTCCTCAACGGGCAAGTATGATATGGACGTACGTATGCATGTATGTCCCAAAAGCAGGGCTGGACTGGGACAAAAAATCGGCCCGGGCATTTTTGGCCCAGGCGGCCCACACCCACCGTGATTGGTCAGAGACATTCCCTGCAGACAGTCCTCTTAAAATATGCGTCCATTCTATGATACGAGTGCCTAGTGTTCTGCGTTCATGTGATGGTTTTGGATCCTTCAAGAGGTCTCAAGACTTATCTGTTGATCTTACACTTAAATAATTAATGAATTCTTAGAGTTATGATTTGTATATTTATGGTATTGTTTTTATTATTATTATTGATATTTGATATTGTATTGCCATTATTGTTATTATTACTATTTTGCTTAATATTGGCTTAGCAACTTTTAAAAACTGTTTACTGTTAATTTTAACCATTGTAAGATTCATATTTTGTCGCTTTGGACAAAAGTGTCTGCTAACTACAATAACCATAACCATAACCCTTCCCAAAAGCTACAATAAAGCTGGGAGTAGTAAATGGAAAAGAGAAGCAGTGTACTCACTCACTTTTGATTGGCGACCTGGAGGCCATAGGGTAGCCTACACGATACTCAAGTGCAAGTCATTGCCAAAGATAAAGTTTAAAGTATAATTTCAAATTATTTAACAACATTTAAGTATACAAGTGTATTGTCAGTAAAGTGAATCAAAATGTTGCCTTGGCCCACACCAATGAACAAGAAAGATTTACTCTAACAAGGTAACCTTTAAAAGAGTGAGAAACAGAGACAAATGTCAGCTAAGTTAAGGTATAATTCATTTAGCTTAAATCTCTGGCCAATGTAGAGAGACAGCTGTACACATAGTATACATGAGCCTAGTAGAACAGGCTGTATACATAGTATACATGAGCCTAGTAGAACAGGCTGTATACATAGTATACATGAGCCTATTAGAACAGGCTGTATACATAGTATACATGAGCCTAGTAGAACAGGCTGTATACATAGTATACATGAGCCTAGTAGAACAGGCTATATACATAGTATACATGAGCCTAGTAGAACAGGCTGTATATATATAGTATACATGAGCCTATTAGAACAGGCTGTATAGCATACATGAGCCTAGTAGAACAGGCTGTACACATAGTATACATGAGCCTAGTAGAACAGGCTGTATATATAGTATACATGAGCCTAGTAGAACAGGCTGTACATAGTATACATGAGCCTAGTAGAACAGGCTGTACATAGTATACATGAGCCTAGTAGAACAGGCTGTACATAGTATACATGAGCCTAGTATAACAGGCTGTATAGATCACAGACTTCAGCTACCCAACAGGCCAACCCTTAAACAGTTAGGTTACCTGACAGCCACTAACTTTAATGTTACTGCCAAACTGCTTGTTGTCATTATGACGTGAGGCGCGTACGCGCACACACACACACACACACACACACACACACACACACACACACACACACACACACACACACACACACACACACACACACACACACACAACCTGTTAATTCACGTACTTCTTACCGTCGTCAACTAGGCCTACTCTCTCTTCCACCTGTTCCTCCCTCTCTCTCCCTCTCTCCCTGTCATGGTCGCTCTCCTCCTCCTGGCCTCTTCCCTGTCATCATGATGTTGTTTCTGCTTCTCTGTATAGCCAGCCACCTGTCCTCCTTCCTCTACTTCAGCTAGCCTAATGCTGATGTTGAAGCAGCTACTACAGCCCCAAACATGTCAGACATGTTGGCACATTTTGAGGCATTTGCCTGTAGATACTTAATCTTTTTCTGTAATTTCTGTACACATCGCTTGCGTATGGGGTTCCGTGGTCGTTTGTCCATTTTAACGTGGATGCTAAACTTCCAGCATATTATAACATTTACAGCTCGTGTCTCAGGGCCAGGAGTGGGGAAGGGTGTTCCTGGATTTGATTGGGTTAGGTCTAGCTTAGGACTGTAGTTGAGCTGATTCCGGTTTCCAACTTCGCCCCATGTCAGTTAAAACACGGACAGAAATAATTATCGCTCTTGACGCTTTATTACATAAGGCAACAGTACAAAATGGGCGTGGGTAGCTCTGCTATGGCTGTGTATTTGTGTGTGGTTCTGCAAAGAAACAAATAACATTGTGAAGGCTACCATACACAATGCATATGAAGTATACATATAGGCTAGCAAACAACAACAAACCCACTATTAATTACACTATATCAATGTAATGTAACTACTGCAGCATAATACAATACAATAATAATACAATAATGTAGCTAAATACAAACGTGAGCAAGAGCTTCCAACTATCTGCATTATAAATCAACAGCCACGTGCAAACTAGCTAACAGGTGATTAACACAAACATTGAAATTTCCAGCTAACTTACTTAAATGTACAAGAACTACAGACCAATACAACAACAGGCCCAAATGAACTGACAACGTAAGCTATGGGACTTACAGTTCTCAAAGACGCACACACGCGAGCTCAACTGATTATCCTCTGGACGCTCACAGTCTCTTTTCTCTTTCTCCCTCTTTTCTCTTGGTGTGGCGCGTGCGCGCGCTCGCAGTGAGGCGCGTGTCCGCGTTACCCCCCGGCATGCACCCACAATCAGTCCTGACAGACGGACTTTTGTACAATTAGGCCTACAGAATGGGCCGCTGTCAGTTATCTATGGGCCGGCGCGGCACAAAAAAATAAAATAATGATATCGGCGATTCGGCCCAAAAGTGCGTCGGCCCACCGGGAAAATGCCCGGTATGCCCGATGGCCAGTCCAGCCCTGCCCAAAAGGCAACTTAAGGTAAGTATAAGGTCAGAAAAGGAAGTCAGAAAAACAGGAAAAATCTCATTCTGAAAACAGATATGCAACTGTAAGGGTTTCAAATTGATTGTCATGTCAATATTTATTACATTCCCAAAATGTCAAATACTTGAGTCTTGAAATATAATAAAAATGCAAGTGTAAAAATCTTTCTCACACACACACACACACACACACACACACACACACACACACACACACACACACACACACACACACACACCTCTGTTTTCACGGCTGCAGCGGTTACTCTGAAACGGTGGCCGCCGGGACACGATCCGAGGTCTCTGGGGGACGCAACAACGGGGAAATGAAATGCCACAAGCCAGCGACAACACTGGGACAGACGGTTGTGAAAGTCCTGTTTTGTTTTTGCATTTTGCTGTCTTGCTCTGCGGTGTTTCCAGTGTGAAGTATTTTCAAACAGCGGACACACAGGATAGCATTGAGCTAGCCACAATGCTGCTCAACGCTACTATCCTGCTAGCTGGCTGCAAACTGCGGAATGGATTTCCTGAGCGGGGGCGTGTCTCATAACTCTGTGTCTCCATTGAGCCGCGCCTCCGTTCAGGAAATCTATTCCACAGATGCAGCCAACCAGCAGACCAGCCGGCAGGAATCACTTTTGGAGCCATTTCAGCAGACAACGTTAAAGTGCAGACATGGCTCGTGGTATCGGAAATCTCCGCAGGTTGGATCGGGAAAATCCGATACCTGAATTTCGCTGGTATCGGTCCCGATACTGGATCGGATCGGCCCCATCCCTAGGTATAGTGTATGTTTGGCAATGATATTCAATACAGGAAACATGACGATGCACAACATTTTTATTTATTCTTCAGGTTTTTGTTTCTCTTTAAAAGGTTAATGATCACAAGTGAACGATTTATTTCTGCCATTGCCCGAGTTATTTTCAGGGTGGCGGAGGACACGCGCTCACGGTTGCCTGGCTCTGACTCATGAAAAAAACATGAGTAAAATAAAAGACACTGCATAAACTCTGCTATAGGGCTGAAACGATTCAAGATACTTGAGTAACTCGATTACAAAAATTCCTCGAGGCAAAAACTCTGCCTTGAAGCCTCGTTAAATTCCTATGACGCGCACTATACACGCAGGGATCTGATTGTTCCACACGGACCGTTGTTCAGGAAGCACACCACTAGCGCGTGATACATTTTGAATTTAGTTGGCGCGATGGCGGAGAGTAAAGATGTCCAGAAACGGCAGAGAATGTCTAAAGTTTGGGATCATTACATACTAAAAAAGGAAGAGAACAAGGTGCAATGTGTCTACTGCAAAGTAGACCTGGCATACCACAGAAGTACGACTTCAATGATTCAGCATCTGAACCGTAAACATCCGCTCCACGCTGTTTCACCGAGCGTCGCTGAAACAAGGTAACGTAGCCTAAGCAGCCGCTGATTTTAATCGCATACTGTATTTCTAGCGATGTCGCGATGCGGTTTGACTAGATATGATGTTTAGCTTTGATGTTTTTAAGTAGTAAACTTATTCACGTTCAATTGCAAGATAGTATAGCCTAAAAAAAAGAACCCCTTCACTCGCACGCACGCACGCACCCTCGTCTCTCTCACTCTTCCTCACACACGGCACGCGTGCACACACACAGGTAGCTAGGTTACCATAGCAAATAGGCTCACTCCGGAAATGATATATTATTTGGTAGTAGCCTAACATTATCTACATTAAACAGATATTTACTTTGATGTCAGGGATAGGTTACAGCATGAAACTTAATTAAATGAAATTGCCAAATGTTGGAGTTGGAATAAATACCTCTGTTCTTTTGAGAAATAAAAGCCAAATGCTTGATCATTTTACAGCCACATCATTTTCGTTATGCATTATTTGTTTTGGTTGTTTTAAAACGTAAAAAAAATGTATCCGATTAATCGATCGATAAAGTGCTAGATTAATCGATTACAAAAATAATCGATAGCTGCAGCCCTCCTCTGCTACTGTGTGTATTTAAATATAGGTACATCATGTAGGCCTAAGAGATTGCAACATAAGCCTGTATATTACTATTAGGACTATAGCATACGTGTCAAGGATGTATAAATTAAATAAACTTGAGTCGGATTTACTACGGCAGCTGTTGACCGCATCTCTTTTCAATCCGCATTTTTTTCTACAGCCTTGAATACCAGTTTCCAGGCTGCCAAATACGTTAGTGCAAATGAACCTGAGATATCAGGGTGTCAATCTCCACCTCTTAAAAGTGCCGCGTCTTAGCCGGATTACGTCTCGCCATGTCGTAAATTGTAGGGGCGAGGCCTCAAAACCGAGAATATATTGGGGCGTGACATTTAAATTACGATCGTTTCTAGCCGCTGCATTTATCAATGTACGACCATTCTTACGCTCTGATTGGTGTGATACGAACGTTTCATGAATCACACGTGAAGCCTGATGATATCTGCACTCATATCTGCGCTGGTTTCTACGATAGGTTGATAAATGAGGGCCACTATGTGCTCTTAATCAGTGTAAATCATTCTATATTCATTGGTGCTTTGTATGCATCCCTGGCCCTACTGCTGTCTTGAATTTATTTTTATGCTACTATTCATTAATAGGTCTAAAAGTACCCTTCTAGCCAACAACTTTCAACCACTGTCCTACCAACCCAGTAGTGTGATGGCAGGGTGGCAGTATGTTGGCATATTGGTATGTTGTAGGTGGCTCGAAGTTTGTGCATTGTCAAGGTAGTGCCACGTCATACCACAGCATGACTGCTGGTTCCGTGGTAAGTTTCTGCGGGTAGTCGGTGTACTGGTGAGCTGTTGATATAAAAAAATAAAAAAACACTGTCAAATGCGAGCTTATTATAGCTGATCGATATTGGCTTGCGAGCCATTTCTTTGCTGCTGACAGCTTGGAGCTCGCTATCTGGGTTGTGTCATGCCTCAGTCAGGTAATGGGGTCGCAGGGAAAACTGCACACACACAGGAGGCTATACTGGTACATAGGCAACCACAGAGAATGTGTTGAGATGTGTGTACTTGTGTATGCGAGAGAGAGGGAGGGAGGAAAAGAGGACCAAATGGGATAGATTGACAGATATAGCCTAGGGTGTGTGACAACAGGTAAAAGCTGTTGACTTGCCGTCATCTCTGTAGCTGTATTGGCACACTTCAAATTCAGCGCTCTGCATATCTAACCTGCAGTTATAGACATTAATCAAAATCCATAAACACATGGTTGATAATAAAACTGTAACCTACCAGAGGTCAACAATCTGAGGAACTAATAAGATTCAATAAGAAGCAGCGTTATCAAACATTACAAAACGTTTCCAAAAAATATGTTTTCATGTGAGGTTCATGTGAGGCTTTTGCATAGCAGATAACATGGTGTAAGAATTATTTTTGACATATCACATTAATGTACATGATTGTTATTGATCTTAGAGACTGCGGTTAAGGCTTGATTCTCATATCACACTTGATTAAACAATATAGTGATATTGATACAACATGCAGAATGCAGTTTTCGACCCAGAATCACAACAGTATTGCCCATCAATGTCAAGGAAGAAATGGACAATGTTAACCACGGTAGTAAGTGATACTGATAGGGGCATTAGCACACCGTTTGGAAATATGATCCAGGCAATTCAGGAGGAAAGTCCATTACCCATGAGGGTAAAATGTATGAAATATATTACTTTGGCAGGACAGATGAATGGTATCATTAGCTTTTTATTTCAGATGTTTTCAGAATTTCCCGCAACATTCATCATCAACATACATTACAATTGTAAATGCCCTCAACCTCTTAATATGTTCTAACGAGCGGCTGGCACACCTCATGCCTACCCTTCAGGAGAGCAATCCTTTCAAATTACTTAGCATTTGACAGTGAATTACTTAGGCAACACATTTCTAGGTAGGCTACATGTAGAGACAAGAACATGTATGAGCATTTTTAATAGGAGAGTGTTATAATCCACACATTTACTGCAGTTTCTTTACCAGCATTCTAACATATTCCATTTAAGTATAATTCCTATTAAAAGACTGTATTAACAGAGACGTGAGTCATCTATGCTGATACACTTCTTGTGTGCTATCTTCCTTGTTTCAGTGATTGCAGTGTCGTTGTGTCAGAAAATCAGTTACGACATTGGACATGTTGCATAAATATCATGGATGGATCAACAAGATTGTTTGCCACTTTGCTCGGGCTCTGCGTGTCTCCTTGCTTTGCTGTAGGTCACTGCACTGAACAGTGCAAAGCAATCAAGTTATGAAGCCTGTGATTTTGGAGTCAATGTTAATTTACTGCTGCCTTTGCAGTCAGTCCCACTGAAGTATTTAACAACAGTGGCTATCATCACCATAGTGCGTAAACAGCTTTGCTGCTTTTATATAGGCCTCTTCAGGTTTTCACGCATTTTACAGCTAAATTCCAAAGCATTTAAACTGAACCATATTTAACAGTGTGTAACACGCTATCAATAGTTAGGCTGGTAAATTCCACATGGTCAAATCTCTCTTTGTTGGGCCGGGTGCATAAGTCTTGTTGAAACGGTGTTTATATCCTCCTTATAGGTCCTCATTGAAAGATTAAATTGAGGGCTCCACCTCAGTAATAAATCTCAGCCAGGTGTGGGGTGGGACTGAGAGGAAGAGCCATCAATAAAAAGGATGGTCATTCCTTCTCAGGCAGGAAGCAAAGGAATAAACAAGTTGTAGGAGAAGCGGGGCTGCCCTTTCCAGCAAAAGTGGTTATTGACTTGTATTTAAATGAGCAACCTTTTGTCTGCATGTGTGTGAAACGGGGCATTGGAGCATGCCACTGCATTCCATTGCATGCTCAGTTTTGCAATAAAGGGTACTGAGACATTCCTTTTTATAGGTCATTAGTGTGACTTTATCTAAATTGATTTGATTTGTCCTTAACCTTCAGTGCATGTGCTGTTATGGGTATGAGTTTTGCTTTCTAAACTTAATAGCTGTAGCGTTGGTGAGTAATATTCATGGCACTTATTTGCTTACTGCATTTTCTTGCCAAGAGTATAATTAGTTTAGTCTTCTTTTTTGAGACACCGCCTTGCTATCATGTTCCTATAACTTGTTTAAAATTAAAACATGGTTGTGTTTAGGGCTGGGTACCAAATTCAATGCTTTTTAGGCACCGACCGAATTGCCTTCTTAGTATCGAGTATCGGAAAATGCCTGGTCATTCAATACCAAATTTCAATACCTAATGAGCAAAATGTCATCTACAACAGTGAGCCAATAGGCATGCAGCATGCTCCTACTAAGATCTAATAATGCTGGTGATTGGCTGTCTAACGTTACACGTCATAGAGACATGCCGGCAAAACTGTTACACACAGACAGGGCTCACGTAGCAGGGGCTGAAAAATTAATAAAAAGATTTGTGCCCTAATGTGTAATGTTGTAATTTATTTTTGTTAAAATGGATTTTGGATCGAATTTGGATTATGAAATTAGTATCAAGGAAAGTTTTGTTTAGGAACCGGTATCAGAGTCACTGTATTGGTACCAGTATCAACATTTTTTCCCAAAGATCCCCAGCCCTAGTTGTGTCTGGTGTTGCTCTCTGTGGGAGGTAACACAGTGGAGTCTCTCTGATGTGCAGATGTATATATATTTTTTTTTTAAGATGGACTGAGAATCTAGAGACCAGGTTGTACCTTATGTAGGTCCAATCCATTATCAGTGATATTGCCAAGGATAGGACTCTGTACAAACCAAGTTTTATCTATTGTAGATATGCACCGATTACAACTTTCTAGGCCGATTCCGATTTTTCATTGAGTTTGACCAGCCGATACCGATTTATAGCCGATTCCGATTTCATATTTTCTAACCACTTTACAGCACACACATATTTATTTTCTATCTTTTCTTTAAAGGTCCCATGGCATGAAAATGTCACTTTGAGTTTTTTTAACATTAACATGAGTTCCCCCAGCCTGCCTATGGTCCCCAATTGGCTTGAAATGGTGATAGGTGTAAACCAAGCCCAGGGTATCCTGCTCTGCCTTTGAGGCAGATTCGCGTCGGGGTCCTGATCACCCTGTCGGGGTTGTATTCGCTACAACAACCGCCTCGCTCTACATTATTCCTTACATAAATTACTCCTGGTGTGGGAAATTCACACACATCTAAAGTGCAATGTTATGAAAGAACCATTTCCTTCTTTTCACATCCAATATCCAACCTCAGCCTGTCAGTCCGTCAATAGGGCATAGTGAACACAGTGGTGCCTGCCTGTAACAGAGGAAGGCTAACGTTAGCCTTGACAGCTTTCAGCGTGCGTGCGTGCGTGCGGGCGGCAGCTCAACAGCTGATTGAGCGGCAGTGCGCCGCTGCATGCATATAGCGGAAACCCTGCGTGTGCACATGTGATGGTGATGTTGCCGAGTGCATTTGACCGGCATAACATCGGCATATGTCAGACTGACCGGCATGTTGCCGGTCATGGCCAATGAGGTGAAAATCGGCCAAATCTGGTCACCAGCCGGTCAATTGGTGTATCTCTAATCTATTGACTTCACAGTGACACACTGTATGCTATGTTGTCAACACAATTGTAACAATCCCAGCATTATTAGTGATTGCAAGCCTGAGAGATGTGTTGCTTTTGATTACACCTCTACCGGTAGTAAGTGATGATTCTGATTTGCCACGTTATACTATAATTCTAGGAAAAATATGTCGGACAGCAATTCATGACCATTATGTTCAAATGGAGATGAAAAAAAATGCCTAAAAATAGCTGCTGAACTCAGCGGAGAGTTTAATAGAGAGTGAGAGGAAGCAGCTTGGCTTGATGTACTGATATACAGCCCCACCACTAATGGCAGATTTTTCTTGCAGATAATCACTGCTCAGCATTATCTAATTGTGAGCTCACAGGGTTGTTACATTCACCCTCTTAAGCCTTCTGGGCTTTAATTGCTAATCTGCAATAATGTGGTTGTCAACAGGAGATTGTCAGAAGTTTCACAACATGGAGTCATATATTAAATGTGAAATGTTTGTGCTCAAAGTGATTTCTAGTCAATATGTTTGTTGGTCTTTTGTGTCTCAAGTGACAATTAGCTATTATTCATAGATATATATTTTTTTAACTCTAGAGGAAGACAGTCACACAATTAACAACATGGAGCCATGTATTAAATGTGAAATGTTTGTGCTCAAAGTGAGTTCTAATCAATATGTTGGTCTTTTGTGTCTCAAGTGACTGAGGGAATGATTATTCATACTGTGTATGTGTGTGTATATATATGTGTATGTATGTGTGTGTATATATATATATATATATATATATATATATATATATATATATATATATATATTAATAGTAATTAATGTCATGGAACTTGGGAGTTACACAATGCTGCTTTTTAACTCAGAAGAGAAGCCTCGCAATAAACTCAAACAGGTAATAAGTGGTGTAAAACGTTTTTTAATATTCTTTGTAGACTGCTTTTTCTTTATTTACACTACTGTTCATTGTGATATTAATACATCCCTTGTACTATTTCAAAAGTCAGTTTGATTCACTCTAAGTAGCTACTAGTTGCATTTCCCACAGAGAAATCTTAGTTCTTAGTTCTCTTGAGACATTGTGTAAAAATGTAACCACCTTTCTAAACAACTGCAGTCCGGTTGCTTTTGAGCAAGGCCCCAGAGCAGTTGCTTCCTTATTAATGCATGCAGTAGGGACTAATGGTAGTGCATGCTGAATCTTGTCATGACCTCATTTGCACCTCAGGATCAGGATCATTAAATAAGTAGTGTAAGTTGCAGCTCCCAGCTGTAACTGTAGGTTTTCTAACATTCCCTTCATGTTTATTGTCTGCCTGACCAAAAGGCAAGAATATATCAATTATGGCATAAATATATTAGGTTATAGTGTTGTGTGCATACAATCAATATGAATATATTACTGCTACTTGTTGTTTTTGTTGTCAAATTAAGTTGCATGCATTTAAATGGTATAACAACCTGAGTCTAAATTCATGGAACAGTACACAGAAGTCACGGTTTGGTTCATACCTTGGTTCAGACATCACGGTTCGGTACAATGGAGGGAAAGGCAAAACAAAAATGCCTTCTACATTTTTGTTTATAGTGCACGTCTCAGGCTGTACCACCGAGTGTCATACAGTCTCACCCCTGAGCTAGCTGCAACAGCCCGAAGTGTATAAAGTAAGATGTAAACAATAAGTACCCACATCATCTCCAGACTCCATCTGGAACTTGTAAACAAAATAAGACAATCAGCTAGTAGTGTGATTATGGGAGACAAGTGCTGCTCTCATATGTGAATGCAGAGCAGGGATGTTAAAAGAGCAGCTTCGGTTACACAGAGCAGGTGACAAGTTTTGGCGTTAGCTTCACACGCTACAGCTAACAGCGGAGCTAACAACTAGCTCACGGCGGAGCTAACAGCGGAGCTAACAACTAGCTCACGGCGGAGATAACAGCGAAGCAAACGGGCCTGGAGGCCATTTGTGGTCGAGGCAAGAAGGGATACAGCTATGTCCGTGTTTGGCTGTATACGGAAGGGACTAGTTTGCATTGTGTGGACTCACTGGACCCAGAGTGATAGACTATGGCTCTGACTGGACCGACTCAACATGTAGGCGAGGGGGGGGGGCTACAGATTAGGTGTCCGTGTCCCTAAAGAAGCGCGTATCTAACAGTAGTACCGCATTACATTAATTAATTTACACGCAAGTTTTATTTATTTTTATACCGTGTATTCTGTGGAAATTCATGTACCGAACCGAGAAGCCAGTATCGTTTCGGTTCAATACAAATGCATGTACCGTTCCACCCCTATTTTGTAGTCGTACCATACCACCAAAACGAGTGGAAACGCAGACATGGCACATTTTTTTTTAAAGAAAATAAATGTTGCTTTGTTTGTGCTCATTCTTAAATAGACCACTGCATGTAAAGATGCATGTGTTTTCTGTGTCCTTTCCTGTCAGAAATGCGACGTGCAGGTAGGCCTATGTCAGTATTGGTGTACGTCAGTCGTTAAGTAACATGAAATTGCAGTAAAGAAATGTCAAACTACCCTATTTTTCGGACTATAAGTCGCTCCTGAGTATAAGTCACATCAGTCCAAAAATGCGTCATGACGAGGAAAAAAACATAAGTCGCACTGGACTATAAGTCGCATTTGTTTAGAACCAAGAGAAAACATTACCATCTACAGCCGCGAGGGCGCTCTATGCTGCTCAGTGCCCCTGTAGCCTACCCCTGAAAACATTAACTGAAAACAACTGAAAAAATGTTAACTGAAATATTAACAGAGAACAGCGGACATACTAGTTTTTTGTTGTCTAATGAGCGGACACTTGCAAGCAGGATCCGTAAAGTTCAGCTAACGCATACTAGCATTGGATGTAAACACTGAGTATAAACACAGCCGTGAATTAGCGTGGAATGTTGAATGGTTGGCATTTAACAGTCACAAACTCCAGCAGTTAGCAGAAGTTGGCGCGCCATTTCTGCACCAGTCCGTGTTAACACAGCCCACCTCCACGAGTCTTCCGGCGAGAGCAGCCTGTTTCCACAAAAACACAGCAGTCTCTGAACGCGTTGGGAGTTTTGTTGAAGTTGGATGTAGTCCAGTTTGTTGTTTAATGAGCGGACACTTGCAAGCAGGATGGATGGGACAGTTGGCTGGCTAGTGTTAGCTCGCTCTGGATGTGCCTTTTCCCCGGTTAGCGGCATCGGCTGAGGTCTCCGGCTGGTCTCGATAGCAGGCGAAGCTTGTGAAGTATGTCGAGTATTCCTTCTGTAATAATGGTTCCTGTATGTTTTCCGATCTGTACTAGGGATCGACCGATCAGCCTTAGCCGATGTCCGACATGGGCTGCCGATTTTTCTTGAGCCGATACTGCTTTTGCTCCCTCAATTTTCTACATAAAATAAAATGAGCATGTCTAAGGCTAATATGCAAAGACAACCCACTAGTAGGTCTAAAAATGTAAAAGAAGCTGCCAGATTTGTCAACCACAGAACATAAATCAGCAAAGGAAAATAATGTGATGTCAGATGCACATTAAGCAACAAATTGTTCAAGTTCCTGTTCTAAACTACATCAACGTTAAAGGTATAAGTATTCAACCACATATAAAATATATCTCAAAGTTTTAAAAGCAGCACTCTCATATTATCGCTGTGATGCTGATCACTGAGTGAGACACACGCATATACACACACACTCACTCACTCACTCACTCACTCACTCACTCATGTTTGGTAGCTGATGCTGACTGAAAAACTCAACAACCATTGAACTGGATTGATAATGATAACGTCAGCAAACGGCTCTAAACACAACATGGTGCACTTATGTCCGACGCGTGTGTTGTGTGTGTCTTACAGAGACACACACACATACGTGTCCAAACCTCAGCCAGCTGGTCGCTGAATACTCCCAAAAACATGGTACATGGTGAACGTTAACACAAATTAATATTCAGCTACGTATAAAACATATCTGTCATCATTATGCTCTTCTTGAGCGGGGGGGGGGGGGGCTGCGCTCTGACTGCGATGGCAACTCCGCCCGGCTGTCTGGTGTGTGTGCTCTTTAGCTGTGTGTTTGTCTGGACGCTGTGGTGCGTCAGCCAGGTGATCGCTGAATCAAACTCCCAAAAATAGCACGGAAACGCATCGGCATTACTTAATACTATGACCAGTATTCGTAACGGCTAAGTGTATGGCAATATTTCAGCTAAGTCAAGCGTTAAGTTAAAAGATGCTTTGAAAGTTTAAAACTCACCGTTGTCCTAGCAGAGTTCTAGCACTCTGCTAGTGGGGGAGGGGCAGTGCATGGTCTGACTGCATGTGAACGGGAGCGTCCCTAGCAACACAGAGCTGCCTTTGTGGAAGCCTGACTGTAAATAATGTTGAAGACTTAATTTGCCCATTGTTTATTGAAACACGACAATGTATAAAAGGCTCCATTACCTTGTACCTCACGTTATGGCTCCGTAACAGACGTTTTTGTAAAAATAGGCTAACGATTATGTCATAACCAAGCGACCTACTGTCACATAGTAGAGGAATTACCGTATAGTACAGGAGAAGCTCGCAGGCAGTTTCGACGTACATTAGCCGTTTAGTTTAATTACTAATGTTAACTAGCATTTTAGTTAGCAATAATTAGCCTGTGCCTATGTTATCTCCTTACATATACCTACGCTCTCCGTCTCTGCAAGATTGGGAATGATTGAGATTTCTCTTGGCACAGCTGCCAGAAGATTTACAACTTGCAGACACGTTGTTCACGGCACATCTACGTCAGCAAGCTCAGTTTGCAGCTGCGCAGTAACGCTCGAGCCTAACTGAAAAGTGCTTCTAATAGACTTCACTCTTCTCCGTCCAGAGCAACAGGATCTGTCGGTCCATTTCTATATAGGTCTATGGCTCTAAACAGTGGTTGCTTGTGGCGACACAGGAAGTTGTGCTGTTGCCAGGGGTAGGCTACAGGAGCACTGAGCAGCATAGAGCGCCCTCTCGTGGCTGTAGATGGTAATGTTTTCTCTTGGTTAATTTCTCATGGTTCATGTCAAATTAATTTTGATAAATAATTCGCACCTGACTATAAGTCGCAGGACCAGCCAAACTATGAAAAAAAGTGCGTAGTTTTGATGTGATTTTAGAAAAGTGTCACCAGTACATAGTTTGTCCACCAGTTGATGTGTCACCGGTGAATTCCCTCTCTCAGTATCTTATCTGGTGCACAATTTAAAAAAACAACAAAAGAGAATCTGTATCAAGATAATGTATTATGTTCCATGTAGGTGTGCAACTAACAATTACTTTCATTACCGATTCAACTTTTAATTTACATTTTTTTAATAGTTAGGGATACAAATTTTAGTCGCTTGACTAATTAGGCTAATAAATCAACTAAATATTGCAAATCTAAATATATCTTCTTTATATCAAGTTTACCTCATGTATTGTTGTGACTGTCAAAGTATGGTCATTTTGGAAGATGTAGTGTGTTGGTGGATTTCACTGTAATGAAAGATTTTAACATTTTGTCAACTATGGGCAATTAGAAGTGGGATGGTCCTGAGATGCCCAAAATGTTGTTTTGCAAGCACACAGAGTGCTCCACTGGTGACTTTGTTTTGCACAGCGATATAATGGTGAAATGGATAAGTGGATCAAGCAGCATTAGATAATAATAGTTGTGATGGATCTTATTAATGTGTCTGAATACTTCCTGTAGTTGATATAAATTCAGGGCAGTCTAAGACTCGGATGAGTATGTATTGACATTTTATCGAAAAAGAAAACAATTAGGCATTCACAAGGACAATTAAATGTTATCATGTTGTCTCCAAACATCTGCCGCCGCTACAAGTAACCACTGGCGCGTTCAGGCGAAAATCACCAGTTAATGGCCAAACCAGTTGATCCGTAACGCTGGCACTGTGAAGCCCCACTCCCATCATCAGTGGGTTTCCTCCTTCAGTGGTTGTCTTGCATTATGTATGCTGTCAGAACTGACAAAATGACTGCATCTAAGCAATGTGACTTATATTTGTAATGGTCAGCGCAAATTAGTAGTGATCTGGCTGTTGCAATTATAGCTGGCTGTTGCTGACATGGTCAGGTTTGGGTGGAATAAAAGAAAAAGAAAGCAGAATTTCAGCAAGGCTTCCACAGTATTGGAATAATGACACATTTCTCGATGTCATTTGTTAGTTTAATTGCACTGTGAGGCAAAATAGAGACCAACCTAAAAGCTGGACGAAACACTTTATATTGTTCCAGAGACCTCAGTGTTTAATAGCAGCTAACAAGGCCTTGAAGCCGCAAATAACTAAGGACTGACTTTTTCACCTGGTTTGTTAGTATGTGTAAATGTACATTACATTTGGTTCAGAAAGGCACTTCTGCCACTGAGTGGAAAGCGGCAGTCGCTTGAGCTACTGTAGTCCCAATACTCTGCCGGTCACTGAATGGAAATCATGTTTACACTCGAGACTGACTACATTACCACAATTAGGCATTGATGTATTATAGGACAAGCTTTCATTGCACGAGGACTCGCTGTCCATTAGAGTTAATTGATGAGCCTTGAAAACTGTTACCCTTAAAGGCCTCTATGATGGTACTTGATAACTCATTGGAAGATATGTCACTAACACCCTGCTCTACCAGTCTCCAGGCATTATCTGTTTAACTTTTATACTGTTACAGCTATAATCATTTTGAAGCCGAAGCCTCTCGCTTAAGATTGTCCCGACAAAGGTCCGAGGATCTCATCTCCAAATGCTTTCCATACTGTGTGGCAAAAAATCTGTTAGTTATTTTGAAGCAGTGCAGCAGCCCAGGATTAAGTGACTTAGGAGTGCAGCAGATAGCAGCCTCCCTCCCCCCTGCCTTTAGCCTCAGAGACTTCCACAAACAGCACGGTTTGTCAGGGCTGATTGCAGCGGCACTGGGGCAGATAAGTCAGTCTTACTATTATCCTATGTAAGCCAGGAGTGCCAAATTACAACTTTAGCCTTAAACCCCCACAGAGTTTACTTACGGATGTCTTGCGCCACAGCAGAGAATACACAAAAAATCCTACACTAAAAACAGAGATGGCTATGGTTTGAAGGGGGACTTAAAGGGGTGTCTGATGGGATGTGTGCATATATCTCAGTCTGAATTCAGTTCAGGCTATTCGGTCACTCTGCTGTCTTTTTATTGCTGTCAGCATCTCCCCTGGCTCATAACTATGATGTTCTGACAGCTTTACAAGGACTGTAATTTAAATTTATTTCTGCCATGCCATCGATCCACTCACCACCTTAATGTCTTGTGTGTCTGGCTCGTCTAACATAGAAATGTTGCCACAGCTCCATTAGCATGTATAGATTCCCATGCCTGAGGCCATTTATACCTTAAAACACTAACAAACAAGGACCGTTTCACAACAAGAACATTATTAGAGTAAAATGGTGAGGCTTAGTTCTAGGAAAACAAGTAAATTGCCCCAGTTGCTATCAGAGTTGGTACAGTGTAGATGTAATATTTTGACAGCTTTACCCAAAAGATTGTCACTGTTCATATAAATGTATCCATAATAAATAAACAAATTGTGATATTGTGTATATATAGTTGATATGCCCATCTGAAACCAGAGTACTTTTAAACTTGCTCTATATTAGCGTCCTTTTCTGTGCCTTTTCTCCTATTTTATCTCCCTCACGTTCTGTCGCTCCCTCCATTTACCACCAATTCAATTTCTCCCAAGCTCCTTACTGTGTGATTTATGACTTCTCCCACACCATAAAAAAGCTGGAAAAATAAGGCTTTTTACCTTGCCCACATACTGCGGGTCTGACCCCATGTACTCCTCCAGTACAAAGAACTGGTTCCACACCCAGCCCCTTTTGACCCGTTGAAATCCAGCTGCCCCATTCCTCATCGGGCCCACCAAGCTCCTGGCGTGTTCCCTCCCCGTCCTGCTCCGTCCCAGTGGTGGTGTAGGTGGACGTAAACAAGAGACTGAGCCTTCGTCGACAAGAATCCAGAGGAACAGCAGCAGGCAGTTCCTTGTTAGCATTGGCGATCTGTGAGGTTCAGGTCCCCAAGTTAAAGTCCAGTGCTGAGAGCTGAGCCACGCTGAAACAACTTGTGCCGGTGGTTATGGGGAGTGGGTGAGGTGGGGGGAGGGGACTGTGCCGGTGCTCACAAAGCAGTTTTCTTGGCTCTGTCAGGATGCCACTCAGAGATTTATGGTCTCATCACCTGAAGGAAAGAAAAACAAATGCATAGTTTAAAAGTTTGATTTGGCTGAATCCCCATTACGTGCATTACCTATATCAATGATGCTGTTATTATTCTGATTAGAGACAGCCCAGGGCTGTCTAATAATGCACATGGTGACTATACATATAGGTATAGGTTGTAGCTTGTTCATAAATAATAATGATAGTGGCACGTTCAGGCTCATAGCCTTCGCTCCCACCTGCTTTAGTTTTCAACTTGTTAATGATGAATGATAGTACTGGCATTCTCAAACATAAAAATAAGTGTTGTAATTATTTTCCTGGTGATAGATTACCATGGCCCAAGACAGTTCTCTTGAATGCATACTCCAATTAGCTAGATTACTTGTCTCTGAAGTGAAAACTGTGACTTTGTTTTTGCTGTCAATTAGGCCGCCCCACACTGTGCCACAGACCTGTCGGTGTTACTGCAGTTCCTTGATTGCCCATAGAGGTTGAAAATCATGTATTATTTAATGACACTTTAATGAGAGGGTGGTGAGGAGCTTTTATGTTTCTGCTTCACAAAACCTTGTATGAGTATTTTTAATAAAACCAAATCAGTGAGGCTCTGAAAATTGAGATAAACCCTTTTCAAAAAACTTGACACAAATCAGTTGCAGGCAACCATCTGAAGATATATAGCATGATGCATTGACAGTTCATATATCAAATTGACATGTGTACTGTATAAGATGTCAGTGCAAAGCTGCATGCTCACAATGGTTTCTTTAAGATGCTTTGCTTTCTCTCAGACATCACTCCAGTGAGGAGCACAGCAGATTTGACAACCAACGGCCACAGGAGATTGTTCTGCTTGCCGCAGCATGTCATTTGACTGACACGCGCTCTATGAAAGAGGCAACTCGTTCAGAAGATTACTAATATATAATCCAGCTCACAGACAAGCAACTGAATATTGAATTTGTTTTCTTCCAATGCGTTTTGTTTGTCTTCCCATAGACTAGTGGAAGTACCAATGAGCTATAAGATGGATGCCGTATGTCACAGCATTGTCATGTCATGCCACGAGCCATTGATTTTGCATGCACGAGTAAAGTGTAGTGAGAACAAAAGAGAGAATATATTTACACAATTTTGTAGCTGCTCAACCACTTGTTAATGCAGTACCTATATTTTCATTCATGAAAACAACAAACTAGAAAAATAAGGTAAAACATGATTCCAAAAGTTGATCTAGGTGGATTTGGTTACTCTCCATCTTGTGACCTTCTTAAAAAGCTGTGAGTGTAGAAAGACTATAGTAATAATAGAGTCTGGTTGTAAATCTACAAAAAAGGTGTTTATTTACGTGCATTTATTGATGTAAGGTTAGTTATGTTTGGACAGGCAGCACAATTTTTATAATATAAAATGTGATGTCTTAATTAATAGTCATTAATTATCTAATGCATAGAAGAAGTATTACTGAGCCAACCTCGTTTGTTAAGCCTCATTCATTATTGAGCATACAACTCTTGCACTGTTGCTGTTCACACCTTGTTTGCAAGCCTGACTACCATATCAACAATCAAGCATTCAGCTCTGGCCTTGTTACGAGACACTTAATTGCGCTGAAGAGAAGAGAACCACAAATTGTTGGAATGAAGAATGGATCTAATGGTTTCCACACCTGGCTTATTGTTCCTCTCTCCCTCCTAATGCACTTATAAGTTGTACAGTAATGGAAGACAGCGTGACTCTAATTTCATAACCAGGGCCCCTCATTGACATCATTGTCTTTGATTAATTATACAGACTTGGAACATTGGCTTCAGAGGAAGATTGCTTCAACGAGGTTATGCCGTGCAGATCCATTTATTCTCTCAGTCACCGCAGTACCTTCAAAAGTCAAAACTGATCTGCAAAGTTCTCTGTGCAAAATCTGCAGCAACTATCTTGACACGGGTCAGACATGGCTCTCCCGCAGGTCACTCCTCATTTAGCATTGATATAATGGAAAATGACTGTTTCCATAATTCCTGCAAAATCACGCCTCTGCCACTGTACGGCCCTGGGAGGGCTTGATGCATATTTTATGAGATAAGTTCATTAGCATGTGTCGGGCTTCGGTTGTGAGCCTTGACCCGTGTGTCTACTTCAGATAACACAACGCAGTGGGCTGATGGCGTTCTTGCACATCACCTTCAATAATCAAAGAACATATGGCAAGCCGATCTGCTGGTGCAGATTACCACCCACAAGAGACTCCCTCACAAAGTTATTAGTCATCAAGGCTGCCATAAACCTGACAAACAAATAAGTAGGCATTGACTCCAGAAATGAAGGGGAGAAATTAGTCATCTGGATCAAGTTCTTGTTTTGCATACACTTTAATTTCCTGATAGATATGTGGACATATATTTATTTCTTTAGCAAATGCAGTATTGTGCATTGTCATTCAGAAACTTAATGAAGCCATAGTTGTTTTAATAACGTTATGAACCGGCCTACTCAAAGAGGAATTAATGACTCACTGAAGAGTTCTCAAAAAATGCTTTTGAATTGTAAAAATAAATAAATGGAGAAGCATATAAATAGATTTCCTGGAATACAATATTTATTTTGGATGAAATCTCCATGTGTAAATGGCGAGGATGCTCTACATGGATTAAGTCATAACTCTTTTGTATCAGTTTATAGGGCTGTATTTCAGGCTGTGCAAACATGTAAAAATCAGCTAATGATCATACAGCCAACGCACGTACACTTCCCTGTAGGTGCAGCAGTGCAACCAGGGGACAACAATACAGTAATCTACAACCCCAAATCAGAAAAAGTTGGGACAGTATGAAAAACACAAATAAAAAAAGAAAGTGATTTCTAAATGTACTTTGACTTGTATTTCATTGCAGACAATGAACACAAAATATTTCATGTTTTGTCAGGTCAACTTAATTTCCTTTGTAAATATACATCCTTTCCTGTCATTCAGACCTGCAACACATTCCGAAAAAGGTTGGGACAGGATCAATTTAGGGCTAGTAATCAGGTAAATTGGTTAAATAATGATGTGATTTGAAACAGGTGATGTCAACAGGTGATTGTAATTATGATTTGGTACAAAAGCAGCATCCAAGAAAGGTCTAGTCCTTTAGGAGCAAAGATGGGCCGAGGATCGCCAGTTTGCCAACAAATACGTGAGAAAATTATTGAAATGTTTAAAAACAATGTTCCTCAAAGAAAGATAGGAAGACATTTGCTTATTTCACCTTCAACAGTGCATAACATAATTAAAAGATTCAAGGAATGAGGAGGAATTTCAGTACGTAAAGGACAAGGGCACAAGCCTAAGCTGAACAACCGTGATCTCTGATCCCTCAGGCGGCACTGCATCAAGAATCGTCATTCATCTATAAGCGATATCACCACATGGGCTCAGGACTACTTTGGCAAACCTTTGTCAAGTACCACAATACGCAGTTACAGCCACAAATGCCAGTTAAAACTGTACTGTGCCAAAAGGAAGCCCTATGTTAACAGTGTCCAGATGCTGAAAAGTACATAGAGATTTTGGAGCACAATATGCTGCCTTCAAGAAGACATCTTTTCCAGGGATGTCCATGCATATTTCAACAAGATAATGCAAAACCACATTAGAAGAGGATACGGGTACTTGACTGGCCTGCCTGCAGTCCCGACCTGTCTCCAATAGAGAATGTGTGGCGCATTTTGAAGCGCAAAATGCGACAACGAAGACCCCGTACTGTTGCCCACCTTAAGACTTGTTTGCAGCAAGAATGGGACAAAATGACACCTGAAACACTTCATCACTTGGTGTCTTCAGTCCCTAAACGTCTTTTAAGTGTTGTGAAAAGGAATGGCAACATTACAAAGTGGTAAATGCTTTACTGTTCCAACTTTTTTTTAAATGTGTTGCAAGAACCAAAATAGGAATTTTTTTTTTTTTTTTAAACAAAAACAATACAAATCATGAGGAACACATTAAATGATGTGCTGTTGTATTGTCTGCAATGAAATACAAGTCAAAGTACATTTAGAAATCACTACTTTCTTTTTTATTTGTGTTTTCCATACTGTCCCAACTTTTTCTGATTTGGGGTTGTAATCTGAATAATTCAATATCTTACAGGATCGTTTTGCGTAAGCCCATGTCACATAGAATAATTGAGAGAAGGTGAAGTTGAGTGTATGGATATGAGATTGACTTTAAGATTGGATGTGTTGAAGTGTCCTGGATGTGGATAGTTGTTGGAAGTGTTGTGATGAGCATGCGTTTCCAGGCCAGAGCTGCCGTTTTGGGAATTGACCTAACTAAGTCTAATGTGGCGGTGCTATTATTCGAAGAATTTCTATAAAAAATTATAATCTCAAATATTTAGGCCATAGAATCTTCAGTGTTATACAAACTTCTAACGAAGCATCATTAAACATTCCTTCTTTTCATTTTTCTTCTGCAATTAAATTATTCCAGAAGAAATAAAAAGTAGAATAAGAAGTATTTGTTGTATGGTACATCAATTAACACTTTTCTGCACACAAATCAAAGGACCAGTAGCATTTTCATCAGTACACATCATATTGTTTTTGACTGATTGTCATAGCAGTGAAGGCTTATATCATAACAGATGTGTTAAGGTTCAGTGTTGTCGCCACGATTGAAACAGTTACCTCGACTGAACTACAGCCTTGACTGATGGAGAAAATATGTTCACTAAGGCTGAGGAGGTGAAGGAATAAAAGACATTGGGTTTGCAGGGCTAAGGCCAAAGAAGACCGTAATATCCTTGAAACCCTTACGGGGGCGAGTGGGAGGAGAGAAGTGTAGGTGGAAGCAGTGTAATGAAAATGGGAGTAACAACACAGCTGGCCAGTCAAGCTAAATTATCAAAGAACACCTCATGCGTAGGTTACAGCACAGCCGAAGTAATGAATAGCAAATAAAATGGCTCTGTTAGTTACTCAGATACATTTACTCATTTACGATGCAGTTTGGCTTCAACCGTTCTGTTGGCTTGGCAAAAAAACAAGGTGCTTTATCCACGTCTAGGTGTAACACAGTGACATGTTCTGCTAGATGCAAAGCACCACAGAGGATATGTTGCTGTTGTTGTGTTGTATTGGGAAAAGAAATGTACTGCACTATATATTTTTTTATTTTCTTTATGATATTCTTTGGAGGGCTGCTTGCATGCAAGGCTTGTGCCCGGAGCTGAAAGGAGCTCAAAACTTTGTTCCCTGAACAATGGAAGCATTAATATGATTTGATGAGTTGTCTTTGCAACTTTTTCTTGCATCCTATTCACATGCGTACATCTGGAGAGAGCCGTAGGATGCCTTCCACTCATATTGTGACTGGGCAGCCATGGGCACTTATAGCAGCAATATTAATAGTAGTTTGACTTGGCCAAAGTCACCGATCAGTAAAAATATATAAATACTGTTTGTCAGACTGCAGTAATGAGAAGTAGTGCTGGGCAGTATGACCAAAAATGTATATCACGTTATTTTTTAAGATTCTAGTGGTTTCACGGTATATCACGGTATTTTCTTTCTTTGCTTGACTGGGTCTTTATATAGGTTTATAATGGCTTATTTTACTGTCAGGAGTATATTGAATATCACAAAAACATGTTAATGTCATCATGTTTACTAAAAGCTTTGATTTCTAAAGGATTTGCTTGGCTCCACAACATTATACAGTAACGTTATATGAAGGAGAATGGATGAAACAGTTACAGAAGCTAAACTAGTTTTATTGTGCAAACTGCAAAGTAGTAAAATAAACTTAAATCAAATGAATACACATACAAACACATTTAACACTCTTTCCCTTTCAAAACAAAATAGTTGTAAGATAGTTGTATAAACACTACCTTGACCACAGGTAAGGTAGGTTGTTGTAGAAAAGTGGGCGAGTGAACGTAGCTCTGCTGTCAGCTTGCTTCGCTGTTTGAATAATGTTAGTAGGTTGGCGGACGTATTTCAGGGAGGCAAGACATTTTAAATCCAGTGTTTTAATCATTGCTCTGAACCTGTCTTTCTCCCGTCTTTCTAAACGGTATGTAGCGGGACCGTAGGTGGATTGTTATTGCATTCATAATGTTGCTCTGCTGCATGCTTGAAGTGACACGTCTTTAACGTTTGCACGGCCGAGCAACATTAGCGCAACCAGGTAATGTTTAGCGACGGGCAACCACAGTGGCTAAATTATGTCTGATTTTTTTTAGAAACAAAAAACTTGGGAACACCAGACGGCTCCTTTCTTGAGTAGGGCTGAAACGATTCATCGAGTTACTCGAGTAACTCGATTACAAAAATTGCTCGGGGCAAAAACTCTGCCTCGAAGCGTCGTTAAATTTCTGACGCGCACTATACACGCAGGGATCTGATTGTTCCACACGGACTGTTGTTCCACACAGACCGTTGTTCAGGATGCACACCACTAGCGCGTGAATTCAGTTGGCGCGATGGCGGAGAGTACAGTTACCCACAAACGGCAGCGTATGTCTAAAGTTTGGGATCATTACGTTCTAAATAAGGAAGGGAACAAGGTGCAATTCCTAAGGCTTCAGAGAATAACATGGAAGCGCTCATTGGCCGTTAGACGGCCGGAGGGAGGAGAGAGACCCGTTGGAATAGTGCAGCAGTTGAACCTCGCGTCGCTGTTTTTGTAACTCTGGGCTCGTAAACTTTAAGATTTTGAGGCGAATAACTCGTTTTGGATTAAATTGCTTAGATATTTCATTTCCTTGGACTCTTGTGGATTTATGAAAACAAAGTTTTTGGGATTATATCACCTCTGTGGATAAAGGGACACTCAAAAAGGTATGAATGCAAACACACCAGCTGCGCAGTGTAATTCTGAATTCATTTATTTTCTTTAACTTTATAACAGTTTTATATATATATATATATATATATATATATATATATATATATATATATATATATATATATATATATATATATATATATATATAAAAGATTTAATGTGTAAAAGTTATAACAAAGTGTATTCAGCGTCCTTTTTGAGCGGAGGTGGGTCGTATACGGGACAGTGACCGATAACAAACGCAAAAAAAAAAATCTGATTAATCGATCGATTAATTTCTAGATTTATCGATTACAAAAAGAATCGATAGCTGCAGCCCTACTCTTGAGCATACGTTTCTTCTGTGTTCTTGAATGTGCAGTAGCACCTACTTAGCTAGCTAGCAGCTATAATGTTACCCAGCATGCAGTTCGGCGGTGTAAATTTGTAAATGCAAAACTATTAGTGTTAGAAATAGTTTAAGTCACAAATAGTTGTGTGCTATGGTGTTTTATTCTGTTAATTGTGTTATAAAGTTACTACCATGAGTGAGAAGGGTACGCAGTTAACAGGGCTCCCGTTCTCAATTCACTCGCAGATTACTGTGGCCGTAGTGCTCTTTGTGGCAATGCACCGGTATTACGGTAAATTTTCATATCATACGGGAAATTAATAACGGTATACGGTACTAACCGGTATACCGCCCAGCACTAATGAGAAGTTCTTTCTTTTTTAGGACAGGACTGTTGGATGACTGCAGATTAGTTTTTGTTACATACCGATAGGTGTTTCTGTTTTGTCCAGTCCCTGTGTGTGCAGCTTAGCTTACACACTGCAGGGTTTTTTTGACTACTAGGAAAACAATTTAAATTGGCTACATTGGTGGAAAACCGATACAGCCATAAATAACCTTGGTGATTTGAAAGCGTGATACCACTATTGAATGCTACTAAGTTTTTTTTGACCCATAGATTTGTTCTGTTGAAGAACACCTCTATCTTTCATTGAATTCATTAGAACACTGAGGCAGTTAGCCAAAACGTTTTAATAGTGACAAACGGCAACTTCTCCTGTTGCCAAGGCTATTTATGTGATAAATGTGCCTTGATGCTTACTTTACTAAAGTGCTGTGTCGGCAGAACTAAGACTGGAAAGAGACTTTGCGGAGGCTTTTGGTCATGTTGGTGGAAGCTGCTTTGGAACTGTACTTTTACACATTTAACCCTTATGTTGTTTTCCTGTCAACCATGAAAACAAACTTTTGTTGTCCCTATCTTAAGGTTTTAGCCGCTTTTTTCTAATGTTTGGGTCCCTTTTTTAAAAATGATCACTTTATCTGACCTTTTGTCTCCCTTCTCCAACATTTTGTCAATTTTTCAATGTTTTGGGTGCTTTTTTTGACGTTTTTTCCCCCGGTGTTTTTCATCGTTTTGTTGCTTTTCCCAACTTTTTGGCCTTTTTTTTCTGTTGACATCCCATATTTTCTAATATAAAAAACTTTGAAAATGGGTAAAATTTGACCCAAGGACAACATGAGGGTTAATATTGGAAGCTTTTGGACTAATATGTTACCCTCAAGAAATAAAGTTACCCTTAGTCACAAATGATAACATTATTTATTCAAATTATAATATAGTTTAATTATAATAATTAGACTACCACATTATAGTATTTTGAATTGATTCAGATGTTGGTATCGTGGCTGATCTGGGCACATTTGAAGGGATCAGTGTCGGCTGAAATAAAACTCTTCTACTTTGTTTTGCCCAGTAGTGATGCAGCACTGCTCTCATTTTTGTTTCAGTTGCATGCCAGTGAAAATGTAGTGTGTGGATGTACTGTATTTGTGCGCACCAGTGCGAGTGACTTTAATTTCTAATCGCAGAATTGATAGTCAGTCAGTCACTGCCACTGAAGCACTGGCGCTACACTGATTCGCTTAGCCCCGACTCTTCAATTTGTAAAACACATGTTTCGCCAACATTTAGGTAAAGTATCAGATCCAGATTGGACCGTCATTCGCGCCACCCGCTGCGCCTACTCACTTCTTTACATTGACTTTGCATGTAATTGTGCTGTTGAATTTAGGCACAATTACAGTAATTGCTGCCATTGTAGTCCTAAGTAATAATACACTTTCGACTAGCAGAAAAGTAATAACTGGCTAGGTACTATATTTTAACAAACAAACAAATAGTTTACTCAGGCCTCATATCTTAGTCATACCAGAGCTTACAGCATTTTTTTTTGTTAAAACCTCACAAACTGTAAAGAATCAAAACAGCAAATATTTTCCTTATTTTCTTTATATCATGATAATCCAGCGCTCCGTTATCTTTTGTCTTGACGTCTGAAGAAGACGTGCCTTATTTTGGAGCGGTGAGAGACGGACTGCTACAGAGGTGAAATGAAGCAGCCCTGTTGTCCCAAGGCAGCTATGGAGCACCACTGGTGCACATGTAACTGCTGCCATCCAGCAGACAGTTCTCAAGCATGTATGGCTCAATCTAATTTCTGACCCTGTGACTTCTGCTGCTTAAAATCTGTTTTGTGGTGGCTCTTCTCTCAATCAGGGACTGTCAGTTCTTCACTATGTCACTTGGTAGTTTTAGCATTGTGTGTGTGTTAACATAACTTGTTTCAAACAGAATCTATGCTGAGTAAGCAGATATTTATTCAGTGTCTCTTACACCTTGTTTAGGCGAGATTCGGCTTCATGAAAGCACACCGTAAGCAGAGCTGCAGCAGTGTTGGTTTTCAGAGTCTACACTGGATGCCTTCAGTCACAGTATTGCTATGCTGTCATCTGCAGTCTAGCAGTGCTCATAGCCCAATACGACTGAAATCCACAGCAGAAATGTGTCTGGTGTAAACAGCCTGTTAGAGAGACCTTGCCAAAGCAGCTGATGGACAAATTTGTTGTTTTAAGAATCCAACTCGTGGCCTTAAAACTTTGGTTCAGTCACAAATCAATTGTCTCAATCGCAATGTTTTTTAGAGATGACTAAATGTCTGCCTTGGTTCTTTATTTGAAATGTATTTCCTACAGGGGAAAGATGCCCTTTTCTTGGATGTTGTTTCAACCCTGGATTACCCCTTCTTATGACATTTTCCATCATATTGTAATTATAGGAAAAACAGACTAGATTATAGACTGAGAAAAATTGCTTCATCAGTTCAATTTTGTCCAGTTATGATCCAAATCATTGAGCACATACACTTCCTGAGATGGTATATCACCTTGAATATAATCCAGTGATGATGAAAAATAAATTAGCTGCGTGTCCTACTGAACGAAGGTTGCCTCTCTGTTAGAAAATGAACTTTTCCCTCCTGAAGATATGGAAGGCTTAGTTGTAGAGACAAAACTGGCCTGAGGCAATAAAGAAGCACCACACTGACTCAGCTCTCCCTAGTGTGAACACGTCTGGATCCCCTGTCAACAAAGTCTATGATGCAACGTACTGTATATGGCTCCAATGAAAGGCTATGATTAAAAAGGAAATATATATATATATATATATATATATATATATATATATATATATATATATATATATATATATATATATATATATTAGGGCTGTCAGTTTAACGCGTTATTAACGGCGTTAACGCAAACCCATTTTAATGCCGGTAATTTTTTTAACGCACGAGTAACGCATAGAGAGAGAAACGGGATCTGTTAGTCCACTTCTTTAACTGTCTATGGCCACGCCATGTCCCGCCCTACAAAGCAGCTGATTGGTTTGGTTTAGGCATTTCACCGCGAGTAGTTAGGATAGTGGATTGGTCAGGGGATAGGACCTGAACTAATGGGGTTACATTACCTTGGACGCTTGGCCAATAGTAGTGATTGAAGGGCGGGTCTTGTAATTTCGCAGACCGGAAACAAAACAGACACAAGCCTCGGCCGCCGCGGCCGGTTTGAGCCAAAGACAGTATGGTTTTAGCTTGCTAGCCGCGTAGCTAGTAGGCTCGTGACGGCGATTATCTTCAGAGCGAGCGAGTAGTGACTCTACAGTCAGTGAGAGAAACAAAGTGTCTCCTCTGTTCTTTCTGACCACGGTGGGAAACCTGCAGCAGGAAAACCCTCTCCTTGATTTTACGTTGGTTACGAACGAGAACGAGAACCAGGAAATGAGTCACGGGAAACCAGTTGCTATGGCAACGGCTATGCTGCTGACGACGCTATGAGCCCATAGACAGTAGGACGAGCCACGCTCGCCTCAGGCATGAGGCAGTACTACCTGCAGGACTACCTGCAGTACTACCTGCAGGACTACCTGCAATGGAACATCGAGGTAACAGCGTTACATTATGTGACAGATTATTAGATCCAAGTGTGAATGTTAGTGTGAAATTGAACATAACGTATATGACAATGTTGTTTTCAATAAAAAAAACAGTCACAAAGCAAGCCAATCTACTTTTCCTGCTGATAAGAGAATTAAAATGAGAAAATATAATGGGACAAAAAGAAATCAAGGGACATTTAGAATAGATAAAAATGTGCGATTAATTGCGATTAATAGCGAGTTAACTATGACATTAATGCGATTAAATATTTTAATTGCTTGACAGCACTAGTATCTTTTGGTATGCATTTCAGAAAAAAAATGGTTAGGATTCAGGTGTAATTGCAAATAGTGATTAATCATGATTAATCCACTGAAAATTCTGATTAATTTGATTAAAAATTTTAATCATTTGACAGCCCTAATATATATATATATATATATATATATATATATATATATATATATATATAAACGTCAGGCGCCCAGGATCAGAATTATGGATTTTTCTTCCTAGCTGTTAGATGCTGTGAATAATCCGTGACATATTGTACACACATACAAAAAGAAAAAACGTCTCGAAACTGATGCCTGGATCCCGTTGTGTGAGTCAGAGCTGCCGCTGTTCTCTGATCAGAATGAATGTACATTATAATAAAAGGTGTGAATGTGGAGAACTGTCAGCACTCAGCTTGACTATGAACCCAAAAGCCAATTTATTTACAGTATGGGGGAATCTTGCTTTACCCGCTACTACAGGATGTGCAAACTCCGATAGTGCCCTCAGGCCCTGCTGCTTCAGTTCAAACTAAGAAAAGACAAACTCTAAGGCTGAGTTTTGAACCCTGTTGTTTTCTGGTGCAGTGTGTCATTAAATTCTGCTGAAGGCGATGCCAACTATTGACAGAGGAGGTTAGAGGAGGCAAGTAGATTATAACAAGACAGATGGCATTGGGAAAGTGGTCAAGCACCTGTTCATTTCTAGGTGGAAAAGGAAAATAGTTTAGAGTTGCACAAAAACTGTTATCAAAACACCTGGTTTCTGCACAGCAAAACGGGCAATGGTCTCCTAAAAGAAAAAACAGGTTTTTGTCATTATTGCATTAGTAGTAAGGGATATAAACAATTTGAGATAGAGCGTGATCCATGCAACCACTTTCTGTAAAGTAAATATTACTTCCAAAGGATAAACAACAATTTGAGACATTTGGGTATAAACGATACAGTGTGAGTGTTAGGGGCTACATGGTCCGTGTAACGCTTATCAGTTCAATTTTCTAAGCACAAACGGACATTTGAAAAAACAGAAAAATGGGTTCAAATATCCAATTCATTTTTTTCCGCTTTGACAAATTAAAAAGTTTGATCTTTACACTGTTTTTCCAATTTTCTGTTTTTATTCAGAGGATCAGAAATTTAGAAAATTACAAAATTGTGTCTGGGCTCCAATTATTCAATACTGTAATGATATTCTCTCCCTCGTTCCGCCTAGCTCCGCCCCACCCCGCCCCCCATTCGAGCACATTCAGCATCCAGACCGAAAGATAGAATGAGAATGGACGATGTGTTGGAAGTCGACTAACGAAAAACATTCAGCGTTCACCGAGAGGTGAAACGCTTGTCAATATCCAGCACAGACTTGAATCAAGATGGCCTAGTGTCTATATTTAAAGTGTCGTCCTCCGCCCAGACACAGGACCACTCAGAGGCCGAGTGGCAATCGAGTCGGGACTTTTCCCGGTAGTGTCTGTTTCGAGGCGGCGAGGGCCGGTCTGATAATAGTTATAGTCTACATTGCAAGTTCTTAGCCACACCATCCGCTGCCCGGCCGCTGCCCGCTGGTCAGCCTCTGCTCAACCTACGGCGGGCCGCAGCAGCCTCTTATTTCAATGGGGAAGCCAAAAAAGAAAAGGGAAAGGTGGCGCTGAGATGGTCAGACTCAAAAGAAAAAAGGGATTGTTGTTGCTATGCTGTGTGTTCATTCATTCACCATCCAAACATTTATCTCCCCTCTTCTCAGCAAGATTCAGAATTATATTCTCGTAATTATTCAGCGTTGACATGACTGCCCCGAGTCGTCTTGAATGCCCGCCTAAACCCATCCAGACACACCCACGATAATAGCCAACCAATCATTGGTAACTATAAGCAGTACGAGGGAGAGAATATCATTGCAGTATTGAATAATTGGAGCCCAGACGCAATTTTGTAATTTTCTAAATTTCTGATCCTCTGAATAAGAACAGAAAATTGGAAAAACGGATTAAAGATCCAATTTTTTAATTTGTCAAGGTGGAAAAAAATGAAAAATTGGGTATTTGAACCCATTTTTCTGTTTTTCCAAATGTCCGTTTGTGTTTAGAAAATTGAACTGATAAGCGTTACACGGACCCTACATCAGAATAAAATGGATATTTCACAGTTGAGTAACATGTTCAGAGTGGGTAGGAAACCTTCAAAATTTGAAAAATAGTTTTATGTCACAAAAAAATAGATTTATAGTTCAAATGCACCTTTTTTAGTTTTTTTTCTTCAGGAAAACAATGTCTTATTGCCTAACAATATGTGGGTGTGAGTACGAGGCAGTCAACAAACATGATCATTTTACTTTTCTGCTACCACAACTGTTGCGGACATGCGTTAATGTCCCACAGTCCCACTGAATAAGTGACTCTTATTGAAAGATGAACAATGCAGTCAATTGAACCACAAATATCCTGTTAGCATCATGAAGGCCATCTGAGGGTCTTAAAGTTCAGGAGATACTGCGGTTGATAGGGGATGAACATTTTCTTAAAAAAAAAAACAGTTTAAAAATGCCTTTCATGTAAATCTTGTCCCTTTTTAATTGCTGAATCAAATGCATCAGTTGCACCCATACTTTGTGAGGTAGAGGATGGGGCCCTTAAACATAGTACATTAAATTCAGTCATGGGTTAAACCCCTTAACCCCTTAATTTATCCCTTAAGGGATAAATTAAATTAAGGGATAAATTAAGGAGCAAAAGCACCATTAAGGGGTGAGCTTTGGACTGTTAATCATTTAGCTGTTTTTTTCCCTTGAAGTATTTATTCCATCGTGAGCATTTCACCTTAGTCATTGTTTAAGCTTTATGGAGTGTTAGGTCATCATTCAGGGATTCTCATCCTTACAGACTTCTCAACTTTTGTAGACCCTACAAACCCTAACCCAACCCAGCAAGTTTTTACTGGGTTATGGATCATGGACTAACTATATTTTCCATAGTTTCACATCTGCTCAACTTTAGTTACGTGATTTTGTTTTTAAATCAATGCAGAAAATCAATCTAGAGGCTTATGGTATGCTTTAGATTGTTGTAATTTAAAGTGTACACAGCTAATAGTTACAGTGGATTTAAACAAGCAAAGCTTCCAGTATGGTTCCTGGCAACATGACAGTGAAAGCTGACCAGCTAATGCTGTTATGTAGCAGACAATATGGCATTAATTGCAACACAAACTTGATTATATGTCAACATATTGAGTCAGCAAGCATGCAGTACACATCATTTCATGATTTCCTTCAGTTAAACGAGGTCACACAATACCACTGCTACTGGCCCAGAACCTCAGTCACCTTTCTGTCTACATCACACTACATGCTAAGAATCTGGGTGTCATGTTTTATGGTGATCTGAGTTTTAACAGGCAGGGACGTTTTGTGGCCGGTTGGTTTCTTTCAACTCCAATAGGGGTGGAACGGTACATGTATTCGTATTGAACCGAAACGGTACGGGCGTCTCGGTTTGGTACATGAATTTACACGGAGAATACACGGTATAAAAATACATAAAACTTGCGTACAAATTAATTAACATGTTTCTCAGAGACACCTAATCTGGAATTTGTTGTTTTGTTATTAGTCCACGTAATTTGCACTTTCATAAAAAAAGAGATGCTGTATTCTGATTCTTATTTACTGTTTACATCTTACTTTACACGCTTCAGGCTGTTGCAGCTAGCTCAGGGGGGAAGACTGTATGACACTAGGTGGTACAGCCTGAGACATGCACAATAAAATAAATTACCTTCTGCATTTGTTTTGCCTTTCCCTCCATTGTACCAAACTGTGATGTCTGAACCGAGGTATGAACCGAACCGTGACTTCTGTGTACCGTTCCACCCCTAAACTCCAACCTTCTCCAAAAATATGCATTTCTAATCTTTTAAGTCATTCATGCACTAATATCATCCAAGCTGCTAATGTAACCCCCTCTACTTAGGCGATACCACCCCCCCTTTTTTTTTTTTTTTTAAACAACTAATTCAAAACGCTGCTGCCCAGTTACTAACAAGGTCCAAGAAACAAGACTACATTACCCCCTATCCTTGCATCCTTACACTGGCTCCTCATTAATTTCACGATAAACTTCAAAATCCTTCTAATTGTCTATAAATCTCTCCATGGTCTCACACCGCTTACAGGACCACCAGACCCCTCAGATTCAACCACTGTGGAATGTTGGCTGTACCCCCTTCGTGGAGAAAATCAAACAGCGGTGGAAAGGGCATTTTCTACAGCAGCTCCTCGGCTCTGGAATAGCCTGCCAGAGGCCATTAGACAGCCTGACTCTGTTGATGCTTTTAAGATGTACCTTAAGACCCCCTTTTTTATTCTCTGGCTTTTAATTGTGTTAAACCTGTTTTTCTTCCCCCTGTTTTTATCTGAGGCCCTGGGTTTAAGTTTAAACTGATGTATGTCTTTGTGAAGCACTTAGGTGCAAAACCGGTTTGCTTTTTAAATAGTGCCCTATAAATGAAATTAACTTGAAACGGTAAACGGCACAGAAAGGTATCTTGTCTATTAATTTGTGTTGATGTTGAAAGTAACTAACTCCTATAGAAATGCACGCAGCTGTTTTGCTGGCTGCTGGTGGATGTAACATCACCTTAAACTCGTGTAGTGAGCCAACGTAGTGGGGATTCATTGCTGCGGTGCAGTTTATTAGTGTTGTCTTTATCAGTTTATCCAAAATTTTCAGCATTTGTCATTTTTTATCAAGCCTTATTAGGTGTTTTCCTTTTGTGACCTTCATCAGTCATTTGCGCAGCTGAAACTATATGAGAAAACAATTGAAGTACTGCAAGTTGGCCTCTTTAATCACAGTTTAACAGCTTTTGCCTATTACAGCTGCTGTCGTCTTCTAATTACCCTGATCTAATAAGTGCTTTTGCTTGCTGTGACAGACATATATCCCAAACTATTATGACTGTCATCATCCGGCTGCAGCATTTTTCAGCCAACACGTCTCCCATTTTCCCTTAATTAGACATTGCTAAATGTTAACAGATAAAGCTTGGGCGAGCAAGTCAGTCTGCGTTCAGATTTACACCCAGACTGAGCAGATGGCAATAAATTAGATAGGAGAGAGAGACAGAGAGACCGGAAGGGAGAGGGAATGGGCAGTGGCCTAAACAATTACTGAATCCCTGTTTAGTAGAAGCAGTAAAATAACCTGCCATATTTACTTTTGTGGCATTTTTGAAGGTGCCAGTCTGTTCTTATAAACAACAGAATAGAGTTCCACCTCCTCCTCCCCCCCCCCCCCCCCCCCCCCTACTGCTGTTTTGGTTCTTATGTGGTGCTCTGGTTATATACGTAAAGGCATAGCTATCATGCATGGCTGCTTCGATATTCCATCTCATGTATAACATTTATATCAAAAGATTTTCTCTACACAGCCAGCCTCTGTTGTACTTAAGATGTGGATGCAGTGGACAGATATCTCATATTTCACACCAAGTGATACAAAGCACTCCTGAGGTTGCTGAAGTGAACAAAAAGGATCTTGCGAGCATGTATTCAATAGAATCGCTCAACTGTTCAAATTGAGCACCCACAAATATGGTAAGCATTGTTATTCACTGAAGTCTAAATAGGGCTAACATTTTCACCTCTAATGGCATCTGACAGTCCAGGGTTTGCCATTTATCAGACTTCTGTTGCACCACAAGTCTACATTTGAACCCTAAAGAAATTAAACTCCTACTTCTATTTGCTGAGGCAACAGACGGCTTGTTGCTGTGCTGCGAAAGTTCTCTCTCAACTTAAAGTACAGCAAAAGGTAATGCTGAATACATTTTCCCCAACTTCAACTGTGTTTCTTTCCTCTTGTTTACATTTTCCCCACCACGGTAATGACTACAGCTGACGGTGGAATTTTTGCCTTAGTATTTGACACTTTACAGCTCTTAAAAGTGTGTATGTGTTGAAGCTTTGTGATTCTTAATTAAGTGTCTCAGATGCTGTGGAGCCGTCACTTCTGCGATTGGAGGACGGGGGAGAACTGAAAACATATTAAGCCCTTTTGGTATGCACTATTGACAATGTGGTGCTCATGAATATAAAAGTCAGTCAGCACTTGATGTGGTGTGTGGCAAATGCCTGATTGAAATACAGTAGATGTATCATTTCTCATGTCTCAAGTTATATGGTATACATGTTAGGGGTGTACGATTCAGAAAATTTCACGTTTCGATTCCGATTTATAGGCTCACGATTTGATTAATATCAATTTTTGATTCAAAAACGATACTCAATTCAAAAAACGATTCGCAGTATGTAAATGTAGTTACTTTTCCAATGGATGGATGGATGGATCCCTTGGTACATTCATGTGGATTTTTTATTTAGTATCTTTTCTTTTATTGTCCATATTATTCATGTGGATTTATTTGTTATTTTATCATCCTGTTCATGATGTATGTTGTGTGTGATGTCTGTAAGCTACTGGGACCTTGAATTTCCCCTTGGGGATCAATAACGGATCTATCTATCATGTGATTGCAGTCGACATACAATTTAAAAAATAAAAAATAAAAAAAAAAATAAAGAGAGAGAGTAAGCTAGCAGAAATGATTTATATTTCCCAATATCACACCCTGGCATTGTTATTACTCTGTTTGAAGATTCATGATATGAAGTTTAAACTTAAGTAAACTATAGCCCGATTCAAATGATGGCGTCATCAAACAACGGCAGCCAATTATGCTACTTGGCTGAAGACATACAGTAATATACCCCATAACAGTACCTCCACAGTGTATACAGTTACTTTCATTATCATAACCTGTTTTCTACATGTTATGTTAACTATAGATTAGCTGTTAAGTATTATGGAATGATTATTATGACAAATCTATTATACATCTTCTTATAGTAGTGTTTAACTTTACAATTTTATTCAAAATACAACCACATTAGTTATATTTTCAGAACAAGATTCATCACCATGGTTTTTCTATTACCACAGTAATCTAAATGCAAATTTCAACTGTCCCCCTTTCCACCAGGATGATGCGTCTGGCACAGCATATGCACTGGAATTGAGATGTGTTTTACCCCTTTTATTCTACCTCTGTTATATGGAAATTTAATCTTGAATGAAGGCTGCTTATCATGTTGATGTACTGTAAAAGAAAATGTCACTAATTGAAGACAAATAAAGCTTTGCAGTTAAGTTCTGACATTTGTCTATCTATTTAGACAGTCAGCTGTGTAAAACTAAAGACTTTCTAAGGAGAAAATCTTTTGAATAAAGAGTGGAGGGGAATATTGTACTAAAATAAATCACATTAAAGGAAGCAGTCAGTAGCGGAGTTATGGATTCATGGTGGTACTTCTGCATGATCCAGGTGTTCATTTAGAATTTAATCAAATTACAGTTTCAACATCTAGCCATTCTTTAATACAGTGTTTCAATGTAATCCTTTGGGAACATACTGCATTTACAATCTGGATTTAAATAGAAGCTTTGCAGAGTTGTTCTTACGGAAGTTGTCAGCCTAGTTACTTTCATTGACCAGGGAATGGGACAATGCCCATCATACACACCGTCTACACACAGCGTGATGCCACAGCTATCCTGGATGCGCTGGTATGGATTGGTGGCAGTGAAAGGCTTCATCATTTCTGCCTTCCTTCTTGCCCCTGCCATCAATTTTCCCTTCATGGATATAGTCCTGAGTGACACCTGGTGGGTTGCTTTCTCCTATCTCTGTTCTTCCTCAGCACTGTTAATACATCCATAGCGCAGGAGCTGAACGTGCCTGTCCTCGTGTAACTCTAAACCCACGTGTTGGTGGTCTGATACCAATAATCTTCCTCTGCACGTTGCTATTTTGGCGTCACCACTCAATTGTACTCTATCGCTGTGGTCAGGGATACCTGATGTGGCTTTTTTATCATCTCCTCTCATTAGAGGAGTGAAGGCTGTGGAATAATTTGATCCACATTCATTTCTTTACTGTCTAGGCAACATTTATCTAACCTTAAACTCTCATGAGTCTAAATCACAATGTTGGCCTGCAACATAGAAGTAGTGTACAATCCTTACTAATTATGTATTACATCAAAGCCTTCTCTGTTTTACAATTACATTTTAGGTGTCAAGAATTGTGCCTCGATATACAGGAAGGGTCACCGTATATTCAGAGTTCTGAACTAAAATCTTGGCCTGGGCCTGGCAAAAGAATGCTGGACTCTTTAATGAAGGCCGTACCTGCAAAAAGAATTAACAGATAAATACAAGATTTATGCTTTTTGGCTAATAAAACTCCTAAATAATCCAGCTTGCCTAATGCAGATTTAGAGGGTTTAGGATGTTTAAACAAGACTGCAAATTGTATCTTTTTTTAAAAGATGGATAGCTCAGTTGGTAGAGGGGGCGCCCATATATAGAGGTTTACTCCTCGATGTAGCTGGCCCGGGTTCGACTCTGACCTGCGGCCCCCACACAAACAAAATTGTTATCCTTTTTTGCAATCTAGGGGGCTTTCAAATATTGAGATATTTCTAAATGAATTTATTCATAATTTAAGTTATATTGTGAAATTCTAAATCTTTTTAATCTTTTCTAGGGTGTTTGAGTATGACGGGCATGCAGACATTTCATCATTTTCCTTTATAAAACAAAGACGAGAATCAAAGACCTGAGTAATGCCAACCCTGTGGTGGGTGCTATACCTGCTGGCAGAACTACCTGATAAGAGACTGATTAGTGCAAGACGGTGCCTCTCAATTGAGGCTAATTATACATTTTACAGTCTCTGCTGACAAACTGCGCTGTGTGTGTGTGTGTGTTGTTTTGTAACTTTAAGGTAGATTTAATGTTTCAATTAATATTTTTGCATTTAGTGGCAATTTAGAACAGCTAGGGAGTAACGTAGGAGTAGAGGGAACAACACGGGCAGATGTACAGTAACAAGAACTTCAGTACAACTAGATAATGCATGCAGGACTACAGCTACTAAGTACATGTGAACACTTTACCATACTTTTAATCAAAAATAAAATGAAAAGACAAAGCCACGCTGGAAGGATGCAGCAGCGCACAACGGGGACTTGAGGGTATATAGGTTTTATAGTAGCAGGTAAGCAAGAGTGTAAATTAAATTTTCTTAAACACAATTACTAATGATGGGACTCTATTGCACCCCAGAAATGGTATAGCACACTTAAAAGGTGAACTGGCAATTACCCTTAGTCAAAGCATAATGAACTCTAGATTATTCAGAGGCAGAAAATGAACAGGCTGAAAGGAGTTTTGTCTGCGTTGTTGCTAGAATTTCCGTCATGGACCGAAGCATAGCCCTGCACCTTGTCCTGTTCTCTGTGTTTTGAATGTGCACATAATTATAAAAAAGCACGTTAAGTGTAACCCACTGACAAGGTGAATGATGTTGAGCATTCGGTTACACTTTACTTGAAGGTATCTACATAAGAGTGACATGACACTGTCATGAATGCGTCATAAACATTATAAACAGTCATAAACGTTTATGACATAACGCTTCTTTTAGTAAGTGTCATTCAGTTTTTGTCATGACAAGTTAGGGTTAGGGTCCATGTGTCATGACACTCTGATGTAGATACCTTCAAGTAAAGTGTTACAGAACATTCTAGGTTATCCCTTACTAGGTTATCCCAACCTATGGTAGTCAAGTACCAGTTCAACTTACTTATATACAATGAAACTTTATTTAATTTTTAACTATCAAAGCAACATGCAAAAGCATACAAAATGGTTCTTACACTGATGATATTGTCTTAAGTGCTTTCTCAACTTCAGAATATAGATGCTAATGAAACTGGAAAGTTTGGTATATGGAAGTGCTACTGAAGTGGAGATTTCTGGCTCAGAATATGAGAAAAACAGCCTTTAAAGATATGGATTATTAAATATAAACTTGCGCAAGAAAGTACAGGTGAATAGGGTAAAACATTGTAACGGCTATCAACCAGAAACTTTCCCAGTTGATTACTTACATTAACACACATATAAGTATTTTTTAAGTTTTAATATGCAAATTAAGCATTATCTAATGCTAACTTTTGGTGAATTTAGGATACCTTTTACAGGTGCAAATAGACAACGTGGGGTAAAATAAACATCTAAATGTGTATTTTGGATATTTTTTCCCCCAATAGAAGACAAAGATGTTGTGGAAGCAAAATAGCCCAAACACTCGACATTGAAAATAATAATAATAATAATAATAATAATAATCTATAGTGGCATACCCATGTTGAGCTTTCCTTCAGAAAGATAAATGGATTCATACAAAATATTTTACTTGTGTCTGATGACTATTAGGTTTGAGGCCATATCTGCTGTAGTCCAATAAGCATTTAGAATAAATGTGAAAAATTTAACTCTGAAAGGACTGCTTAATTATTTAATGCCTCAAATGGATTCAGTAGTCTACATCACATGGATGGACATCAAAAGGAGGATAATGAGATTGCAATTACTGCACCACAGAACTTCCCATCATCCACTCTAAATAAAGCTCAGCTGAATGTGCTGAATTTTGTAGGTAGATTTCTTTTGACTTTCTTCCAACAGAAGAAAATACTTTTTCCCTTGTCTATTACCCGTTGTCAATGATCTATTTTCTTTGAATGTACAACTGTACAAAAGCACATTCAATAGTGGCACGTTTAGTAATGAAATACAGGACTTCATGCAGTGTATTCTGATATTTATGCAAAGGGTAATGAAAATGATGTGCTTACTAGGATAACACAAAAGTACACATGCTAAATCAACAGAGGCAAGCCGTGATAAGCTCTGATTATGTTAGAGTCTGTCCATATTTTGACAGATTCAAGGTAAGCAAACTCCACAGGTCTTGCTATTGTTGGACAACATCTGTTGCAGCAAATAATGACAACGATGCCGAGTAACTGCAGGGAGTCGGCTATAATCCTGGCACGGAGAGCTGCACATTACTTAGATTTATTATACAGAATTGCTAATCAGTGTGTATTTAGGTTCAGCGTGTCTCCTAATTACACTGTACGACAGGACTAAACTATCGATGGATGTTGTATGGATCAATTGTTCAGTATTTTCTTGTGGGACAACCAAGACAACCTGGTACCTGCAGCATATGGAAAGGATAACATGACTTCATAACCCATTGCAAAGGTTTGCCAGGAGGATTACTACTGTATCATTGTATCTCATTAAAGATGAGCAAGTGGGTCAAATGGGTGTACAAACTGTGTAAGATCTCATTCTATGATCACAAAATTCTGTGGTTGCACAACTTTCCTATTGAATCATCATGTGGGACCTGTGATCATAACACAGTAGTGGAGGGCATTGCATGTGCTATTCAACCTATGGGTTTCTTTAAATTATTTGCGCTGGAAAGTCTATGCCAAATATCTTTGCAGTTTTTCAACTACAACATTTATATGGCATGAAAAAAATATTTTTAGTATCTAAACTGTATAGGTGGGAGTGACACAAAGGCAAACAAGACAAAACGGTTTTATGTGACGAGTAGATCCTGCAGAGTTAATAGTTTTCTCAACTTGACCACTTGACCACTTACAGTAGTACAGTAGTTATGCCTTCATGCTCCTATATAATACATTAAACAGTTGTAAACAGACATTTCAATACATCCAAGTTTGGTCTTTCCTCCAATTAAGGATTTTTTTTAGTTTACCTTGTTTGTTTATTAAACCCATTAGGTCATCTGAGTGCTCCTGTTGCTTGCCCTACGTAATGTGAATTAATAGTTGGTCATTAAATGAAGACCCATAGTAAATGATAAAAAATATCTTCAAGGCAGAGGCGGCACAAAAAGCTCTGGCACGAAAAGCTCTGGGATACATTACGGACATTAATGAACAGTCAATACACATAAATATAACCAGTTTAATGAAAATATAGTATGCAGGTTTAACAGGCACTTTTTAAATAGCTGCAGCCTGGGTGAAGTTCAGATTGAATCTGAGTGGGATGACATGACTTGTTGATGAGCGATAAAAGGCCAGTACCAGCCAGAAATATGCAGCTTGGCTAGTCTTGCTCTAATGATGTGATTTTAGAAATGTATTTTCTTCAAAAATGTTGACAGATCAATATTCATAATATCAATATTTCTACCCTTCCCAAAGTGTGCCCTCTCTCATTTGGACTGAATCATAGGGAACAGTGTGATCACAAGAGCCAGACATGAGGAATGTATGTCCTAAGATCAATAATGATTTACACCTGTCTGAAAAAGCATTTGCAGATGACAGTATTGTGGGAATTAGGGGAGTTCTGTTTTGCAGTTAAACAGCTTTTCTGTAGGTAACACACTGGAATGGGTGCATTGCACATTAAAATGTTAGCATCATACACCATTAACCACATCTGTTTTAGTGTCAGTATTCCATGGAGTACAGATGAATTTCTAAATGGATGTTGATGTGATGCCATTACTTTGGTACACTAAGGATCATTTTGGCGACATTCCCCATGTACTATGAGCTCAGTTTTTAAAGTATACAACGTCACATGCATGTAATGGTGCTATTTACAGGTAATACAATTAGAATTTTGGTGGTCTTTGGTTTCACCAGAAGTTTAGATTCAAAGAGTCTACTCAAGAGTTGCCCAGCTGTGTAATTTCATTTTTTTTTTTAAGAAATACTGATTAGATTGACACTGTAAACTAATTATGTACTTAATTAACATTAGCAAAATGCATTTGATACTTTCAGACGATGTGCAAGATTGCTAATCTATTTAAAAGTAGTTCACCTCATGGAAAAATAAGTCCCTCTTGCAAGAGTAGACAGATATTTGCATGTCAGTTGTGTTAGATAAGGGTTTTCAAAGGGCTTCACATTTGAAAATTGCCAGAGGTCTGGCTTGTTGTTTTCACTAATAAGTGCGGTGTGAGTTGTGCAGCTGCTCTGTTGCTTTGTTGTGTTGTTTTGGCCGTCTGCTGCTGTTAATCAGCCCTGCTTTACCTCTCACTTTTAATGACATTCTTACTTCTGTTGTCTCATTTACCAGAAAGGCTGTCTACTTCTTTGTCTAGCTTGAAGAATCTACCGAGGGCAATGCATTGCACATATTATTTATACTATTTGTTTTTAAACACCGTACATTTCTTTTCATTCTAAAAACGGTAAAGTTTCACATATTTCTTTCAGGGCCCCATGAGTGTTTTTTTTCTGTTTGATGGATAGTCTATTTGAAAAGAAAATAGTTTAATGTTCGTGTTGAACAGCCAAATCTAATTCGGGTACAGTTCTAATTTCTTTATATACATTGAATTTTTTTTAATTGTTAATTTCGGTTTAAAAACAATAAAAATTCTGCACAATCTGTACTTCAAGTCGCGCTGAAAAGTGGCAGACATCAGACGTAACATCAGCTTCCTGGAGAAGGCGGTAAAACATTACCGTGCCTTTTGCTCCGCCAGGTTATGTTATTAATCCAGACATGACGGCATTTAATTTGATCCCGCGATCAAACTCAGGTGAATGGCGCAACGCAAATATTTTTTTTTCCTTGGTGTGAACACAGCATAAGAGTCATGTCATTTCCTGAGACATGAACAGAGGAGAATCGCAGCTGAAGCATATGCAGGGTTTTCTTTAGGCCACTACACTTTGACTTACAGAGCACAAATCTGATTTGTCTGTCTACTTACTCTACTGTTTACCGATGTGTGCTGCGTCTCATCTGGATGCAGAGAACCCTTCGACAGACAGGGCGCTTTTTTTATTTTTTAAATGGAAACGTAAATGCAAAAGCATGAGGTGGAAGCTTGAATATCATTTCATTAAACGAACAGAGCAGATTTCTCCTTTTTATTGGAGTTATGTCCTTGAAATGAAACCTCCCGACGAAGCACTCTGGACCTAATTTCATTAAACTGTAGATTTTGCCAAGTCGGTGAACCTAAAATGATGCAGTTGAACTCTCTGGTCTCCAGTCCCTGTCAAGGGTGGGGGGTGGGCATGGGGAGGGAAGGGGGTGAATCAACCTTAGGCCGGTTACCATGCTTTGGCCTCCAGTCAACCTCAACTCCTCCTATACTTGCTCTATTTTATTTAACCTTGCTCTTACTGTCTCCTTTACTTTCTCCAACATGTAGTACATTTTCTGCTCAACTGTGCTGCAAAAATAAAACGGGAAAGAGAGACAAAAGCAAATATTTTTCATGGTGTTATGGGTTATTAGGCACACAGAGTCACATTAAGCTGAGCCTCATTATCAGGGCAAAGATAGACTCAAAAAGCATTAGGGTTGGAACTCGCTGATGTATAGCTATGATCATCACATTGGTTATGTTAATGAGTGTCTGTTTTCCGTGTGTGTGTTACCATAACGGTCATGTTCATCAATGTGTGTATCTGTGGATATGTGTGTGCATGTCTGTATATGTCTACAAGTGAAGAGGAGTATCGCAGAGTTTTAAGAGGACTGACAAACAAAGAAGTAAACATTTCGTCAATGCTTTATACCGACTTTGCAAGCATTTTAAAGTCAGTGGTCCAATCCTATCATCTCATGCGCCGTTATGCACATTATGAATTTAGTGTAATAATTATATCTAATTAATGCAGATCAAAAGAATGCGAACGGAAGAGAATGTGTTTTAAGATTTTGCCTTAGGCAGCCCTCAGTGACCACAGTATGCGCTATAAACGATATGCCTCATGGAATCTCATCCTCCCCTTTAGCAATCGGCACTGCAAGCTATTGATGTTTGCAGCAATGCACTCTGTACTGCAGTATTGCTCTCAGGTAGATAAGTGCCGCCAAAAAAAGGGTCAATTTTTACCTGTGATACCTTTTTTTTTTTTTTGTACGAATGGGAGACGAGCCACGTTGAGCGTCAGTGACTTTGAGGTGGATGTTCTATGGGATTATCGTTTTAAAGCGTCTGATCTCATTTATTTGCCACTTCCACTGCCTGCTGTCATCTGACTGTGATTACTGAAAACAATATGAGGCACAAAGCTGACTGAGAGCATTAGGACAGGCGAGGGTGATGTGCTTTCAATGAAAAGGGGTGTTCTTTTTATATTCAGCACACTGGAGTGTATAAGTCTAATGCTTGTCTGATAATGAAAACAGATTTTCTAAGTAAATAACAAGCTATTGCAGTCAACTTTTTTAATTTATTGTTTGATAACCCTTCCCATTTAGAGCTTTCCATCTCTGAACACAGTTTGACTGCCACGGCGCTCTCCATTCCTGAGATTCCCTTTTTGGGCTGTCAAGCCCCCATCTCAAATCTCACATAATCTAATGGACCCTCAACTGAACCTCGCTATGGAAGTGGAGTGGTCTGACCTCAAAGGCATTCAGAAAGCTACTTAAGCACAGTGTTTTTCAGCACTTAATTAAAATGACACAAGCACTATTGCCGGAGTGTCAAATCAAAGCATTTTTTAAGGTATGATTGTCTCTTTATTTCACTAAAGAGGACTGCTGCTTTTCCTTTACTTGCTGCTGCAATAGTATATTTTGCATACAGTGCTACCAACACAGCCTGCATTGGAAATTAAACAAACAAGGTAAATCGGTCAGTTTGGGAAATTAATTTGCATAGTTTATTGGTTAATATTTGTGAATTCTGAAGGCTACTTTGTCACAGAGGGCCGATCAGCATTCCTAATCAAGCATTGGCGTTCGACATTATTAGCCTCAAGCAGCGCTGGCATAATCAGTCAGCCAGGTAATATTAAAAGGTGGGCTCTTTCAGGCTCCCGAGTGACATAACTGCCTTAATCAAACCGTTATCATGTACGAGGCCAGAGGGAGAGAGAATAATGACAAAGCAATATCCTAGATCAATAATTAGTCTTTTTTGCAATGGCTGTCTGTCTCACTGGATCAATGGTGCATAATGGTATAGCATACAAAATCACGGTAAAGACGATTTAAGGATGGTACACAAGGGTTTTATGACTTGCACCGATGGCAACAAAATGGAACGTTTTTGTGGCAAATTAAAGGTGTGTGTGTGTGGTTGTTAGGGCTGTGCCGATGGACGATACCATCGTTATGGCTGGCCGACATCACAATGGAGAGCCGCCATAGTGATGCCGATCATTGCTGCCATGCCTGACAATAACAATGAAATATATTGACTACTGAATTTAACTTATTTTATTTAAGAGATGCCCTATTACATTTTAGAAATGGAAACACCTCTTTCATGCTGTACTGGCTGAGTTTTAGGCAGGATTATTCTTATTCCTGCTACTATGCAATATCTTTGGTCTGTGTGGCAACAATACTGGCCCTAAAAGTCCCACAGGGAGGAGCTTTCTCACTCGCTCTCTCTCCATTTGTACTTTATTCTGTGCAAGCTGTATTGAAATATTGAATAGATGGTGTCTAATGCTGACAATGGCTATAAAAGGCTTATAAATAACTTCAGATACATTTTTTTCTCTTTTGCATTATTCTGTTCCAGTTTGCAGGTAAACTTTGAAAAGCTATTGCCAAGTATTCAAACTGGAGCAGGTTAATGTGAGTTCCTTAAAAAGAGAAAAATCTTTCCCCTAGAAAGTAGTTGTTTATCCATAATTCTGTGAGCTGAATTGAATATAAAAAAAACTGTTCTAAAAAGCATTTTTTTGTCCCCCCAAAGCTTTCCCTTATTGTAGGCTGTAAAATATGCAGGTAATCTCATACTGTGATGAAATGGGGGGAAATGCTTTTCACCTTTTGTATCAAGTAATGTTGATTGCATTACTCAACCTGAGTTTCCACATGTGTAATGTTAGATAACAGATACATTATCTGTAATGTTGGTAATGTTTATAGTGTAGGATTTTAATCGCATTACGTTGGATTCAGTGTTATAGACCTTTAATACATTTCCCCAACATGCACAACGTTGGTGTTTTGAACTAGAAATTGCGTGCATAAAATACTGGAAAATAAATCAGACTATCCACTCTGTCTGCTGTGGAAGTGAAAAGATGCATCTATATGCAGAATTTCTGAAGTGAAAGGAAATAAATTGATTAAAGGTTGATGAGCAGCTACTGTGAGACATCCCCCCCCCCCCCCCCCCCCCCACACACACACACACACACACACACACACACACACACACACACACATCTTCAAGCCTCAAATCATGATTTCCCCCGAGCAACTGCTAATTATATAATTCATGCTCATATATGATAACGGATCATCCATGTGTTTGAGTGAGTCACATGTCCCAGATATCTCATTTTTTCTATGTTACACAGTTATAATGCCTGATTTGTATATCTAAATCTGCTAATGTCATGCTATCACATGCATTACCATATGGAGACATGATTATCACTTATCCCAAAACATCTGCAGTGTTTTAATTATTTCTTTGAGGTGGAAGGTAAATGGTTTTCTGCAGAGCAGAATAAAATGTTATACTGAATGTACTTTTTTTTTTCTTCTCTTTTCCAATTTTTTTCAAATCCAAGGTTACAGTGTACATTTGTATCTTAACCATGATCACTAACCCTGAATTATTAGCTTGATTTCTAAATAACAGAGCCACACAGCTCGGAATGGTTTTCAGTGTATTTGCAGTGAATGCATTATGGATTAAGAGTAAATGTGCCATGCGGCAGAATGTGTCCGCCATCAGGACAGTTATGCATAATTAAAGAGGAAGCATCGCTTTCTTCACGTTTTGGTTGGAGGCAAAACAAAAAGTAAGATAATATGGCCAACATTTTGGTGTATAGTAAATCAAGAATAACCTTTCTTAAACATGTCATGTTGAACATTTTGAAGTGATGTTAAACATATGCACATCCATAGTTGTATTTATGCATCTCATTTGTTCACTTATCCCCGTTCTTTGGAATCTATCAAATGCAATATGTCCAAAATTGTTACAACAGATTGCCTCTCAACTTCTTTAAAAGCCTCACAGCAAAGTGTTCTCTCCACTGAATGCACACGTCCTGCAACTGAACACTGCTAATTCATTGTTTGATGTATTTTGCCACTTGTTTTAAGGTCTTTTGCTAGTTTCTTTTATCCAAATTCTTTTTATGCTGTTTGAACTTTTTTGCTGTTTTGTTCTAAGTCTATTGTTTGTTCTTTCATGTGAACCTTTTCATGCTGCTGTACAAAGATTCTGAATATCAATGGGAATATTCCTGCTGAAATAAAGTGGAATAATTTGTGGGAATAGTTTAGCACAGGTTTTAACCAAACATTAGGATTTGGTTCTACAACCCCAAATCAGAAAAAGTTGGGACAGTATGGAAAACGAAAATAAAAAAAAGAAAGTAGTGATTTCTAAATGTACTTTGACTTGTATTTCATTTCAGACAATACAACGGCACATAATTTAATGTGTTCCTCATGATTTTTTTTTAATTCTTTTTCAAATAAACAAAATTCCTATTTTGGTTCTTGCAACACATTTCAAAAAAAGTTGGAACAGTAAAGCATTTACCACTTTGTAATGTTGCCATTCCTTTTCACAACACTTAGAAGACGTTTAGGGACTGAAGACACCAAGTGATGAAGTGTTTCAGGTGCAATTCTGTCCCATTCTTGCTGCAAACAAGTCTTAAGGTGGGCAACAGTACGGGGTCTTCGTTGTCGCATTTAGCGCTTCAAAATACGCCATTCTCTATTTGAGACAGGTTGGGACTGCAGGCAGGCCAGTCAAGTACCCGTGTCCTCTTCCTCCGCAGCCAGGACTTTGTAATGTGTGCAGAATGTGGTTTTGCATTATCTTGTTGAAATATGCAAGGACGTCCCTGGAAAAGATGTCTTCTTGAAGGCAGCATATTGTGCTCCAAAATCTCTATGCACTTTTCAGCATTAATAGTGCCATCACAGAAGTGCAAGTTACCTTTGCCAAGGACACTGACACAACCCCATACCATGAGACCCTGGCTTTTGGACTTGTTGCTGGTCTGGATGATCCTTTTCTTCTTTGGTCTGGAGCACACAGCGTCCATTTCTCCCAAAAAATACCTGAAATACTGATTCATCTGACCACAGTACACGTTTCCACTGTGTGATGGTCCATCCCTGATGCCTCCGAGCCCAGAGAAGTCGACGGCGCTTCTGGACACTGTTAACATAGGGCTTCCTTTTGGCACAATACAGTTTTAACTGCTATTTGTGGCTGTAACTACTAGGGATGGGCATTCGATTACATTTTCTTCGTCGATCGTCGGGAGAATTAATGATGTACACGATAATGATTATCGATTAATCATTAATATGTTTATATTACAATTCATTATTTATTTAACTTTTATAAATTAAAAACGCAATGAAAATACAAAAATACAGCGAGTTTATCCTCTGAGATCGTAATTAACAACGTGGCAGTTAAACCGGAGGTTTGGCTAAACTTGAAGATATATGCGCTGCGGTGCTCTGAAGCAGTCAAACCTGCTGCTGCGAGCCTGCCTTCTCAAACAGAGACCCTCGTTTGTTCCAAAATAATAAATAAAAGAATCACGTTAAATAATAACTTCACCAAAAACATAATACTTAGATCTGACTGACCGTCAGTCCAGCCGCCGAAAACACCCACCGGCCAGGGTTTGCACAGGTACCTCCGTGCTAACTTGGCCAGCCCTGGCCAGGGAACCTTATTCGGTTGTTCGTAGTGAGTTTCTACCAGTCGGGTGATGGTACGTCGTGAATGTGACATGCCGGTTCCAATATCCATTTCAATGAACTTGCAGATCCCTTGGGTCATTTTCTCTGCTCGTTGTGCATCGCAGCTCCTCCGTGCTAACGCTGAGTTGATGCTAGGTTGAGACTGAGAGCAGGACGCACTGCCACCGACGTTAACCAGGGTCGGGTGCACTTTGTTTAAGTGGTACATCATTTGAGTCGTGGGCGTGTTGTACTTATACACGACGTCGCAGTGTTTGCAGTGAACTAAGTCGTTTTTTAAATCAAAATGGTCCCACGCCACACTTCGCCGTGACCTCTTCATGTTTACTTTGGAATTAAAACGGACACTGCAGGTAACTGAGCAGCCTATGGCGCCCCGCGTGGTACAATGTTTAATTACTGCTGCCACACAGACAGTGGAAATTATTTCATTGCTTCAATCACACTACACAACGCAACCTGCAATAGTTTAATCGATGACAAATTAACGTGATTGACGAAATTCTTAATGGTCAATCGTCGAACATCGATTAATCATGCCCATCTCTAGTAACTACGTATTGTGGTACTTGACAAAGGTTTGCCAAAGTAGTCCTCAGCCCATGTGGTGATATCGCTTATAGATGAATGACGATTCTTGATGCAGTGCCGCCTGAGGGATCGGAGATCACGGTTGTTCAGCTTAGGCTTGCGCCCTTGTCCTTTACACACTGAAATTCCTCCTCGTTCCTTGAATCTTTTAATTATGTTATGCACTGTTGAAGGTGAAATAAGCAAATGTCTTCCTATCTTTCTTTGAGGTACATTGTTTTCAAATATTTCAATTATTTTCTCACGTATGTGTTGGCAAACTGGCGATCCTCGGCCCATCTTTGCTCCTAAAGGACTAGACCTTTCTTGGATGCTACTTTTGTACCAAATCATAATTACAATCACCTGTTGACATCACCTGTTTCAAATCACATCATTATTTAACCAATTTACCTGATTACTAGCCCTAAATTGCTCCTGTCCCAACCTTTTTTGGAATGTGTTGCAGGTCTGAATGACAGGAAAGGATGTATATTTACAAATGAAATTAAGTTGACCAGACAAAACATGAAATATTTTGTGTTCACATTGTCTGCAATGAAATACAAGTCAAAGTACATTTAGAAATCACTACTTTCTTTTTTTATTTGTGTTTTTCATACTGTCCCAACTTTTTCTGATTTGGGGTTGTAAGATTAGGAGATCTAAAATTAGATTTTCACATCTGCCGCCTTACTTTTAACTGCAGGTGCTCAGTCCATTTTGGATCAAGTCTCCAACACATACAGGTAATTAATGTAAGAAATTGCCCCTTTACACATTTTTAATAACGCCACACAGCTTATGTCACTGAAAGTTATTGAATCTAAAACTTATCCAATTTAAAGTTAAGATGTTTCCCAAAACGTAACCTGGGTGATTTATGGTTCCATATGAGAAAGATGATAGATCTGTCAGTCCAGTGGATTGGGTAGACAATCAGATATGGGGCTGGCGGAGGCCTTGCTTGCACAAGGGTGACTGGGCACGTTGTTGTTTATCCTCTACACAATGAAGTCACAGGAACTGTGCTCATCAGTAAAACTCAGCAGGCTAGGTCACAGCTGTCAAACTCAGAGCCCGAAGCCTTTGGAGTTTTGTAATTTTGCTTCTCTGACTCATGGTTCTGCTCACATGAACAGTAAAACTGAATCTGTGAAGGTTTAGTAAGAACAATAGCCACTCCTGTGATCCTGTGTCCACTTTCATAGAACTAGAGAAAAACCAACCAATGTGTACGGTGACGTCATCTTCACGTGCTTCATGAACATCTGTGCAGTCTAGATTACTTTTTGCCAAATTAAACAGCACACTATAAATAAAGTAAAAAATTGGCATATCAGCAGTCATCCATCATATACAAAACTTTTCAATGGTAGATATTTAAAAAAAATATGTTGAATTCAACATAGTTTACAGGTAATTCTAAGAATTAATATTTCCTCTGTGACTGACACACATTTAACTTTGAGCCCAAGCACGAAGGATTCATGATACTGTATCAAATAAAATACTAGCTCTCTAGGGGCCTATTGATGTGACATACATTTTCAAACCTTTTAAAAATTCTTTGGTGAATCTGGTACTGCATAAAAACCTAAGAACTACACTGGATGATTTTAAACAGCACTGATGCAACAAGCAAGATGAGCAAACACATGCATGTTAACGCCTTCAGTATGCACACACAAAAGCACACAAACACAAGTGGCGCCCAAGCAGTCATCTAGTTTCACATGTTACAAGTTTCATATCCAACATTCAATATTACTATGGTTTCATGGCCAACAACAAAAACACGACTAGAAGCTGTTACCACATTGACTCAAACAGATTCGCAGAACTTTTTGTGTTGTCCATTTTTTGGTCCTGTCCAGTTCCATATTGGGGACCTGGAACCAATTACACCAATCATATTTTACAAGGCAAGAGGGACTGTTTGATGCTGTTGACACATTTTCATTTGTCTGTTGCACTGACCAAAGCATTTGATTGTCAAAATCCAGACTTTCAATTCCAATCCTCTCCTTTGCAAATACCATTCTCTCTTTTTTTCTGTGCTTTGAAACCCGCTAGAAACACTTTTCTGCACTCTATAGTAAGTCTGCCCTTATAATGTGTTCTATTTCAGCAATGCTTTAGGACAGTGGTTCCCAACCTTTTTTCCTTGGCGCCCCCCCTACTTATGTCTAAGAAAAGCTGAGCTTTTTTTACCTCAACCTCAAACCAGATAAAGACTTGCGCACCCCCTGTAATCTGGGAACCACTGCTTTAGGATAAGGATATAGACTGGGGTTTGTATGACCATATCAAACTCAGTGGAGTTTCTATTGGCACAGCATGTTAATTTAGTCACCCTTATATCATGTATTCCAATCTGCATTTTTACTTTAGGTCCCCTCGTTGTGACACGTTTGTTAACATAAGGCTTTAGTTTCGTTTATGAAAGATTCATAATTTAAAAATGAGTGAAGCCTCAACATAAGCCTACCAACGCTTAAAGTTGATAAACCTTTTAATTAATACATAAATGTATTTATGTGGTCAACTGACCTAAAAAATAAAAAGAAAATATGTTCTGTGCATATATAAACTTTGTTTTCTATTAATTTAGTTAAGCCCTTTACAAAAATCACATTTCATTGTTTGATATTTGTTGAGGCTGCCAGAGTTTTATGTCTTCTTCTGGAACTTGTGACATTAACAATTAAAAAGGCAATTTGTCTCCTGAATCTTAAGCGGCCTCTATTTTCAGGTAAACACAATACTGAAAATCCCGAATCTTCCCCTCCTCTGGCCCTCACTCGCTCTTTCCCTCACACTGTGTCCTATTCATCACAGGCACTGCACACAGTGAGGAAAGTACCATCACGCTGACCTTGAGGAAGTCTCGCTCATAAGAAGACACACCCAGGCCAAGATCTAGGGTCTGTCAAAATGATTTCTTATTCTATTTAATAGAGGAAGTGCAATACTTTATCACTCCTTAGGTTCATGGTTTATATAAGGCATAAGGGCCGACCCCGTTTTAAATCGTAAGCTGTTAAGTAAAAAACCCTGTACACAAGAAAAGATGTCCTTAAGAGTCACAATGATTTAGGTGAAAAGGGGGAGGGCGGTCATTTTGTTAAATCGGCACTCTTCTGAATAGTAAACTAAGAAATAGATGACAAGTCTCCTCAATGACATTTTCCACTAAGGCATTTGTTGGAAGATAAGCATGAATGGATACAGAGGGAAGTGATTTTTTTGTCCTTATGTTCTCATGTATGAAATGAAATACTAAGTCCCTGGGTGTATTGTTTCAATATTTGCCATTTTACGCCAAACCCACCAAATTTTGCTGCAGCCTGTCCCTATGGCATTTGGACATTTTCACTTATGATGAACGAGATTCACCCATCTCTACTATCATATTAAACCTGAACATCATCAGCATACTCTCTCTGCTGTCCATCCCTCAAAGAGGTTTGTGTCACATTTCAGCTTTTATAAAAGTTGAATAAAATTTACTGCAAAAATCATACTTAATTATTTTACCTCCACAGTGGGTAACATGACTGGCAGCCTAACTATAGTATATGCTCAGGACATGATAATAAGCATACAAATCAGCAGGCTGATATTTCATGGATAAGTGCAACTGAGTTTTGCCGTTAGCTCCCATCCTCCCATATCAAACTGCTAGCTCAGCCTCTGTTCTACTCCAGTAAGTTATGATGTAATTTCCCTCTGCCATGATAACGATTCGAGGAAGAGATACCAGAAGGAGTAACTTCCATTTTTTGCACACAGACTTGGAATTGCACCTCAGATATTGTAAATCATACAAAGCAGTTTTCTAACGTGTATATCTTGTGTATATGGTTTGTTACATCAGTTTGTAGTCACAACTGTATGTTTGTGTTTTCTTTCGTCCTAAAATGTTTATAGAATAGGTTACCTTCTACAGTATGCACAACAGTATTCAAGACGGTTTGATACATACATTTAGTGAAAGATACTGTGGTAAGACTACTGAAAACATGGAATAGACGAAAACATTTATACTGCACTGGTTGCATTTAAAAGAGTCTATATGCTGGGGAGGGTAACTTGCTCAAGTGTGTTAAGCAAAATGTGAAATGTTATGTTATACTCTATGAGATGTACTTCACAGGAAGGTGGTATCTGCTGCACTGGGGAATGATGTGATTTAAGGAGCACATTTTCCTTTAATGAAATGAAGATGAGTTTTGATGTGGATGAATAAAAGTGAAAATTTGATGTGGCATACAGTATAGGACAGAATTAATTGCAGAGGCTTCTTGAAAAGGGGAAAAGGGAAACGCTGTTGCTACATATACTAGCTTGAGTTTTCATACATTTGGGCAACTCAGCCATTGCTTTTTTTTTACTTCAGATGTTTTAGACTGCAGACTTAAGAAAAGTACATTTGAAGTAGGAATATGAGTTTACACTGTGTTGATATGTTGAACCTTACCTTTATTGGGATCATAAATAAGCTTTCAGACTTGTGCTTTTATTCTCTGTGATTTTTAATGACTGCTGTGCAGTGTTATTTTTTAATCATCAGATAAAATCAGTCAATTTATTAAAATAATGAACTGGCATTTTTATGTAACTTGTTCACCTAAATGCAGTGTTAAAAACACAAATATTTGATAATCTATTAATTGCCATTTAGCAAGCGTGTCACATTTACTGTTTCCAGATATTCAAATATGAAAATGAGCTGATTCTCACTTTTTTTTTTATTCACTGTAAACATGAGGGGATGTTGGTTGATCAAAACTACATGTTAAGATGCCATCTTGCCAGCAGACAATTGGTCCAACAAAAAAAAAATTGCTCTCCGGAATCTAAAATCAATCTGTATATTGCAAAAACCTGATTTGGGCTGGCAGTCAAGGCGAGGCCTTGGAGACTAAATGGATGACTTGATCATCAAAATAATAGGCAGTTACAGCGCTAATGCCAACATCTGTAAATAGTACTGCATCTTAGTGGTCATCTTACCATAACAAACAGAAAACTGACAGTTTACCACGGTACAAAGGATTCCCTGTGGATATTCTGTCACCCCCAACTCAAGTAATAATAAGCATGTATGAATTGTATTGATGCCTCAAAGCCATTATCTTTAAAGAAGGTATGCTGATAGATTTTTGAGTCATCTGCAAGATTTAATCAATTCACCAGAATAGTGTATCCCATATCTATTTCTACCTCACACTGCAGGAGGGCTACAGCGCTGCTCAGTCCCTATAATGAAAGGCCCCCTAGCACCCTCTCTAGAAATCATTACAATCTCCCTCTACCTGTAGGGTCAGTAAACTAATAGTCATTCACATGTGACAGGAAATCTTTCCCAAGTTGCCATTGGGGCCTGAGGAGGTTGTGTTTAAGGTTATAAAGCAGAGGCCACCTAGAGATGACTGTTTATTGTTTGGATGGTCCTGTTGATTAAATGTCAGTTGGAACGCATTTCATCACAAATGCAAAGGATGGGGATTTTTTATATGTATATAACCTGTTAATTGCCTGTCTTTCTGATACTGGCAAGCAATGAAGACCTGTATTCAGTGCTTGCCAAATATGAAGACACAACAAAGAAAAACTTTATGAATAGTAGAGTAAAGGCATTGGCAAAGAAACACTCTCCATCATCCACTTGTATGTGTGCCTGTGCATGGCCTCCAGTGATTTTTATGACCACCACCAGTGTTGGCTGAGAATCAGTAGTGGATTTCTCAAAAGGATGGCACAAACGTATTCAACGGCAGAAAGGCCCCAGGGTCTCTTTGGGTTATTTTAAGACCTTGGTATGCAGTTTTCAAATCATGTATGAACGGAAGTTCATAAAGAAAGTATTCTAACAAAATGAGTGACAATGCACTAACCTCTCTTTGGACTTTTCTCGAACAATCTTCAAAGGAAATGGTTGTGTATTGAAATGCATTCAAGTGGAATTGTAAAAAAGCTTAGAAAAGCAGCTTAATAATATCAATGAAGTTTAAAAAAAGCTGTTGTCATTTTCCTTGACCTCTCCTACTGTGACCATTCTAAGATAAGCCACAGCGGTGCTCAGATATGAGTAATAATCAGTGTTCAAACTCTGCACAGTCGCCTCACTTTTATCTCACATAGCACATGCCATAGCTGAGCTCACTGTTTCGTATGATTATAGGGCAAAACAGTTTTGTCCTCGATATAAGATGGTATCTTCAGGTAACTGCATCCTTCCTACTTCTATATTCACCAGTGCTTCAAACAACATGAGTATACCACAGGGAAGGGTATATTTGTTTGCTTAACAGAAAAAAGCCTCAGAGTCAGTAGGCTGCAGAATGTTCCTACCACAGGGAGGAAGAAACAGGATGTCCAGAAAGCTGACAAATGAACAGAGACAAATCTATATAAATAATCGCTAAGTGTAGTGAAGAGGAGTTGCCCATCATTCAGAGCAGAAGTGTGCACAATATCTCCTGGAGGTTGAGAGTCATCCATCACCGCAAGACTTTAATTTGAGATGTTTAGGACTCTTGCTGATGATTGTCTGAGAGCCGGGGAGAGACCTGTCTTAGAGGTCTGCAGGGGGTGTTAGTTAGGGAGTGTAGCTCGCTGTGGGAGAAATTGCTGCCTGACACAAAGCACGTTTTTACAAGTACAATAGTTTAATCTGAGATTGGCCTTGAGACTACAGTAGTGCTGGGCGGTATACCGGTTTGTACCATTTACCGGTATTAATTCACCGTATGATATGAATTTTTCATATACCGTAATACTGGTGCATTGCCGCAGAGAGCGCTGCGGCCGAAGTAATCTGCGAGTGAATTGAGAACGGGAGCCCTGTTAACTGCGTACCCTTCTCACTCATGGTAGTAACTTTATAACATAACAATTAATAACCCACAACTAACTCTTTTACAGGATGAAACACCATAGCACACAGCTATTTGTGACTTAAACTTAAACGTATCACTTCAAGCATTATAACATTATGAACGCAATAACAATCCACCTACGGTCCCGCTACATACCGTTTAGAAAGACGGGAGAAAGACAGGTTCAGAGCAATGATTAAAACACTGGATTTAAGATGTCTTGCCTCCCTGAAATACGTCCGGCAACCTACTAACATTATTCAAACAGCGAAGCAAGCTGACAGCGGAGCTACGTTCACTCGCCTACCTTACCAACAACCTACCTTACCTGTGGTCAAGGTAGTGTTTATACAACTATCTTACAACTATTTTGTTTTGAAAGGGAAAGAGTGTTAAATGTGTTTGTATGTGTATTCATTTAAGTTTATTTTACTACTTTGCAGTTTGCACAATAAAACTAGTTTAGCTTCTGTAACTGTTTCATCCATTCTCCTTCATATAACGTTACTGTATAATGTTGTGGAGCCAAGCAAATCCTTTAGAAATCAAAGCTTTTAGTAAACATGATGACATTAAAATGTTTTTGTGATATTCAATATACTCCTGACAGTAAAATAAGCCATTATAAACCTATATAAAGACCCAGTCAAGCAAAGAAAGAAAATACCGTGATATACCGTGAAACCACCAGAATCTTAAATATTTTTTGGTCATACCGCCCAGCACTATACTATACAGACAGAACAACCAAATCCACTCTGATTAGCATTCAGATGCTTTAAACTGTGCAAGCAAGTTTCTGACAGTTGGCTTATTACATCTTATGGTGCTACAGAAATGCACACAGACAGACACACTTTAATGCTCATGCAAAGACACGCGCGCACACACAAACGCGCGCACACACACACGCACACCTGATTTGGAGCGGAATGATGTTAAAATGAGTCCATTGAGTGGGGGCAGAGATTGAATAGCCCTGGGTAAAGAGATTCTTAAATCTTAAGTATTGATCCTATTTAAGCCCAAGGCTCTTGATGGACACTTACTTGAAAATGCGGTGATAGGTGGCATATCCGGATGACTGATCACTGTAGTTCTGCTTATGCCAAAGGCCATCCATAAATAACAGCTTACCCTAATCAAGCAGTGCAGCGGATGCACAGATATGATGACAGCTTAGTGGACGTGTGCTTTGAGTTACGGCAAAGCACTCAGTCTTTCCATTAAAGTTACATGGACTCAGCCAGAGTAGGAAAAAAAGGCATATGAGGACTTTACATTCACCCTGACTGGTGGTCTTGCTGTGGCACATGCATATATTTCAGGCCATGAAGGTAATTGTCAATGCAACACATTTCAGGTTTCTTCTGGTCCTACATGAAAACACAAAAATTAACCAATATATGATGGTGAACTATACACCATCGCATAATGCCAAAATCAGCATTCTTGTCGTGTTGTACCAAGGTGGTAAAATCTTTTATTTGGGCTCCAGGTGTCTTGAGTTAACTTAAGTATAAATACAAAAAAATAAATTATCAAACTTGCATAGTGATATAATTAAGCCAGTTTGTTAGAAACTGCACACACTCAAATAATTTCATTGGCCAGCAAGAATTGAGACTTGATCAAATCTGTGTAAATAGAATGCAGTGTGGCACAGTGTGAAACAAGGTGATCTCATGTAACCCTATTCAATGTGATACAGTAGGCAGCATCATCCTACCGCATCCTGTTCTTGCACAGAAGTTCATCTTTCAAGGGCAGCGCTGGAAGTGTGCAATGTTTAACGGTAAGCAAACTATAGAAACTTGACAATGTTTCCGTTATAAACACTTGGTCAACCCTGTCTTCCACTTCACTCTGCAACTGGATTTGTTGACACAATTTGCACCTGATGCTGGTGGTGTCACTATCATCACTTCATATACCACAAGTTTATTGTGTGTTCCTTCATTTATTCCCCCTAATGCAGTTATAATACCTGAGTGGTTGGTGGCTGCATGCGCTGAATGCTCATTTTCTGCACAGTAGCCTCTGTGTTCTCAAAGGGTCCGTCTCCTCTTTTCCTCTGGAAGTGGACTCCTTGGAGCGTAATTTGATTATTCCAAAGCAGGTGTTTTCAGCTGAATGCTGATAAGACTCCATGCCTCTGACACTAAAGTGAGTTACATTAGATGTGCTTAAAGTAGTGGAAGGCTAGAGTTTTTGTTTTTCTTTTATCTAATCTGTAAATGAAGACGGGATTGACTTTGAAAACCTGTGCTGGAATTCACAAGTCATCTTTAGTCATACTATAATAATGTTACACACATACTGAGAATGGTAAGTGAACATTCTCCATTCTTTTTGGTGTAATATAAACATTGCACATACAATCAAAAGTATTTAAAGTGACGTTAGTCATTGGATTAATTATTATATTATCTTTGTGGCTGCCACTTGCTCAGACTCTCGATGCATTCGATGCAACGCGGTACTCGAGATAACTTAGCCTTGGACGATTTGAAGAGATGCAAAGTTGATCATATATCAACTTCCAGTGGGACTGCTGTAGTAACAATCAAATGTACAACTTAAATGCAGATTTATCTCTGCGTCGCTCCAGGCTACATTTCTATATTTTGTGTCCTTTTATTTCCTCTCTGACTCATTCCAACATGAGCATCTGCTACTTTGGAATGGGGGCAAGGTTGCATCTGTGATCCCATGTTTCTCAGCAAATCACATTCTGTCAAGCCTCTATGATATCCTCTCTGATTGTTCTCTTTAATCCTTTTCCACACCACTTGAATGGTCTTTTCCGCTAATAATGTTGCTGAAATAATGTGTGCAAACAAAAGGAGTAATCCCAAGCCTGTGATTGAGCCATCAGACCCTGTGTGCTCTTTCTCTCAGCTGAAAGCAGTTGTATCAGCACAGCACTGTGTACACACTAACTGTTAAAGCAAACTGAATATGAGGCTGTCCTTGAGGCTGTCATTTCCATGCAAAATAGACTACTTGTTTATCTAATTCACATTTTCACTACAATCCTATATATATGGAAATTAAATGTGGTTATACGATTTGTAGTTTGGTGGCTTATTTACGCACACTTTAGATCAACTTGCCAAAACCACTTGACATGCCCCATTGTCTGATGTAATGTGTATGTATCGTGTGTTAGTGTGGACCCCAGGAAGAGTTGCTGACTGCTACAGCATCAGCTAATGGGGATCCTTTTTAATGAACAATAAACAATTCCACGGTGTGATAATCAGTGTTGAACCCTCTCCAACACAGAGTTGAAAAGCTACACAGCCTTTCATATGCAAATTAACTCAGACCTACAAATGGGGTCAGCACATTCAGAGTGAAGTATTGTCTGATGTGAATCTGCTTTAATTGACCACTTAACTGGATTCTTGTTTCATTCTACAAGCCATGACAAAAAGCCAAAGAGACACACAACTGCTTAAGTGTCTGCGGTGCTCGGACTTAAACAGCAGTCCTGTTTCTCACAACTCCTTTTGGTTGAAACATTGTCAAGGGCACAGCTGAACCACATTTCAACCTGCTTGACCCGATGTTAAAAAGAAGTGTCTCAACTGTTCGAGAGGGAATGATACCAATAACATAGTCTTGTAAAGCACCTTCTGCTATGTAAAGCTCTGTCAACAAGCTATACAATGTACTGCACAAACCAAGTAACATTGGAGTTGCTTGAAATCAATTCCTATTCTACGAGGGTGAAAACTAGGCTACATGTGAAATACCTACAGGCAGAAAGAGAAGATGCACTTACCTTTAGTGGGACACTTTAGAGCAGAAACGTAGCCAGTTTATTCCAAATGATCACTGAATCAAATTGTCCTCCCACCTTTTCGAAAGAGCAGACTCTTTTTCTTTGCTGCTTTTACTCCTCTTTTAATTCCCTCTCTCACCCTGCTTTCCTCTTTGGTGCCTTTCTTTCATTATCCCGCTCTCTGTGTACAGTTTGAGCCCACGGCGGAACAGAACGGATCGCTTGTGAGCGTATGCGCTGCGCGAGTTAGAGACAAGAGCTTTCGGAATAGCTGGGAAATACACAGGAGCTGTACCAAAGTGGAGCGCGTCCGTGCGGTTACAGAATGGCGACTGAGAGCGAGCGAGGGAGTGAGCGGTGAAGTGAGAGAAAGAAGCTTGTCTATGTGTGTGCATCAGATAGGGAGAGAGGAGGTGTGTGTGTGTGTGTGTGTGTGTGTGTGTGTGTGTGTGTGTGTGAGAGAGAGACAGAGAGTGAGGGAGAGGGAATGTGAGAGGGTTTGTGAGCGCTGCTGGCTAAACGGCAAGCGACAGTCGTGATTGCATTGGCGTAAGGCAGTAGTGCAGCTCCCCCCCCTGTCAGGTCCCCTGAGCACTGGGGGATCTTCATCATCAAGCAGATTAGCACTAACTAGCAAGCACCCAACCCCTAAACCCCCCAATGACACACGCGCAAAGAGCCGGTGGTGTGCGCTGTGGTCACCGGGGATATTCTTCTGTGCTTGCAGATCCTTAAGTTCCCAACTGAAATTAGAGAACGTCTTGCTCTTTGCAGTCAGAAGTGAGTTAATTAATCTTTTCTTGGGAAGGATTAATCCAGTAATGTCCTGTGAAAGGTTGGGGCTGCTGTGCTTTGGGGTGAAAGGTGGGATCCATTATTCTTGTTTGACTGACAGCTGAGCCAGGAAGGGGAAGTAATGCAAACAAACTTGTTCCGAAAACTGTGAATTGCAAACCAAATAATGTGTGTTGCCGCCACGCAGCTGTAGACACCTGACAATTACTGCTATATGTTAATACAATTATAAAATAAAATGTTTTGATTGGCCAGTGTTGCAATGCAAACTGGTTCCCTATTTACATAGTTAGGCACCCAAAGCCAACTCTACTGGCTGATGAACACAGAGGGGAGGGGGGGGGGGGGATTTTATTTAATTTGTTTGTTCTTCAAGGGAGGCCACAAGGCATGCCATTTACACAGTATATTCATTGAAGTGGAAAATAAAACCATTTTACTTTCAGCTCGACTTAAACGTTGGTGCATTTGTCTGGAGATGGTGCATGAGTGCATTCATGCTTTTTTATGTTCTGTGCGAGACATATTCCAGGAAAACCATCCATGGCGATCACGTCTGTAAGGGGTAGTTTTAAGTTACAATTTGAGTTGTTGTTAATGGCAGATGTAGAACCTGGTTAAAGGTAGATTTCTAAGGTTATTTTTGGGAACATAGCCAATACGGGAAACATTAAAGCTCTATAAACAAGATTCCATAGGTAAAAATGATTTATTTGCTTAATTTAGTGAGTGAGTTTAGGCCTCACCTCTTTTTTATCTCATTTAATTTTTTTTATGTAACCCTTGTATTGATATTTATGGTATTCTTAAGTATTTAGAATACAGACTTAAGGATAGGTCTAGTTAATGGTCACTGGTGGTTTTGGTATTGGGTTTGAAGTAAGTATTACAGGAGATAAGGAGCATGGCTAAGGTTAGTCAGTGGTAAAGGTAATGGCTGGTTGATATAGGATTCAAGGGTCCAGTGGGGTGGGGTGTGGTGGGGTTTGGGGGGATCCAGTTGGAAGAGGAGGCATCAACTGGTTCCTGCTAATACCCATAAATGATGGTGAACTACTAAACACCTAAACGAGAAACAGCTAATAAAGTAAGCCAACCCCCCCCCCGCTATTCCCAACAGAGATCGCTACAAAGAAAGAATTACATCAGCGAAACATCAAAACTTTACGGGTTTCTCTGAAGTCTGGCAGTTGTCGCTGACAGTGACCTAAATTCCCTTATTTTCATTATTTTGCATGATTTAATTCACTGCTACTTGCACTACTTGGTCATGCAGAACACAGATGTCATATTGCATCTCCCTGGCACATTCAGGAGTAACCACCAGCTCTAACCTTTAAAATTAGACATTGATATGGTGAGGGAATCAAAGGTGGCACACATCAATCTATGGAGAAGGTTATTGAGGCATTAGCATTTAGTCCTCTCTATATTTCATTTAGACTGTCTTGGAGATGGACAGGACACAGTGGGGGAAAAAAATCCCTTTATTTCCTTACCTTTGCTTAAACTTACTTAAAAGTGAAAACCTATGGTACATTCTTAATCTCGATTGTACAGACATTAAAGCAATTTTCTTCAATTACCTGTAAAAAAAATTGACATGATTCTCTTTAAGTTACAGGACAGGTCAAATAATGGCAGAGTGCTTGACAGCGACCACTTCATCTGAAGATAAGAAACAACACATTGAAATCATGGAGGAATTTCACACTGACTACTCCCACAGTTAGCCTACACCAATGTGCCATCATTTGCGCTGCAGCAGAAAGTAAAAAGTCAAATCAAATCAGATGAATATAAATAATCTCTGCTTCTCAGAGGAAGAAACCAGTGTGGAAAAAAAGGATTACTGAATTACGTGTAAACAATGCTTTACAAAAAATATAACTCACCAGCTGAAAGCTGTATTTGAATGTAGCTATGCAACATTTTATACACTCAGCAGTCCTGGCTGACAACCCTGCTCCCAGATCAACTCTGTCCAGATGGCATGGCGTGGCCCTAGAGGACTCCATTTTTAATCCTCTTGGCACACGCTCAGCTAAGCAAGAGGTGGAACGGATGCTCAGAGTCAGGGCATTTCAGACTTGCCAACTGCTGTATGGGACACTTGTGTTTGCCCCGTGAAAAAAATGCTTTGGCATCAGTCCATACAAAGGATTGACTGACAGTTAATTGAAGGTCATGATATGTTGCAGGGCAGTCATGTAGGCGCACTGGCTATAGCATGGAGGTTCCAGCTGTGAAATGTTAAATGGTCTGCATTTCTATTGCGCCTTTACCTTATCGGACAAAGCGCTTTACAATGTGCTTCTCATTCACCCATTCACACACACATTCATCACCTTCTGGAACACAAACAGAAAATATTGGCTTCGGGCCTCAACAACTCATTTGTTCAAATAATAGTAAAATGTGAAGTAGAACAAGAAGGAACTAGAAAGATAAACTCTGAAAAGTCCCCAAATGTGAGAATTTCCTCCCATATGACCGGTAATGCTATGAAACTAATCATAGTTACAGATGTGTTATTTGTGGGATCTCAATGAAATAAAAAATCAAGTTCATTTTGCTTTGTATTGTCCATATTATTGTGATTTAAGATTGCAATTATTTAACAAAGTTGAAGTAAACGAGATGAGGCAGGATATAGATCTATTAGTTTGGGTGTTATGTAATTCCGTGTGGGATGGGCCACTTCAGACTGATCTCCTGAAATGACACGCCAATTCGACTTTATGTTGGAGTCAATAACTTGACTCCAACATATTGGGTTCCACAGGACAGAGCCATACCCATATATTTTGATTCAAACATTGAAAAATTGCTTACGGATATCAAGACATATATTTGAGTCAAACATTGAAATATTGCTTACTGATATCAAGACATAGCAGTGAATTATGTCTGAATTGTTAATAACCTAAGGGAGTATTAACGCTGTAATACTAATGCACAGTAATACTTCAGAATTAATTGCAACTGTAATTGGCTACCAGAGGAGTGCAATTTCTCATCTTTCTTTAAAATGTATTTCAACCCTCTGGCAGAAGATTCAGCTTTAACCATTTATTTTTACCTATTGTCTATTGTTTAAACTACACAATGTTTTATTTAATTTTTTTATTAAATGTTTCTATTGCCATTTGTGTTTATTTTAGGTTTATTGAAGTTCTACCAAAAATGCCTGGTTACCTTGTTTCAAGCCATTCTAGCGTGGTATAGAAAGCCTGCAGGAAGACTCAGCTCAATTTGTGCCAGTTCTCATTAATATTCAACGAGCTAAGCTGCTTGACTCTGATTGGCTAACAGTTAGCCAATGAGAGCCTGGCTATCAGCATCCTTTACCCAGCGCAACTGGGCGAGCTCATGAATAGTAATGAGATCAGGCAACATGATGTCAGACTGACCAGCTTTTGTAATTGGCCTGATTTCTCCGCTTATTTCGTTTCAGTGGCTGGAGCTGACAGGAGGTAGCAGTTAATTTTCACATTCACAACGTAGCACAAACACATATGGACCTACATATTAAAAACAAATACAAGCAAAAACGGTTTTGTGTGGCAGGGGACCTTTTAAGGACTTGTGATTATTTAGGTATGCTGTGAAGATGTGTTCAAATTTTGGATTGAGACATTTTTTTAATTCAGTATGGTGTAAATGTCTGCTGTTTACATGTGGATCAGCAGTGCAGTACATCAAGCTAGGTTATAATATTAAATGTAGAGATATTTCAGTAAACTTCCATTAATCCTCATCTGTGGGCTGATTTTTTTTGAGGCAGGTGGAGAAGAGAAATTTATGTAGCTGATATATTCATGTTTTACTCTTTTCCTGAAGCATGACTGGGCATAAAGGGCGGGGAGGGGGTCTGGGTTTGGATGGATGTGGATGTGTTGCAGGACCACAAGGACCCAGGTGTAGTTCTTATTAACGGCTAAGTTAATGGAATCACTAGACTGCCTCTCTCCGGCTGATGCACCTCAAGACAAGACCAGCCTGTCCTGAGGGAGGTCTGGCCCAGAAGTGGGCATCTGGAGCTCTGGTCTGCCGCCTCCTCTCTGACTTACTGCAATTACGAGCAGGAGAGACCCAGGGCATTACCCTGTAACAAATACACCAAATCTGTGGATCACAGTGTCTGCTTGTGGTGTCCTTTTTATACACCTTGTTTTTTGAATGGCCTTAGAGATAAATCATCATAATACATTGGTAAGAATTCATCTAAAATAAAGTACTTTATTCTATATTTTTACTAGAGCCCGATCGATAAAGGATTTTTAAGGCTGATATCGATACAAATATTTGGTGATTTAAAAATCTGATATTCCGAGATATTGGCCGATATAGTTTTTAAAAAAAAAATCCATAAACGCGTAACAAAACAGATTTCCCTAACATTAGTCATTTGTAGTTAATGAGTCCTCATTAAAAATATGATAATGCAGTTTAAAAATAAACGTGTTTGTTTTATTGTCACAACAGAACAGAGGAACATCAAAATATATTAAATTTCTGATAAATGTATAAAAATACAAACTTAAGAAATGAAACTTAAAGGGTGATGCCATCAGGGACGTTGTAGAGCGCCCTCTGGTGGACAAACTATGCAACGCCAACACTCACAACATGGTTGAAGGGTGTTTCGTCCGTTTTTATTGAATTTCTTTTAATATTTATCGACCATTATAAATGCTGATACCGATAGTTTGGAAAATGCCTAATATCGGCTGATATATCGGTCTGCACCTAACCTGGTATGATTTGCATCACGTTATCATGTTTAGTGGCCAAAAGAATATACATATCTATTCATCACGTTTTCTCTATTCTCACCAGATATCACACTGTTGGTATTACCAGTACGTCTTTACATACATTTTCCCTCCTAATGAAGAAATAATGACCAGTTGATTTCAATGGCATTAATACATTCTATGTTAAGCTAGGAACAAGAGGAACATTTCATACATAATGGCATCAGTCACTATTGGTGCACACAAAACTAGTGCTTCCACAAATCAATCGTTATTTGAGGGAACCATTTGGAAACTAGTAATGCTTGGATTTTTCAATAACTCTGTTAGAGTACTGCTTTACCTTGTGAATATAGTGTCATTTGGTTTTGAGAACTCAGTCACATCCAGAGTGTTAAATCAGAGCAAAATATTCTTTGATTAAGCCTTTTCACATAACACAATCAAGACCTGAGGCACAACGAGTGAGCGTGTTTTTAAAGGAAAACTCTAACACTGAATACTGATCACAGAACCATTGATCGGAATGTAGCAGCAGTAATTAAAACAGCCATGTGTTTCAGAGCGAGTTGCTTGAACGGAGCGAGCCAAACACACAGTCTGACAATGCCCCTGCAATACAGGTTGCCATTAACAACAATCAGCGCAGGCACTAGGAATGAGACATCTAATGAGTTTCTCAAAGCTGTAATGCCAACCTAATGAAAGAGATTAAAAATGTGTATTTCAGAGAGGCTGGCGCGTGTTTCCCCGATGTCTTTCTTCTGGCAGCTGAAGGATAAAACCACATTAACAATGCTGGAATAATTATTCACGACCAGGATTTAAGATATTGAACATGGAATTATTTTTCATGGGTGGAAATATTTTGGCTGTACGGGAGAAAAATCCACGTGCGATTTTGATTTAGAGGCTCATCAGGCTTTGTTGGCAAAATGTGGATGTCACAGAAATTGCCCCCGCGAATAAAATGTGGTCATATTTTTCTGAAGGTAGCAGTGAATACTGTCTCAAAGTTTGGACGATTTGACAATTTGATCAGCAATCTTTGCAAGTAATCAGCTCTGGCAGACACAAGCCCACTCCTGTCAGTGCCACAGGCTGCTGCAAAATGAGCCCATATTACTTGCCTCCTGAAACGGCTGAGGGATGTGTTGTCAAGCAAGCATTTGGCAAAGGGTGGGAGCGAGTATATGGGCTTTAGCCTACAGAGGTGGAGGTATATTGAACGAGTGAACGAGGACGGGCTGAACAACCAGGAGGGCTGCGATGCAGAAACGGCCTCAACTTACCGCAGGCTCTGAATTGTGCTCTGCAGCTACAGTATATTACCTTTTCACGCTGTCCACCTGACTGCAGCCCACATCCTCACACTTGAACCTATTGAGAGTATTTTAGTATTTCACTCATGCTGAATAATTGTGCCTGTGGTTGTAGGAAGGATTTTCATCTCGTTTCCTCTTTTGAAAATATTCAAAAATGTCTCCCAGTATATTTGTACTGTGTTTAATGTTGTGCATGTGTGTAGATGAGACGGTTGCTCTACTGTGGTCTGTTTTTCTGGCCACTGCAATGTGATGGGATAAGTACTGAGGTCTGTCCTATTAACGGTGGCGAGCCAACTTGGATGTTGTGATGAAAATGAGAGACATGTAATCTCTGAGGGCAGACTGATGCCAGGGAAACGGCTTTCCTGTTTGTCCACAGCACGGATTAAGATCCCTTCATCCCAGCTCTCTCCCACTGCCTTCGCAGGGTTATTATTCTCTGAATTCCCACGGTGTGGCCAATCAACAGATGCGTTTAAGCAGAATTTGTCTTCCCTTGCAACAAGCCTCCCCCACAACCAGTGATATTCTGTCACGTAACAGAACATGGCAAATTCGCCATGATTGCCAAGGTATTGTTTGCAAATGCGCTTGCGAATAACTGACATTGAGCAAATGCTTCGTCCTTCAGCTAAAATATCAAGCCAGAGCATTTAGCTCGAGACTAGGTATTTTTTAAGTGTTGTGTTGACATGAATAAAATGGGAAAACATTGGTACATGTAAAGAGTGTTGTTTTAATAGTACATATTGCAGTTTTACACTGATTGTATTCAAATGATAAAATGTATTTAGTCTGCAGTGATCGGTCAACATGGTGGTGGCTGATGGTCATAACAATACTTAATACAGCTTAAGTAGAATACATTGTTTGAGATTGTAGAAACTAGGGCTGCACGATATGAGGAAAATATGCGATATGCGATAAGGTTGTTGAATATCGCGATAATATTTCTTACGATTAAAAAAATAGATATTAAAGTGTACTCAGTTCTGCTGCTTTCAGTATTCTGCTAAAATCCAACAAATTGCTTGTTGAATTTAAAACAAACAAAAGGAAATATCTTCCAACATTATTTTATTGAACAAATTTAACATTGAATTGAATATAAAAAGCACCACTAAAACTGTAATTTTCTACTGATATTTTCTTTCAACTAACTCAAAACAATCTGAGTGTCTATCGCGATATGTTGCAGCCTTTCGCAATGTGTATATTGCGCCAGTTGATATTGCGATTAAAAAAACGATATATTGTAAAAAACGATATATTGTAAAAATAGAAACATTGAGACTCCTAAAAGTTTAGGAGAGAGAGGTTTTGAATGCATAATTGTTTTTTTTTTTTGTCAGAATGAAATTACAGCAAGTAGGTGTTGGCACATAAACATCACTGGACATCTTGTCGATTCTAAAATATTTTTTTTTAACCTTTATTCAACCAGGTTTGTCTCATTGAGCTATACAATCTCTTTTTCAAGAGAGACCTGGCCGAGATAGCAGAACAAATTAGTTACATATAAAAAATAAATAATTTAAAATCACAAAACAAACCCCAAAGAGGCAAAGACAACTCAAGTGCATTTCAATGAAATAAGTGTCATTAATTAAAACCTTTGCACATGTGGATGGACTCATGTTCTGTTGTTTTAACATAACCTTTAAAGTCATTTAAGGAGATTAGACACTGTAGTTTGAGTGTTTTCTGTAGGTCATTTCAAGTAGAAGGTGCAGCAAACATGAAAGCCTTTTTGAACAACTCTGTCCCTGCAGCGTGCTCCCTGTTTCAGCTTAGCATGCTGCTTGGCTGATCCAGGGAGCATCATCAGAACAGAGCCTTCATCGCCAAGCAGAGCATATGAGCGGAGTGGAGCGATGAGAATCTCCGCTCATCGCTCTCAGAACCGTTCACCCCTCTGCTCCCCCGCTCAAAGCTACATCAGGCCGCTCTGCTCATTATTGCTCAGCGCTCAACACAGTTTGCTTCGCGCTCCACTCAAATCGCCCCCCCTCGCTCCAAAAAAGGAAACAATCTACATGTGTATCACTTTTAGCTTAGACCACAGCCTTACCTCCTAAAGAACTAATGAGCAACAACAACATTTTACGGACGACACAAATGAAATAAAACAAATTATTACCCTGGATTTCCACAGGCTGCGTAATTGCTGCAGAACGGCTCCGCTGCGGAACGGCTCCGCTGCGGAACGGCTCCGCTGCGGAACGGCTCCGCTGCGGAACGGCTCCGTGGTCCGCCGTCCGTCAATACCCACTGGATCCGGAGTTGTTGCGGAACGGCTCCGTGGTCCGCCGTCCGTCAATACCCACTGGATCCGGAGTTGTTGCGGAACGGCTGCGGCCAGGACTGACAGCTGTAGTCACGAGGACCCACTAGATCTCGCGAATTCACGCAGAATAGAACCACAAAACCACCAACAGTTTGTTTCTATTCCGAGGAGTAGAGAGGAAACAACTCCGTGCTGTGTTTTCAAGGTGTAGTGAAGAGAAATATGATCCTTCGTGAGCACGGTGTATTTTATTTTGAAAGTTAACCGGATGTTTTATTTTGTTTCTGTGCTCGACTTCCTGTCCCGCACTATCTGCCGTGTGCTGAATTGCTGCGGAGCTCTCCGGCGTCCGGCAAAAATGGAAGCTCTGCGTATCTGATCCGCAGGGCTGCGGACCGCCGGAGCTGTGCCGGAGTCGGAACGCAGACGTTATGCAGCTGGTGGAAATACACACATTGACTAGAATGGAAACCGATTGACTCCGCCGACGTTCCGGAGCCGTTCCGCAGCAGTTACGCATCCTGTGGAAATTCGTTTCCTCATTACTTGAATGAGGAAACAAATTTGTTTGAATATTACGCTATATTTAATTTACACTTTGTTACAAGTTACTGTATTCAATTTGCTAACCTTTTGCTTTCTTCCCAGCGTGTTCACGTAGCACACGTTCATGCTTTCGGGAGATGTGCCTTATTAGATTCCAAAAGGAATCTTTACTTACTGAAACGATGTCTCCACATTCGTTTTCTTGTACCACATTATCACTGTTAGTTTTTTAGTCCGTTTTTTAATAGTACACCTGTATGATTTCTCGTTTTCTTTTTTGACGTACTTTTTGAACTCCATTATTGAGCCGAGTTTTGAATGAAAATATGTGAAATGAAAATGTCTGTTCATGACAGTGCAAGACAGATGGATTCTGGGTCAGGCTTGACTGAGCATGCTTCAGACTCGTGGTGTGAGCGGAGCGAAATTGGAGCGAGAAACCGAGCGACGCTCCGTCCTTTTAAAAATGCTGCTCTGCGCTCTAAGACCCGCGCTCCCCGCTCGCTTCCGCTCCACTCCGCTCCACTCCGCTCACATGCTCTGTCGCCCAGTATAACTGTATTTTCATTATGTTGCGATAAATGGTTAAATCTATGACGAGTGTTCCTGACTGAATGGTTGTTACCTAGTTTTACTAACAACACCTTATTAGTTTGAAAAGAGGACATTGGTTTGAAAAGACATTAGTTTTAAAAGAGTTTCAGAGATCTACAGAGTTCCTATACATTGAACAGTTGCAGTTTGTTTTTTTACTGCAGCAAGAAAACAATGTTCTTTACTTAAATAAAGTCCTTCTGGCAAACACATAAGGGACTTTAAAGAGCAAAACAGATAGAAAGGAAGAGGTGCTGATAAGGCCTACTGTTTGTGCCACGGTGAATACAAATCATCAAACAAGAATGTAGACAGAATATTTCACCCGTTTTTGTTTTTTTTCAAAACTAAGATCTATGAAATATTTGTATTTATAAAAAAATAAAAATAACCTGAATTGGTAATTTTTGAGGCAAGAAGCATGCTAGGAGAGGTTCCCGTGGAGATTTGTGCCAAAGATGCTGCGCTATTGTATGCCTCCCATGCGGCATTCGCATGTATTCAGGCTCCCGGTAGACAACAAACCGGATATTGTTTAAGTCAATAAGAGCAGGAAGAGGTAAAATATTTAAACTTTTTGCAATCACATCCGTAGCTCTCACACAAGGACAAAACATGGGCGATGTGCACAACGAGAAGCTACAGTATTTTACTGCAACACCCAGAATTGTATGATCAGAGCTTGAAATCCTACAAAGATATTACAATTAAGATGGACACATGGATTACTAGAATAATAATTTTCCGTGTTGTCCGTCTGCCGTCGACTGTCTGTCATGCCTGAATCCATGTGACTGCAGCATTAGACTCGTGCCCCTTATGTATTCATTTTTTAAATTAAAAAAATAAAACAAACCGAAAATGAGTCCTGAACATGATTCATGAGCAGCTTGGATATTGGGAACATACAAGGTAGCTCTGCAGAAGTTGCCACCCAGAGCCCAATTTGTTACTGAAAATGATTCCAGCAATTCTGTTTCAAAATTGGGTCAATAAATTGCTGTCAGTCTAATTCATTTGGCACTGAGTCATTAAAGCCAGAATGATGCTGTTGTAGCACTGCCACATCCGCCATTCTTGGCAAGCAAGGCTTAAATTAATATTCATCTGGATTGGTTTGCCCTCACACGCACACACTCATGCATACACAGGGAGAGAACGATTAAAGAGAGCGGGAGACACAGATTATTTCAAAATGATGATGCCAGTACAAGCAAATGGCCACCTTCACCTTCTCATTCAGGAGTTGTTTCAGCATGAATAATAAGGGACCCTAAAGTTTTGGAAATAAATACTGAGCTTCATAAACTTGTATCACCTGCTGTATTTCATTAGTACTACTCATAAACACATCACAGTACATGCTGCTAGTTCTTTCACTGACTGAATTTGCCAGCTGTTTCTGCATTTTATACCAAGCCACATCTGTCTGACCATAAAAACCTTGTGGTTTTTTACGTCCCAAAACACATTTAGCCACAAATTCATCAAAAAGCATGGTATCTTGTGGTTCTTTTTCTTTTTTTACTGTGTGTCATTTAGCAGGCTAAATGAGTTGTCCAATCCATTAGGCATACCTACTTTATCAGTGGTCAACATGTGTGGCAAATAAAAGAAAAACTCTTTATATAATTTCTGCAGGGAAATCTGAAAATTAAAAAAAAAAATGCTACAGATGGTGTGGGTGCTTGCTAAAAATGCCATTGCATTTCTTTCTGTAATCTCTACCAGCGGCTGCTGGGACTCACTGTTGCCTCTGAGTGTGTAAGCTAATAGTGGAATATCATTTGATATGGTCCTCGGCTGTGAACATAATTCATAGTACTTTTTTTTTCTCTGACACACATTTGTGTATCATAGTAAGAAGGAAACAAGCTTGTGATATTCAGTAGAATCAGGCTCTTTGAGGATATACAGTGTGTGTGATCTTCTTACATGCAAGGGCATTTTCAATTTTCTCTTTTTTTTTTTAAACCAAAGGAAATCAAGTTTTTAAGATGTTGTGCTTTTTACGCTTTAGTTGACAAGGGAAATCACAGGCATTCTCCACTACCATCAACAGGCTTGTGCGCGACATATGATGCTGTTCCTGCTTGAATGCTCTCAGTGATGAAGAGATTTTAATCTGCCTGTGTTTTTCCATTTAGACGATTGAAAAACGACAACATGCGTACACAGTACGTCTGAAGTAGACGATGTAAATTGATTCTGCTGTGAGCGTTTGCAGCCTTTGCTGGGGGTGGGGGGGGGCATGTTATGTGGCATTGCACATTACCTTCACGTGGGTTTAACCCTTGTGTTGTCTTCCCATTGACCATGAACCTGTTCCCCTTCCCTTCCAGGTCAAAAGTGAAATTTCTTTTTTTTTTGCCGTTTTCCCCGATGCTTTTGACGTTTTCTACTAAACGTTTTTGTCACTTTTTTCAACACTTTATTTAATTCATAGTCAATAACCCAAATCTATATGATATCATACCAAATTTTTGAGTTAAAAAAAAAAGAGCAGAAATTAGGAATTATTTTGAGTTAAGATCAGAGGATGTTGAGTGGATCACAGTTTATGTCAAAGTTTAGTCAGGATACTGTTTTAAAACCATTTACATTATTTTTCAAATGCTATAAAATTGGATAAAACACCCAAAATTCAATGTAGGTAATCATTAATTTTACCTGCCAAGAATGTTACATGCATGCATCCAAGTTATTTTTTGGGCAACTTGGTTGTAAGAAACCCATATTTCTGATTAAAGAGTGGTTAAAGAGTGGTTGTTGTTGTACAGTTTTTCAGCACATACTTTTTCTATGACCTGCCATGAACGGGTCCAGCCTACCCGGGAAAGGGGTCTGGTCATTATTAGATTTAGCTGATGGTGGTGTTGAGTGTGCGATCATTATCAAATGGTTTCTTCCAACAGGCGCTAAAGAGTAGAGTTGGCAGCCTTAGGCCTCAAGCTGTTCAACCTTACGCTCACTAATTGGTCTCTGTCAGGGAGGCCAGAATGTGTCAGTTCAACAGTGTTCAAGACTCGGGGAGGAACTCTTGTAATGAAACAAATTAAAGAAAGGAAATTGGGATGGCATTGGGAAAGGAGAAAAGAAGCAGTGTCAGGAGTGAAGAGATGCAATGCGGAATATTAAAAAAACTTTAGTATATGGCAACATCAACATTTTATTTATTTATTTTATTTACTTACCAAATGGTGTCATGTATAAGGATTACCACTGCAACTATTTATTTATGTAATCCAATAATCATCTTATTTTCTTTGATAACTAATTCATAATACTGTTTTTTTTTATTACTATTGTCAAAACATATAGTTTAGCTATCATAGAAATCTTACAGAACCAACATCCACATCTGAGAAGCTGGAATCCGTGATTAATGTAATTTTGTGCTTAAAAAAATAAATTGAAATGCCTGCTAGTAGTAGTGGATGTCACTCTATTATTTTGTTATTGTGTATTTAAACAAGCCCTGGCAAATGCACTATAGCACGCCCTTTTCAATCAGAAAACGGTTAGCAGGTGAACTGTTGTTTAGATAACAAACATCTAGGCCAAGTATACCCAGTATTGGAAAGAAAAGCAAAATATAGTCACTCCAGGCTTATAATACAGTTGAGTCCATTTGAGTTTCAGTCTCTGTTCACAAAGCACACACACAGACACTTGAAGTGTAGAACATGATGTTGGGTTATTCTGCTCTGTTCTAGTGGAGGGAATAGATTCCCAGACCCCTTTGGTCTGATCTTGAGAGTGCTTCACTTCTTTTGTAATCTGCTTTGCTCCACTAACAGTGGAGACTGTAGTTCAGCAGGATCTCGTCCCACAAGAACTCGCGATATTAAAGTGGTCGCAAGTGTGGTAACACTGTGGTAAAACTTCACACAGACAGCATTTGCTAAAATGTAATATAATGGCGAGATCGCGGTGCGGGTAACTTTACACTTCGGAGACAGACAGACACAACAGTGTTCTCTATGCCCTGGTGACAGACTGACCAGCTGCAGGTTGTAGGGCAAGGCCATTTATTTATTTATTTCTATAGCACATTTCACCAACAAGGCAATTCAAATTGCTTTATGTAAAACATTAAAGAGCAATTTAAAACGGAAAATAAAACATGAAAATAAATAAAAAATACAGAAGTCCAGGAAAAAAATAGACTAGAAAAATGGGAATCCACCTTTGGAGATCGTTCACCTACCATCATGCAAATAATAGTATGCTATAATCATAACATAATAATTGTGTCACTTTAACAGGGCTGTAGGCCAAACAGTACTGTTACGCCCCAGTCTAGGGGTGCCTAGGACGCAACATGAAAGGCCCCCATCTTCCCCGTTTCCCAAGTAGCCACAAACACAACTTTGTGTGAATGTCAGAAAATGCATTTATTTTACATAACATAAATGATATAGATGAATTATACGTTCAAAAAATAACAAACAAACAAAACTGTCTACAGAGTTAAGCAACTGACCTAACAAACAAAAGAGCAAAAAGAATAACAAAAGACTTACTTCCCTAACTAAATAAACAGGAGCAAACCAGATCTATACCACTGGAGGTCCACCCTTACTACTCAAGTGAAACAATACCTAATCTAAACAAGATAACACGAACAGCAGTGTGGCCGGTTGGGAGACGACGAGGATGAGGAAATGCCTGTTGCCCGTCGACGGCTGCCATCTTGGCTTCTTATATCAGATGGTTTTCCCCCAGCAGCCAATCAGGTTCAGGCCTGAAACCTCTCCACCAATTGTCGTAGGGCTATGGCACACACCTATTTGCATACAGAAGTGAACAGAAAAAACACAAGGCACCACGCACACACAGCAGACAAAAGAAAACTATGACCACAGTCATAAAAGTACGATTTTGCCAAAACAAGCATGCATGCTTAGGCACAATCTGTAATATAATGCAACCAAAATGGTAGACCCCCCCCTTCTACAATAGATTCAGAACACAAGTCTAATAAATGTTTATCAGGTTCTATTCCTTCAGCAGAGATTTTCAGATATTAATGTTGTTTTGCAGGAATGTGCCGTTTCACATACAGTTTCATTTATTTGAACCTCAGGCGGTCCAGTACAGTACTCTTACTCTACTCAAGGCTACTTATTTATACCTGTAAACAGAAGGGATCAACTTGCCTTCTCAGTGCCCTGCTGTTTATCATTGCTTTTCTGAAGAGCCGCATGGCTAAAATGGACATTAAGAGTTGCCTTTGTTTAATGCAGAATGCAGGGTGACATGGGCGAACTGTGCATTCAACATTCACATTCAGTCACATATGTGCAGAGGAAGGGCAGTTCATGCACCATCCCTCCCATTTAATCACCTCCCCCCTTCTATAGTGGAGGGCAACAAATGCATTACGGCCCTTATATCATGGAGCAGAGAAGGGATTTTGAAAAATGAAAGGCCAGTTTGTGCTGTCATGACAGTTACCCCTTTATTACACCCCATTTTGCCATGTTGATGTCCGACCTGCTTGCACATAAAGATGATGAAAAGGAAACTCCTTGAAGAAGAGAGATCCATTCATTTTTAAATAATAAAAACACACAATCCATTATTAATGCGCCACATGTCCAGCTTTAGATATCAAATGCACTTTTGAAGTCTTGAAGGGTAAATCTTTTCACCTTGTTTGAAGCTGGTCCCAATAATATGAAAGGTTGTGGGTTTATACAGATGGAGAATATAAAGGTGACTGTGTGTTTACTTATTTATCCGTTTCATGCATTTGCTCTTAGGGCTCAGTTCACAGGGAGTGCAGGGTGGACATCTGAGCCTTTGGGGTAAAGATATTTCATAAACTGCAATAAGTGTTGCGCGCCAGCGGTAACTTCTCTTTCGAAGACAATTCAGAACTCCTTTGGGAGTTGTGTAATACTTTTTTCACCCTATTGAAATTGGATTGGCAGCTGGTTTGAAGTTTATATTACTGGAGAAGAAATAACTAAACTGACAAACTTTCTGAAATATTTAAGGAGAAATCCGGCGCAAGATGAACCTAAGGGTTAATAACGTGTACCGAGTCGACCGTTCTCTGGGATTTGTTTTCATGGTAATCGAATGTGACCAGTTTTAGTACAAACAGCTAATTACCATATAAAGCTAGGCGTCGGGGCACGGGTAAAGTAAAAAGAAATGACTATTTATATACCACTAACAAGGCTCAAAATATCACCACACTTCCACAGTAGCATAATGAGGGTCCCTACATGTAAACTGAAGCATTAAGAACTTTGTAAGTATACAGACAGTTGATTAAAAATATAGTTTAGAAAGACAGTGCCTTCGTCGTTCGACTGGTCGTGATTGTTTTCCCAAGGTGGCGCCTGCCTGTTTATGTGAAGGGTACTGTCTTTCTAAACTATCTTTTTAATAAACTGATCCTCATTATGCTACCGTGGAAGTGTGGTGTTATTTTTATTTCTTTTTACTTTACCCGTGCCCTGACGACTAGCGTTACAAGGTAATTAGCGGTTGGCGCTAAAACTGGTCACATTTGATTAGCATAAAAACATATCCCAGAGAACAGTTGACTCAGTACACGTGCTATTAACCCCGAGGTTCATTTTGCGCCGGATTTCTCCTTTAACCATAACGCAAGGATACTGCAATAGAAAAGTTGGTAACTGATTGCAATGTATATTTGAAGATTCTATTGAGGTTTTTGGATTGAAACTTTGAAATAAAAAATCCCCGAAAAAAATCCTGAATTTGAATAAAGTTAGGCATCAGATTAAATCAGTTATCAGTAATCAGTCAGTTTTATGAAGTGAAAATGATCTTATTTTGCAATCAGTAAATTACTATAACAGTGTTAGTGCCAAAAAAAGCGTTTTTTGTTATTATGATTATGTAAATCTAATTTATAGTGCTGTTAGATTGGTCTGCAGTAAAAATGTTGTTTTTTGAAAGGCTAAACGCCAACAAATATGGATTGAAACCGAATATTTCCTAAGATAAAAACGTGAATTAAAAAAATTATATACATTTTGATTTTCTGACTTTGCAACGGAGATATTGGAAATGGTTGGATCAAAAGAGTCACAGACAGTCTTAAGCAGCCCCGCTGGAATCTAAATAAAATTAAAAAAAATAGTTTAATATTAATATTAGTGTAGCCTAATCTTTATCTGCAAATGTGCAGAAATGCCAGCTTTAAATAGAAAAATAAAAAACAAAGCTTCAAAACTTCCAAGTATTTGGTATAGCTCTACAGTAATGTAACACATCTCCTAGGGCTGGGAAAAAAATCGATTTGATTTAAAAATCGAGTTGGTAGGTCAAATCGATTCATATTTTCAAAAAATCGATTTTTTTTGATTTTTTTTTAGTTAGCTCAATCCAAATACAGTATGAATCATTTGGATGTTTAACAATCTTTGTTGCACACTGCACAGTGACTTTTCAGTTAGAGAACATGGTTTGCCTTTGCAATTTTGTTTATGTTGATGCACTTTAATTAAATACAATAAATATATATTTTTTAAATATATTTACAGTTCACAGTTATTTTGTTTGAAATGGAAGGGGGGGGGATCGAATTGTAAATCGCCCAGCTCTAGCATCACCTAATGTGTGAAGTTTGAAGTCAATTCCAAACACCCAAAGGCCTTGAGACAAAAAAAAGGAATATAATTCATATATTAGCTGACTTTCCTGCTTGGTATTGGTGACTAAGCTCTATTTCCAGAGAAGCAATATTGTAGCACCTGTGTTTGGCGTTAGTTTGCAACATTTGATTTCACCCACTTCAAAATCCTATACACATAGGGACTTCAAAATGATTTTGGATTTTCATGGAGATTTCACCTCTTCTAATTCTATTTAAATCTGATATGAATCAAAACAGGAGAAGATTTTTTGATGAGAACACAGGAGTCTTCCTCTCTACATTCTTGCTTTGAAAGTGGATTGTTGTTGTCTCACCATCACCATATAATTCATAAACCACCAAGGTTGTTGATGTAAGGGTTAATGCCCGACGAGGTGTCCATTGTCAGGTATTAATGGACGCCGTCGTCCATTAATACCTGACAATGGACACCTCGTCGGGCATTAACCCTTACTTAATTAGCTATTGTACCCACATAATGAAGTTCTCGTGAGAACAAGGCTTAAGGCTTACTTCTGTTAATATTTTATCTGGCATACTAATACGTGCATTCATAGATACATACACACACAATAAAACATAAAATATTTTTTATAAATGGTTGCCTAGGTTTAAGAGGTTGGCATTTTCTCCCACATTAAATATTGTTTCTGGTGATAAATTCATATACCAGTGTCCATGACTCATGCCGGAATAGGTCTGTGTTCTTCACTGTGGAGGGATTGAATTGACAAAGGTGAACTAGAAATGCGAAAAATTTAAAAAAAAATTGCAAATTACAGTCCGTGCTTCTTATGGTAGGCAGTTTTTTAAGGAGCACTCAGGACTTGACTTGAGAGCTGATCTCACTCAAGGAAATGATCATTAAATAATGGAGGCCCACATCTCACAAATTGCTCAGTATGGATTTAGGATTTCTCAGCAGTTTCACCTTCCCTACTGTACACAATCAATATTTGATCAAGGTCCCAGTCAGCAGGGCCTATCCATCCACGTTTTAACTTTTAATTCCCTCCTCAGATGTGTCATTCCTTACATTTTGGATGGCAGCTTTAGCCAATATTTGATTTTCTAAGTGTGCAACCATAATCTGCGCCCTTTTTGAACTGTATCATTTCAGGCATGAGTGGCTTCCATGGGTCTTGAATTGACCAAACATTGTGGTCGATGAATGCATTCATGGCGTTTGCCCACACATCTGCCATAAGAAAGTTGATTGTTGCATTTATTACATGACATACAGATATACTACATCGTTAACTTAAAATCTTAGCTGTATGTTTTGTGAAATGGGGACTCATTTTTACACACTTCATAAATGGAGATCTTTTTATATACCTTTTTATATAGACATATTCACACACAGTCAGAGTGCTAATGAAGAAAGCAAAACAGATGGTTGTCTTTAGAGTTATAATTATTTAGTTATTTTCAGTTGGTGTTAAATGATTCAGAGTTATGTTCAGTAGAAAAGACAGTAATATCTGGGAAAAGGTTTCTGCAGTAGTTCTGCAGGACTGGAACTAATTCAATTCATTATTTATTTATTTTTTAATTTTCCTATTTTATGTGAGGAAATGCCGGTTGGGAAAATCTGAGGACTAGTGAAGGTATTCTATCCCCTTTTAGACATGCACTTTGATGACATTTAGAATGGGCAATAATTAAAATCTTATTTGCATAATGTTCCTCAAAAACTTCATGGACAGCAAATTTAATTAAACTACCATGCTTAAACACCATGGCCTTGCAGTTACTAAGAAAAGAGATGCTATTTTGTCTTTTCAAAGGTATGCTAATTATATCATTTGAAAGTATTTTCCACCCGTTCCTCAATTTCTTAACATGCAGCTCATGTCTCTCTAGTGGTCACATAAAATATCAGTATGGTACTTACAGTTTGAACTGGTAAGCACAATTAGAAACCCCTCTGCGGTAAATATTAAGCGGATATTCTGCATTTGACTTAAAATGAGGGATTAACTACTTAAAGTGTTCTGCTTGATCCCTTGACTGGACTTCAAAGTGAAGTTACATTGGAAGAGGAGAGTTTGAGAAAATGGGGCATTATCGGTGGCCCTGTTGTGCAACTGACACTCAGAAGTCACAAAATCCTGCCAGCAAAGTTAGAACTCTATGAAGCGCACTATGATCTCAATGGACAAATGACTGGATAGACAAGTGGTTGGTTAGCTGCAGGCATGACTAATGAAATTAATCTGTGACAGTTCCTTGAATCCTAATATATATTCCCAATAATTAACTGTATATTTACTGTTGTAAATACTAAGTCAGGGCTGTACCGGAATCAGATTTTTTTTGAATGGGATTTGGCTGTTCAATACGAAGATGCGACAGTCGGTTCGGTTGCTCGCGGCTCAGCTTTACAGCCCTTCTTACCCAGCTCCGCTTCCTGGGACTGCACCCTCTCTCCCCGTGGGGAGGGATGGCGGTCAACTTGGCCTGACTGTCTTCAGTGCGTCAGGGCTCTGCTGAGATGTTGGCCAACCCACCCAACCTGTCTTGAAATACTTCAAGTTAACTGAGTGGTCGCTGACGATGATGATTTGACGCATTGACTTTCAGGTTGTTGCTTTGGAAAAAAATATCCAGTTGCAGTGAAGGATTGGGGTAGTTGAATTACACATAAAGAATGTAATACCATTTTAAACAACAACAACAACAACAAAAAACACTTACTGTACCTGGGGGGTAATTTGCAGATACACGTAGAGTAGGAGAGTAACACAACCAGGAAAAAATGCTAGGATAAGCTTTACACATTATGGTGCTATTATAATATGTAAATGCGAAGAAGCTTAAAAGAAAATAAAATCATATTACTCTACACTGTTAGACCTACAAGTTCACAGTTCTTTTATTTCAACTTTGCAGGATAACACGATTTAAAGAAAGAAAAGCACAGGGCGTCGGCACACTGGATTTTACCTTTTGTAACTTTACTAGATGAACAAACAACTTTTCAATCCAAAATTTGATCTGACACCTTGTGTGTGAACACCATCTTTTTTTCTTTTCAAATAATCCAACAAAGTAATAAGTGCTCAGCATCAAAAATTTCAAATTAGTATCACACAATGACATTTTATAACCTTAGTCATGCAGATGAAAATTAGCTTGCGTGGCTAAATTTGGCCCATTTACATCTTGGACTTTGCGCTCATGTTGATTAATGTATGTTGTCCCTTTTTAAATAAATCTAAAACGTGTATCATATTATAATGTGTCTGTATGTGTGCACAGAGGCAGGCTATAAACACCAGTACTATTTTCCACTACAAAACAAACACAGGTAAGGCTCTCTAAGGCCGGCGACAGACTGGCTGCGTGGCGTGAGCGTGGCGTTTCTGTTGCGTGTCAGCTGGGTGGATTTTTCTGTCTTTTCACACCAGAAACATGTCTGACGTGGCGCTGCTGCTGCTAGCCTTGTCTGTACACATGGATGTTTCCCAATGATTTACTGCACTCAAGCAGTAGTATACTTCATGTTAAACATAAATATATATACTGATTTGATTACAGCAAAGACCGCGTCGGAAGTATTGACGGCCAAACAGACTCCAGTATTGACAGGTGCGACATTTGAAAATCGATAAATTTTTACTTTTGATATTTATATCTGCATTTATGTCAAAACCTAGAGACTTTCAAACATCAAAATGTCATTTATTAATATGTATTTGTGTCAAAATGACATATAAGCATCTTTTCCTATTCTATTTTGCCTGGAAATGCTTCCACCACGCTTGGGTGTCACGTGAAAAATAGGCGTCGGTTCTATTTCCAGCTGGCACGCGTTTTCGGTGCGGCTCGAGCAGCGCGTGTCACGCAGGCAGTTTGCAAGCTCTAACCTGTTAACACGGGAGCCGAAATAAAAACCGACACGCCACGCAGCTGACACGCTCACACCACGCATCTAGTCTAGTCTGTGGTCAGCCTTATGCTATAGTCTGCCCACTTTTTTCCCCCTTTTATAAATGGTATTCTACCCAAGCTGTCACTTGGCTGCTGTTTCTCCTTTACGCTAATTTGCAGTTGGGGTATGTGAGAAGCGTGCTAGTGTTTGGTGCTGGCGTAGATTCAAAGGGAGCTGGCTGCCTTACACAGCGTTTAGGGATGCTTCTTTTTTGGCCAAGCACGGATCAAAAGGTGGTGTTACTTTGCTTTCTTTTTCATTGCTTATTTTTCCATGCCTTTCATGGACTCCAATGAATTGTTTTTGAACCTTTAGTTCTTAGTAGTAGATTGCTCTAAAATCAAACAATCTTCAGTGGTTTGTTGATTTCTAATATAACTGAAAAAGAATGCGCTTGTGCCAGATGCCTTTTGGAAGCTGTAGAGAAAACACCTGACAACCTGGACAGCAACAGAGTGGATTTTCTCCTTTCAGTTAAATCTGCGAGCACCTAACGTTTAATTGCTTGTAAGAAGCAAATAAAGTTTCCATTATTTGAATTGTGTTGTATTTTTCACGTATCTGATAATATAATTGGAAAGTACAAACTTTAATTTTAACATTGTAAAAAAGTGTGCTATTTTACATCCAAAGCCCTATTTATAGGAATGTGGTACAGCACAGAGTACAGAGTAAAGTCAAGTGCAGAATGCATTGGAAACACACATTTATGACTAAAATGACAAATGTATTTGGCTGCTACATAGCTAATGAATACCTGTCACCACAAACATTAAGCTGCTAATGGTTTACTTGTTTCTGTATTTATTGAAAGTCTGGACAACATGTCTTAATTTGAAAACGCTGTTTCACACAACAAAATGTACTCTAGTTAGACTTGGTCACATTTGGAGTGACGCTAGTCTGTAGTCACTACAGCAACTTAACTGTACTGTAGATGTACTGTACTGTAGGACACATTGCGGTGAAGGGTATTCCTGGAAGTGTTCATGACAGCAGAGTGTGTCTACACAATCTTTTTGAGGCAGTATGAGTATTGACTGTTTCAACTTTCCACCTCAGACTTTCTGTTCTTGTTTTGAAATCCTGGTGAAAGGGTCACTTATTGTTGTTTTATCCTTGTGTTGTCTTCCCGTCGACCAACAGGCAACTTTTTGTTTTTCTGGGTCAAAATCTAAAATTAAAACGTTTTTTCGACACTTTTGTCGCTTTCCCCCCGGTTTTTGGGACTTTCTGTGCTTTTTTTGACTATTTTTTTAATGTTCTTTTATCATTTTCTTTCTTCCAAATGCCATAAAATTAAATACAACACCCAAATTCAATGAAGGTAGTGAACTGATAATTTACTTCACAAGTTGTATGGAACTATCCACGTTTTTATTTTTTATTTTTTTTCAACAATTTGGTTGAAAGAAACCCAAATTTGTGACATAGAAACCTTTTGAAAATGGGTCAAATTTGACCCGAGGACAACAGGAGGGTTTATTGTTGCCACCATTCTCCATGTGCCTTGACCCTGTGTTGCTCCCCGTCTCTCAGCACTCATTTCAAACTAATTGCAATCAGTTCGTCTCTTGCTGTTGGTGTCAAAAGACATTACATATGGCTCTTCCTTCCTTGCCATATATATCTGGGTTTGGAGCATTATCTCTTTATTCCAAAAGAATGTGTGAGCAGTTTTGGGGTGATTTTTAATCAAACTGAGAATCCTTGAGCCAAAAATATTTTTCTCATTTTGATACCAGATACTCTTTCTCCAATTAACATACATAACTTTATAATCAGTATTTTGTGATTTTCTGATACGCACAGTAGGGGCTGTAGTGATGGTGATCCAACACCGGTGCAGAATCACTGTATAGGAGTCTTGGTTGGCCTGTGTTTGAGAGCTTGTTGACCGCTGACGGGATATTAATCCTTTGAACAGCAAAAATGTCAAAAAAGATCTTACACATGGTGTGAGGGGAGGTCACAGATGAGTGCTCATGCTAGTGAAGAGAGCTAAAGGAAGAAACATGACTAATGCCTACCATACAATAGAAGACTTTGAACAGACTTTGAAAAGAGAGTCTGACACCATCTCACATCTAAAGACAAGTATCTCACATCTAACGTTAAAGACATATGTAAAGACTGGGGATCTTGCAGGGTCACAAATTGCAAGACTACAACAAGATTCCTTTTGAAAAATTAACCAAGCTAGCTAGCTACCTCTAGCGTTAGCTGGTAACTTAAGGGGAAGTTTCCAAATTTCTGTTCTGCCATACATGTAGATGAATGGCGGCAGTACCCGGAGGTCTGCTTTTAACCACTGGTAAAACTCTCATTGGATGACGCGCTTCAGAAGGGTTGAAAATTGGCAACTTTCCCTCTTTAGCATTTAGCTTAGCGTGCCGCCTTTGCAACCATAAACAACAGGGACTCTTTTCTTTCATGACTACAGTGATCAGGAGAGAAAACTGACCTAATTCCAATGGAACGAAAAAAAAAGGTCTTCTAATATTGATCCCATCAATTTTCAGAGCTGTTCCATTGTGGAAGACATTAAGAGCTGTGGTAAGCATATTTCAATGACACATTTTAATGCCAAAATGCTTATCCTGCATAGTAATACATGGATAAATAAATATTGAATATGTTAAAAGGAAACATAAGAAAGCAATAAATTATGATTGATTAAAATAGTCTCATCTGCCTGGAGTATGTGATGGTATTTTAATTTTACTATGCACAACTCCAAACAAAAATGAAAGATTTGTTTACTTAATTTTCCAACTGTCAGCGCTCACCTTTTTTGAAGTTGTTTTGCCAAATCCAATTTCACACTTTACGTTAATGTGTTTTCTCAGGTGTTCTTGCAAGTAAAGAGCACAAAGAAATAGTTAAAGTTTAACATTAGTTTAGACTTTAACATGCTCAGTCAAGCATAAGTTGCTGCTTTCAGTATATCAACAATCATTGTCTTGTACCATTGTAGTAAAACCCGAACACAAAGAAATGGCTAAAGGCAGTGTTGTAGTCGAGTCAGAGTCAAGTCTCGAGTCTCCAGTGTTCAAGGCCGAGTCACCAAAGAAGAGTCCAGGTTGAGTTTGAGTCAAGTCACAATTACCTGAGTCCGAGTCAGGTCACGACTCCAGAGAATAGCGACTCAAGTCGGACTCAAGTCCAAGTCCATTACTCAAATACTCCATCGCTGCCTATTACACATAAAAATAGTCAGAAACTTCATCCAACTTCCGAGTCCTATTTCATGAGTCCAAGTCATTACTGCCAAAGTTCATGTTGATTCACCCATAGTCCATAGTTGTTCTATATATATGGATTCACCATTCCAGAGATTAGTCAGACTCAAGTACTCCATCGCTGGCTGAAGGTTAACATTATTTTTGATTACAACAAACTGAAATAGCTGCTATCAGTATATCAACAGTCATTGTCATGTACTAGTAAAACCTCACATTTGTGGGGTCATACTGCTTTGGATGTCTTTCTCGTCACAAACTGCATGATTCGGGTCTCTGGGAAGAGAATAAACATTTGCAGGTGTCTCAGTTGCTTCAGTGCCATTGTTTACCTGCCAAAAGTCACCAGACTAAAATAGTAAACAATCCAGAGTTGGAATGAAAATGCTTGCTCCAAACTTGCGTTCACATTATAGAATTTAATGAGTGTATTTTACTGACTCCCATCCAAGCATCACTACAACTGAATCAAGTGTGTCTGTTTATAATGAACTGTGTATAGGAGCTCAGGCAATATATGGACCGAAGAAATCAAAGCCTTTAATCAATTATCAAACAATGAAATTGTTTTTCGGCCTGATTTAAAAAAAAAAAAAAAAAAAAAAAAAAAAAAGTGATCTTTTAAAGATGGATCATCATTGAAGATGAACCCCTAATGCTCAGGATCCCCATACATTTACAATTAGGTTCATGACGTTTTCCTGCGAGTTTATGTATTTTGCTGGCAGCCTGCTATTTACTTTATTTTTAAGAGTGCTGCTGTGCAGGAGTCAATTTAATTAGGGACTCTACTCAAAGAAAACGAAAATCTCTGTGATGGCTTTGCCAAAGTCGTTTGACAAATTATAGTGTTGGCTGATGCCATAGCTGGTAAGTTTCATTTGAAATTCTAATTAATTAGAGGTACCTTCTTTTTCAGCTTGATACATTGAGCTGGATAAATAACTTTTCCACACAGCTTGTTGGTTCATTCTGGACTTCCTCCAACACTTAAATGCTTAATGTCTCACCACCATTAGAAGTAATACACTATAGACACAAGTATGCATTTTTTGTGTATATAATGTTATAGTGAAGCGCTAATATGTTTTAAGTTAGTTATAATTACATACAGGAAGCAAGTTAACATGTTATATTTTCTTCTCTCACTTAACTAAGCAGTTTGACTTTTGAATAACCCCAGATTATTATCTTAACATAAATTATCGGCTGATGAACAGCTGAAATTTAAAGTAACCTTTTTAAATGAAATATTGGTATTAAAAATGATCTCACACTTGAATATAAGTTGCCAGGGAGCAAGCTCCTGATTGGCCCTCGGAGTATTTTATTAAAATATTAAACCATCAAGGCTGAACCTATTCTGAACCAGATGTTTTTCGACTTTTAATTATGTATGTACCAGATAACGAGACCGTGTGATTGAGCTAATGGCAAGGTTTTGCTACCCCAGGTCAAGGACTAGTACAACCATATACATCCAAGGGCCAGTCATTCTCCTTATTATTCATATTGGAAAGTAGGACAAAGTGGATCCAGTATGTAACAACGATGTCTTACTAGTACAGTATCAATAATAGAATACAAAATAAAATAATAAAAAAACACAATTCTCAGTTGTGATTCATCATTAGACATATTGTGTTACAGAGGGCCAGACATTCAGACTTGGCTAGTGTTACAGAGATAAAGGGCCTGACTGTTGCAGTTCTATACAGTAGCCTTCTCTACTGGAGATCTAATTTCAGTAATTAGAGCCATAAAGGAAGTGAAATCTCATCACAGTTAGACGATCAGATCGGACACATCTAAGGCTGCTTTAGATCTTCTATTGAGCTTCCTTAGACAAAGAGAGCTTGGGTAATTAAGTCTGGGGACCCCATTGACTTTGGCTGATTCACTGTTATTAGTTAGGCCTGCAAGAGGAGAATGACTGGAATAATAAGTTTGCCCTGCTTATTTAGCCATATTGTAAACCATCAAAAAGAAAATTAACCGGAGGGCTTCATGCACCATAATGCATCAGTTCAGCTTTTAAATGTATTATTACTCACACCCACTAGCATGTATTTCATGGTATTCTTGCACACGTATAGGCTGTAAAATCATTAACATAAGATAATGTTGAAAAATGTGTGCGTAAATAGAATCTATTGTGAATATAACCATGTTTCCGAGATGAGAGAGGCTTTTATTTTAAAGTCTAGCTGCCAAAGAATCCTTTCTGCATTCTAATAGCATCATGCCTTGCTCTGGCTTTCCGAGCACAGCTCTTTCTCCTCTTATCCCCCGCAAATATATTACTGCAGCACGTTCAAGTTTTCAGACATTCATAATTGAGTAGCATATGATGAATAGTGCTAGGGTGTTCCATTTTAGGCTTACTGGAAAACAGCGGCAGGATCTGCAATGAGCCAATGCTTTCTTCCAACTATCAAGCTCCATATTTCTCAATGCAGAAGACAATTTACAACAGTCAGTGCTTGAGGAGGAGTATGCATTTATAGTGACACAACACTTTTACCATTTGCACTTCAGTGTCACATAGATGCTGAGTGTTGTCCACTCATTTTTGTATGAATCCAAGTTTTTAATCATACATTTGCATTAAATAGTTGTGATTTAATTAAATTACATACAATTATAATCACAGTAAAATAAGATGAGATAAACTTTGATGTCCCGTAGCAAATTTTTCTTGGGCAAGGAGCGCTGCCAACAGCTGCCAACAGCTGCCAACAAACACATGCTTTAGTTATCAATCATACAGTTTGTCACAGTACTTGACAATATAGAACAAGACAACCATGTACTTTAGGACAAGACAAATAGAGACCATCCACTGCACAGGTATTAAGTAGGGTATTGCACGTGCCCCATTATAAAATAAATAACACATCGTAAGGTAATTCCACAAATTAAACAATGCAAATTGCGGATATAGGAAATTGCACATGGTGAGTAAAATTACACAGGTTACATAGGATAAAGCCAGCACAGTGTTATAGTGACGAGGACTGGACTGGTTGTTTGTTCAGTAGTGCTATAGATGAGGGGATAAATTAAAGCTGAAGGTGGTTGCTTTTGCACCTACTGGCTCTATAGCGTCTGCCATAGGGGAGGAGCTCATACACATTGAAGAGTATGTGCGATGGATCCTGTTTGCATGTCTGATTACGATTGACTTAAAGGTGATTTGAGGGGATGGGTGTGATTTTTTTAATTTATTTTTTTATTTTATTTTCCCTATTACTTACATTGCTGTTTTGATCATGTTTGCTATTTTTGCTACAGTAGCTATGAATGCGTTGGATGGGGCTCTAGTTGACTTAATCATCTTATTGCAAAGTCTTTACAGATATATTGAAATCTCTGACAGTTCTTAATGGTAAAACAATATCTGGGAATTAAAAAAATGTAATGGGTTGGCATAAAGCACATACTGTAAATTTACAATATTGCTAAATGAAAGTCTGTCTCCAGAGCTGCCAGTTGCTCTCCTCTCTTAGCAGCTGATAGTGAGACAGAGGGACTAGCTAGTTAATCGTGTCTCAATTGTGGCCTGATGAATAGTAAATTAATTTAATTAAGTTCCCCATATTGCTATTTTTCAAGCTACTGTTGCTGTCATGTTTCGCTGGACCCGCATGAGCGCAGTTTTCATGGGAACGCATCCGCCGTGTTAGTCACTCTGCTTGAGGAGAAAATGATGTCCTCAGATGTTCTTTTGCGTTCAGTGGAGCGGACCGCTCCGCAGTCATGTAATTGCAACTTCATGACATTTCATGAAATTCTGAAGCAGTGAGCCTCCGCTGCAAAATGTATGTAACGTAAACACTGGCCTTTTAACTTCTCTCTGTCTGCTTGTTTGTCAATCAGCACTTTCTATCGTCTGCAACAATTTGCTTCCAATTATAACCTAATACTTGACTTACATTCAGCATTGTGTAAGACGTTTAATGGGTGTTAAACCATTCCATGCAAGAATGTTGGCCAACTTTAATGTGGGTAAAATAAAACAGGAATAACCTCCAAGAGGAATGAGTGACATCCATCTACTTATGTGCCAGAATCTTATACATCTGACCTTGACTGCTTTTCTAGTCATTCATCTGAGCCAGGACCTTTTGCACCTTTTGACTGTGACCTTTCTAAAAATAATACCATGTCAAAACGGCGATGCAGCATGGTGATGGATTATCACTTACAGTTAGCGTTATTGTTGTGGTTTAACACAAGGATGTTTGCATGGCACTAGAGCTGGACGATTATTGGAAATTTATCGACATCGAAATTCTGAAGCTGTTATCGACGTATTTTTCCCATGACAATAAATTTGATAATTTATTCCTGTTGATTGGCCTACTTTCTCCTTAAAAACATTCTACCGCGTGTGTAGTCATGTGACTTCGCCCGGACCAGTCAGCTGCATGGAAAGCATAACGGAGGATAACTCAAAGACCGAGTCCGGGTCAACTGAGCAACGTGTGCCCAAACAAAACCACAGTGTCTGTCATCTGGAAACATTTTGGCTTCAGAAAAGATGATTTAGAACAATGTGATTAATTATCATTATCAAGGTAAAATGTGCAATTAATCGTTTTGATTTTAGGTCATACCGTGCAGCCCTACATGGCGCTACTCCAATTTCAGAAGCCAATAAATAATCTTTAAAAATAACAATAATGCTGTTTATGGGAATAGTAGAAGCCATACTTTAGCAGTGAATTATGAATATCAGCTAATACTTTGATAATTTAAATGTATTTTGGATTATAACCCCCGGATATTAGATATTGCTCTTGGAACACCTCAAATGTGCCTGCATTAAAACCTACAGTAAATGTTTTTTTCCCATGAAATTTGGGGCTTTGAGTATTAGCCGCCTTAGGAAATGAAACATGAAACTACTAGTCTGTGCTCCCAAGAAACTTGTCCTGGCATTAGCTGCCATCCGTCTACATTCATGGCATTTGCTCAAGTCATTAGAAAAGCAGCATATCTTCGTTTTTCTTTGTCTTTTCAAGAGCTCAAGGCCACAAATTCAAACTGTATGCACAATTCTGACACCCAAGTATATAGTAAAGCCAATGTATGGCGAACTATTGATTTATTATGAGTCCTGCAGCTCTTCCCTTGGGGGAGCCATAATAGCCCTATTGATGAATCCCCCTCGATCCACTAGAGATTAAACGAGGGGCTATTTTATATGGTTTTGTTCCTCATGCTCATAAAGTCCTCCTATCCTGTTAGGTGACAGTTTAGTCTTTTGAACATGGCTGCCTCTGAAGTTTAACATAGGATTTATTGGTGCGTGATCATAAGATGGGTGCATAAATAAAAGCATTGACGGATACATCACCACCCAAGGTCACACACAAACTACCACTTCTCGGAACGAGTGTTTATTAGGGAGGGCACTCACTTGATTAAAAAATGATTTAGATTGGGATCTGGGATAAGGGGACATTTAGCTTGGTGCATTATTTCTATACAACATAATTGGAGGTATTAAAACATTAAGGTCCAATAGGAGGTGAATGCATTTGTAATGACTTAAACATAAATTAACTACATAGCTTAAAATCTCATGTTGACTTGTGAATTAAATTAGTTTTCATCAATTAGATGAATCATTTCGGGAGGGTCAGTGTCTGGATAACATGACAGGCCAAAGTATACTTATTTTCCTCAGGGCTGTATTTCGCAAAATAAAACATCTGATGGTGTCTACTGAAGTGGGAAGACTGTTTTTGTTCAATATAGCAATGCCATTTTACATTTTCTACTTGTGTCCTTCTCCAAGTCACCCAATATCTTTTTTGACATTAAATCAACAGAAGCCTATTCTATTAGCAGTCTAACACTCAATATTAAGAATGATATTGGCCCCAAGTTTCAAGTTTCTTGAGGTCATAACTAAAGCACAAAGTTTATAATTCGACCAAGTGGTTTGTTCAACATGGACAGCTTAAATGCAGACGGATTACACACTAGAAGGCGAGAGAAGGAGCTCCTTGAGGGTGCTTTGATCGCCAGTTCAAAATCCATTACTTTGACTCAGTAGAGACAAGGGGATCCAGCAGTATAAATTAACATCAAAGGGAGATCAGCTAATGGGGAAAGGTCTACCCCATACCCATAGAAAGTAAAATGACTGTACCAATGCCTACCTGTTTAAATATTCTACACGAATCAAGAACATGGCTTCAAGCTAATGTTAAAACTCTGAAAATGTTTCTATTCTTTTGAATAATTTAGTATTGGTGTTTTTATTTATCTTAACAGGACACAGGTCACATACATTGACTTTCTATGCAAATAATATGTAGTATGAATATTTTCCAGGGGTTTAGAAATACACATGGAGCCCATACAATATGCAGCCCTGCATCAACAAGGAATTGAATTGAAATTAGGATTCTCCCTTTGTCTTTTAAGTTCCAGTATATGATTTGAGAGTGTTGCTCAAGGACATGGAGTATTTTTTTTCTAAGCAAAAAAACGAGGAAGAAGCCATTTATACTATACCATTTTACCTTACGATTAAAGTGTTTCCTTTACTTTTTTAGACAACGAAAGCTAAAAACAGATTCCAGTGTCCAATTGTAGGGGACTTCATTTGGTTTGCATGCTCTGGTTACTATATCCAAAAGATGCACAGGGTGGAACTTTATTGTAGTCTTTCATGTTCAGTAATAATCTCAGTAAATTTCTTTGGTTACTATCAGCAAGAATCCATGATGGATGATTTTCTCAGAGTTTTCCTCTACAGTTACCATCTTGGTGCAACAGTGTTGAGCTAATCAAGACATATGAGCCGCAGCACCCTTTTGGAATTCCTTTTCCTATGAAGGGCTGGGATTGGTTCAGCAAACGTGATAATGGATACATTTCCCACAAGACAAGACCTTTAATTAACTGCCTTTTGTCATTAACAGGAGCAGCCAAAACTCTTGATGGCTTATGACAGACACCCAAAACTATAGCCTGCATTAGTCGTTACAATACATACCCATATACTAGTGAATGTAAAAATAAATGATAGCATGAAGAAGATAGAAAACAGAGCATGCTGATGTCATGCATATTAAATCATCCAGCCCAGTGCTATCCTGTCCTCTGTTCTCACTCAGAGCTAATGACTTACCCTTGGAAGTAATTGTCATATCGGAGTCATTAACACCGAAGATATTTCTTTCAAGTACTTTAGCCCACTGAACTGTTTTTTTTTCTTTTGTACCACTAAACCAGGTAAGAGGACTTATATTGTTAATCATTGCTCATGACAACTACAGTCTTTCAGTGGTATAATGGATCGCAATGAGTACAGACAGAAACATCATACATACACATTGTTGGTGCTACAGTAAATAGAGCTCTACCCTTCATGCTAGGGATGGGCATTCGATTACATTTTCTTCGTCGATCGTCGGGAGAATTAATGATCAATTATCGATTAATCATTAATATTTTTATATTACAATTCATTATTTATTTAACTTTTATAAATTAAAAACGCAATGAAAATAAAAAAAATACAGTGAGTTTTTCCTCTGAGATCTTAATTAACAACGTGGCAGTTAAACTGGAGGTTTGGCTAAACTTGAAGATATATGTGCTGCGGTGCTCTGAAGCAGCGGAACCTGCTGCTGCGAGCCTGCCTTCTTAAACAGAGACCCTCGTTTGTTCCAAAATAATAAATAAAAGAATCACGTTAAATAATAACTTCACCAAAAACTAATAAAAAAATAATAATACTTAGATCTGACTGACCGTCAGTCCAGCCGCCGAAAACACCCACCGGCCGGGATGCACAGGTACCTCCGTGCTAACTTGGCCAGCCCTGGCCAGGGAACCTTATTCGGTTGTTCGTAGTGAGTTTCTACCAGTCGGGTGATGGTACGTCGTGAATGTGACATGCCGGTTCCAATATCCATTTCAATGAACTTGCAGATCCCTTGGGTCATTTTCTCTGCTCGTTGTGCATCGCAGCTCCTCCGTGCTAACGCTGAGTTGATGCTAGGTTGAGACTGAGAGCAGGACGCACCGCCACCGACATTAATAACCAGGGTCGGATGCACTTTGTGGTACATCATTTGAGTCGTGGGCATGTTGTACTTATACACGGCGTCGCAGTGTTTGCAGTGAACTAAGTCGTTTTTTAAATCAAAATGGTCCCACGCCACACTTCGCTGTGACCTCTTCATGTTTACTTTGGAATTAAAACGGACACTGCAGGTAACTGAGCAGCCTATGGTGCCCCGCGTGGTACAATTTTTAATTACTGCTGCCACACAGACAGTGAAAATTATTTCATTGCTTCAATCACACTACACAACGCAACCTGCATTAGTTTAATCAATGACAAATTAACGTGATTGACGAAATTCTTAATGGTCAATCGTCGATCATCGATTAATCATGCCCATCCCTAGTTCATGCTAACCACTCCAAAATCATTAAGAATTATCTATCTAATTATATCTATTTATTCCATGCAAACTAGGGATGGGGCCGATCCGATCCAGTATCGGTATCGGGACCGATACCAGCGAAATTCAGGTATCGGATTTTCCCGATCCAACCTGCGGAGATTTCCGATACCACGAGCCATGTCTGCACTTTAACGTTGTCTGCTGAAATGGCTCCAAAAGTGATTCCTGCTGGCTGGTCTGCTGGTTGGCTGGCTGGTCTGCTGGTTGGCTGGCTGGCTGCAAACTGTGGAGTACATTTCCTGAACGGAGGCGCGGCTCAATGAGACACAGAGTTATGAGACACGCCCCCGCTCAGGAAGTCCATTCCGCAGTTTGCAGCCAGCTAGCAGGATAGTAGCATGAGCAGCATTGTGGCTAGCTCGATGCTATCCTGTGTGTCCGCTGTTTGGAAATACTTCACAGTGGAAACACCGCAGAGCAAGACAGCAACATGCAAAAACAAAACAGGACTTTCACAACCGTCTGTCCCGGTAGCTGTCGCTGGCTTGTGGCGTTTCATTTCCCCGTTGTTGCGTCCCCCAGAGACCCGGCGTGTCCCGGCGGCCGGTGTTTCAGAGCAGCCGCTGCGCAGCTGTGAAAACGGAGGTGTGTGTGTGTGTGTGTGTGTGTGTGTGTGTGTGTGTGTGTGTAACTAAGTGTGTGTGTAAGATGTTTACAGTTATTGCACTTCTCTTATATTTCAGATATTTGACATTTTAAAACGTTGATTTGTTGATGCTACAAGAGCCAGTGTGCTTGATTTGCGCTGTTCACACTGTTTTATTGATAGTGTGTGTGTGTGTGTGTGTGTGTGTGTGTGTGTGTGTGTGTGTGTGTGTGTGTGTGTGTGAGAGAGAGAGAGATTTTTACACTTGCACTTTTCTTATATTTCAAGACTCAAGTATTTGACATTTTTGGAATGTAATAAATATTGACATGACAATCAATTTGAAACCCTTACAGTTGCATATCTGTTTTCAGAATGGGATTTTTCCTGTTTTTCTGACTTCCTTTTCTGACCTTATACTTATCTCAAGTTGCCTTTTGGGACATACATGCATACGTACGTCCATATCATACTTGCCCGTTGAGAGGAGTTTATTTCAGCATCATATAAAATCAACAATAATGATAATAACAATATTAAAGCAAACACAGCTCTGGTATCGGAATAGTATCGGTATCGGCCGATATCCAAATTCAGGTATTGGGATCGGATCGGAAGTGAAAAAATGTGGATCGGTGCATCCCTAATGCAAACCATTACTTACGTTTGTTGTTTAGTTGCTTGTTTGTGCATGCTTGTTTGTGTGCCACTTGTTTGCATGTCTTAATCCTTTTTGCTTAGGCCTGCTGTCATTATAGATGCAATGTAATTTATTTTAATTTGTTATCCATTGTATTTTAGGGTGCCTATTGTCAGCTGGCCAAGGACTACAGCTGGGAATTAGCCTTAGAGGCTAAAAGCTGCTCCTTTTACTGTACAGTGAAGTAAGGGGGACTGTCCACGATATTATAAACTAATAAACTAAACCAAACTAAGTGGATATGACACACTGCTATTTTACCGAACTCAAAAGGTTCCAAGTCTCAGGTTGCTCTCTTATCACCTGTGGTTTCAACACAGCACACCTTGGCTACAATTTCCACCACGACAGCTACCACGTCACCACCCCAAATGCTAATGAAGGCAAACAGGAGAAGGGTGGGTATGGGTGCAAAGGGTGAAATCATGTTCCGGTTGTTTCGTGTCAGCGTGAGCATCTTTCTGGGTCTGACAGATTGGCCAATTAACCTTATTTACCGTGTCTCCGCTCATCCTCTAACGAGCTCCACTGGGCTTCTTTCTAATAACGAGCTGCTGAGATTGGGGACCATTGGTGTGTTGGTTTCAATTGTGTTTGTCCTGCCATTATTAAGGTGACAAGACAGCGTATGTCCTCCTGTACTGGCTGAGCAACAATATTCATGCTGTTGTTCATGTTGTTTTTTAAATGATTGGTATGTCTCGTGTGGACTTGCTTTGACTTCAATTAGTGTAACCATAGTGGAGTATTTATTTACTCAATTGTCAAATGATTTTGTTTCATAGGAGTACATTAATTCCAATTCCAGGGATTATCTCCCCTACACAAATAACACGCAATGGGAGCTTACAAGCTTGAGTAAACAAGTGGGAAACTCCTAAAGTGCAGTGCCTTAATCATCGTCCTCGTTATTGTCAGTCTAGAGATTGTCACCAATGTTGCGTTTGGATGGAATGGGGATAAATATCAAGGTTGCCCTGTAAAATGAGCTGACAGTGGTCACAGCAAAAAGAAAGTAATGTTTTTATTATATTTAATACAAATACAGTTTATAAATCAATAACAACATTAAGAATTGAATAACCAACAAGCATTCTAAACTACAGCCCATTGGTGTGGCGGTCTGAGTTGTTTCACTTGGCTCTAGTTCTGGCACGACGACGCCGCCGCCGTCCACACAAGAATTAATTTCTCCCACTCCCCGGTCCTGAAAACCTTCTCCTCCCAGCATTCATACGCTCCTGTGCTAGCAGTGTAAACATCGAAACTCTGAGCACTCTCATGCTCCCAATTCTGGCAGCACAGCTAACTAGCTAACAGTAGCTATACAGTTAGCAGCAGTAAGCATTACGTTGAAGCTTTCTGTCCAGCAAAAACTCTGTAAATCAGACAGACAGATAAACAGGCAGAGCAGCCAGAGGACATCGGGGAAAACCAGAATAACATTTTCTCCATAAATCTCCAAAATCAGTGGTAGTGCCGAAAAGTGTTAAAGCACTTCTCCTTGGAAATCGTACACACCGACCAATGTTACATATTGCGAGAACAGGCTTTGCGGCGCACAGGGGGAGTGACAGAGGCACCATTCTCCCTATTACAAGTCAGAGTAGCATCAAAATGATTTTGAAGCTTTTATTTTAAGGTAAAAAAAAAACCTTGACGTTCTTCATTCTTCTTCTGAAATACTCTTCCCTAACTTTATCTTTGATAGTATTTTTGACAAAAGTTCACCTGAGCAAGCGATGGGGGAAAAAAAAAAAAAAAAAACTTTGCTCTGGTCATTTGTGATTCATCTATTCAGGTAAGCCTGCCTTTGGAGCAGATATACTCTCCGCTCCATGACCTTCACTGGACAAGCGTTGGTTTCAGGGCTGTGATTTTAAGGTCCCCACTGTGTTTTGTGTGGATGCCTGTGGAGACACTAATACAACCCGTAGTGCAGTGCTTTAATATGCTACCCTGAACAGGTGCTAAGAATCCTCTTCTATTCAACCTTCAGTCTTCTAGAGGCACTTGAACAATCTCCAAGTTGCCATTTTTATGAAGCAAAGGTGTGTTGTAAAACTCGTGGCGGAAACATTGAGATCACTCAACTAAAAGAAGAGACTAGCATCTTTGTGTGTTCTTTGTGCCTGAGTGCATTATTTGTCTTCACACCTTTAGTCCCGTTTATTGTCCTAAATGCCTCTCGGTGCCTTCGTACTCACTTATAAACAGTCGTTTACAAAGTCAATATGCCCAGGTAATGTCAATTCACAATAGCCAATATATGGCAGTGGCCCATACCAAGTGATGTGCTTATGCATCTTGTAATGTCTTGTGTCAAGTTTATGTTTTTATGTCTCAGTGAGTGCTGTCACTGCAACCGCCGGCTTTGCTGCTGTAGCAAAGCTGTCACAAGATGTGATTCTATAAAACAGGGGTATTCAACAAAATTTTAAAAAGGTCCAGTTAAAGAAAATGTTTTGAAGCAAAGGTCCAGAAGATCATAATGTCTAACAATGTGGTGTTATATATATTTAAGTAGCCTAGTAGTTGTATCAACATCTGAATGTAATCAATAACTGACCGTCAAATCAAATTAATTCAGTACAATTCAAAAACTTGTTGACAATATTTATTATCACGTAACATAGAACTGAACATTAGGGCTGTCCTCGACTAAAGAAATTCTTAGTCGACTAACACTTATATGATTTTGTCGACTAATCGATTAGTTGATTTAATCGACAGAGCTGTGCAAGACTAGAAAAGCACAATATAAATGTAGTTAATTAACTATCTGTAAAACTGAGTTTCTCCGAAATTAATCCTGAAAAAGCACCACTTTAAATCTTGTGTTCACCAGAAATGTTCTCATAAGTAGCTTGGAAATGAGTAATTAAGCATGAATAGGCATAAAAAATGACTTATCGACTAAAGAAATCTTAGTCGACTAAGACCAAAACGACCGATTAGTCGACTAATCGACTAAGGGGGCAGCCCTAATGAACATACATGTATGACTGTAGATATGTACAATGTGCTCTCATTAACTAAATAAAACTAGGGCTGCATGTCAAAATAAGAGAAAATAAATAAAATGTGAAAATTGTGCATTTTCAAAAAGTGCTTAACTTCAGAAAAATAATATAAAGGGAGGAAAAGTTTGAATTTCCCCTTTTCTGTTTCACATCTTGACTCAACAGTCTCAACCAATTTTACAAATAATAAATCTCAACAGATCTTAACAATTGAACAGTTTTAGAGTATCACTTTCTTCCCCTCATATCCCACTCCACCATGTTTTTGCTCAGTGAGAGAATTGAGCTTTAGCCTGTCTTGCCATTAAATGCTCTGTTTTCACTGTCCACTTTTCTTTTTTTGGAGTGCCATTTGTTCCTTATTTTCTCTAACCGTTACCCTTTTTCTGCCTCGTCTGTTTCGCTCCCTTTCTCCGTCTCACTCGTATTTTCCTCAACTTTTCCGTCTCACTCGTCTGTATCTCTCCCTTTCTCCATTTCACTCGTCTGTATCTCTCCCTTTCTCCATCTCATTCGTCTGTATCTCTCCCTTTCTCCGTCTCATTCGTCTGTTTCTCACTCGTCTGTTTCGCTCCCTTTCTCCGTCTCATTCGTCTGTTTTTGCTCCCTTTGTTTTCTACATGTATCGCTATCTTTTTAATCGGACTTTCTTTTCCTTGGTAACTTGCCTCTAAAACTCTCATCTGTCTGCACTGTAGAGTCCCAATGTTTACCGCCAGGAATGCAAAGACTTCATTGGCTGAGTGGTATCACGTGGGATCGCTTAACGCACATGCAATTGGTCGGTGAGTTTCCTCATTCACAAAACGAGTACCGTAAAGACTACAAAAGCTGTGCATATTAAAATAGAAGCGCCCCGTCAGGTTTTAATTCATAATCTTTTGTTTTGGTCCGGGTCCGTATGGGACGGCTTCTAGGTCCGGATCCGGACCGCGGTCCGCCTGTTAGTGATCTATGCTATAAAAAGTCTCATATTTACCTCATGTCCTTTAAGCCACATTTAGCTTGTAGTTGGAATATATTCTAAGTAGGTAGAAGCTTATAAAAATGTACATCAGTGTGTAGTCAATGAAATAAAAACAAATATGTGTGTGTATGTCCTCCTTACATAATAATTTAGGCAGAACTAAAGTGATTAGTCGGTCAATCAATTACTTTGTTGACAGAAAAGTATTACTTTATTTTGATCATCATGAAAATTGTAATTATTGTAGTCCTTTTTTGTAACCCAAAATCCCCAAATCTCACGGTGCCAGCCTTTTAAATCTGATTATGTGATGGTATTTTAACCTTCTATGATAGTAAACTGAATGTCAGAAACATTTATTCTATTAAAACACCAAGAAAAACTAATTGAGATAATTAATTTAACTTTTACAATAACACCTAAACATTATTAACGTTATTTTGAATACATAATCACAATAAAATAATGCAGTGATTTATAGTTAGAGCTGGGCGATATGGAAAAAATCTAATATCATGATATTGTTGACCAAATACCTCAATATTGATATTGTGGCAATATTGTAGGGTTGACAATTGGTGCTTACAAAAAAAATATGTACACAAAGAGATTTTTGATAAATTATCATCATTAATGTGTATATAATAACTAAGTGGGTAAAGGCAAATGATAGAAAAGCTGTCTGGTAAGTTAACATTTGTTTACTGTAATGCAGCCTCTAAAACCAGGGACAGATAACACTTGTGTCATATCTAGGAATGAGCATGATTAATCGACGATCGATAATTGATCATTAAGAATTTCGTTGATCACATTGATTTGTCATTGAATAAAATAATGCAAACTTGCAAAAACTGCAGTTTGATGAAAAAGAGAAAAAAAAGTGATTCTCCCAACACCGTGTTCTCACTAGGCGAAATTACGTCACTTCATAACGTTCCCATGGCAACAGGGGGAAATGGCTGCTCTTGTGTGAAGTAAACGCAACATTTTTCAACTTTCTGCTGAGATATATGTGACTTTTTTGCAACGTAAACGACTTTAAGAAATGACTTGGTTCAATGCAAACACTGCGACGCCGTGTATAAGTACAACACGGCCACGACTAAAATGATGTACCACATCCGTGCATCCAACCCTGGTTAATGTCGGTGGCGATGCACAACGAGCAGAGAAAATGACCCAAGGGATCTGCACGTTTATTAAGATGGATATTGGAACCAGCATGTCACATTCCGTCACGACGTACCATCACCAGACTGGTAGAAACTCACCACGAAGAACAGAATAAGGTTTCCCGGCCCAGGCTGGCCAAGTTAGCGCGGAGGTACCTGTGCATCCCGGCCGGTGGGTGTGTTCGGCGGCTGGACTGACGGTCACCAGGTAGCGATCACATCTGACCCCAGATCAACCTGCTTATTTTTCTCAACAAAAACCAGTAGACTGGTGCAGAAGTTGTATGTGAGTTACTGGTTATTTTATATTAGGCTTTGTCCGTGCCTTGGATAGTTTTGAGTTACATTTTGACAAAACCTGTCGGATGTAAGTATTATGTTTTTGGTTAAGTTATTATTTAACATTATTCTTTTTATTTATTATTTTGGAACAAACGAGGGTCTCTGTTTAAGAAGGCCGGCTCACAGCAGGAAGTTCTGCTGCTTCAGAGCACCGCAGCGCATATATCTTCAAGTTTAGCCAAACCTCCAGTTTAACTGCCACAAGTTGTTGTTCTTGTAATTAAGATCTCATCGAGGAAAAATTCATTGCGTTTTTAATTTATAAAAAGTTACATAAATAATGAATTTTAATTTAAAAATATTAATGATTAATCGATAGTCGATCGTTAATTCTTCCGACGATCGACTAAGAAAATGTAATCAAATGCCCATCCCTTGTCATATCATGATATTACGATATCCAAAATCTAAGATGATATCCAGTCTCATATCACGATATCGATATAATATTGATATATTGCCCAGCCCTATTTATAGTTATTCAGATAGTTTTCTCAGCAATGTCCACAGTTAGTTCTCAAACACTAGAAGCACTTGAAATAAAAGAACAAAATCAACTCTGATCAAATCAGGAGCTCATGGAAAATTGCACTTCACTTTCAGGTTTATATATATTTGCAAGCCGTGACACAGAGTGCACTATAATTCTGGTAGCTCCCCATATAAAAAAAACAAAAACAAAGAACACAGCGGTTCCCAGGCAGGGCAGAGACATCAGAGAAAATGTAGCATGTCATCTTCTCTAATGCAGAAGGAGCCATCTGATAATCAAGCTGGCAAGCTGCACTCACTTTTATTTGAACTGTAAAGTTGATGAATCAGACTTGGCTCCACACTTACGACCCCTCTAGCCTTCTCTCCTTTGTCTGTTGCTTGGCCAAGATTTGTGTGCCTCATCCATCTTATTTGGGCACCGTGCCCTCCAATATGCTACCCTTCAAAATGTGTGGGATCAATTCTAGCCATGGGAATCACAAAGAATAGATGTTACCATAGTATACCATTGGGTTTCCATAGTGCCTCTGCATTAGCTGCATTAGACTACTAGTTGTTCACAAAGGTTAAATATGCAGTCATGCTTGTGATTTCTTTTGCAGTTACCTCAACATGTCGGTAGTTGGATACGTTTTGTTCTATAATGAAATTTGGGCTGCACGTAATGATTATTTTCATTAACTGCCATTTATTCTCAGTTTAATGGCACTATATTGAAGGATAAGCAATGGCACCTTAAGAGCTGCAAATTAATTAGGAAATCTCAAGTGTGCTGAGTCAGTTGGCCATGTTTCAAAATGTATGCCATTTTCCATCCAAATTCAATAAATTTGCTTAAGAACATTGACATAACTGTGGGTGTTGGAAAACTCCTCAAGGCTCTTGGGGCTAATGAAACCTTCTTAGGCCCACAATCCCTATGTGCATACTGTATTTAAAACTGTGGCTCTTTTACAGCTCAATACATTTATTGTAGTAGAGCTGGGCAATATGGCTGAAAAACATATTGATGTTTTCTAGACTTAGGTGGAGTTGCATTGCAAAAAAAGGCTTTATTGTAATGGGTATATACAGGAAACTAGCCTTTTATGAATGAATGAATTTATATTCACACTTAACAAACAGTATTTCATTTCACAACAAGTTCATGGTTGACATGAAGACAACACAAGGGTTAAAAAGACCCTTGTTATGTTTTCAAGCCAAAAAAGCCATTTCACAAGGCAGACTTATTACAGTAATTTGCATATGATACTTTGTCATTATACATTTTTGTTAGATCTTGTGTCTAATTAGCTATCTTACTCATCCCTTTTGTGAAAAGGTTTGTTAGCTCAAGGGGCCAGGATGGGAGAGGGATCTACCAGAGATATGTTTTGCTGATGTGGTTATAATTACTACTATTTACAACAGATATTGTATAAATGCACTTTACCTTTTTAACTCTGATACTTTCCTTAAAGTTCCCCTCTATGCCACATGTATTGATATAGTGAGGATACTTAATGCTACCTACTGAAATAAGCAAACCAAATGAATATTGTAATTGATTCATCACCATCATGAATTTTAATGTAATTTGTATAATTTCTCTGTAATTCCATTTGGCCTATTTGGAATCTCTAACAATATTGAGATCTCCATTTGATTTTAAAATATAGCTCCAAAATTGCTCCTTTACTACAAATTCATCACTACAACACAAGTTGTTTGACCATGTTTTTTTGCATCAACTATGCACATTGGTGGCAGCATGCAACGTATGACCATAAATAACTATCGCAATTCTTTGACTAACCCTTCGCTGTCCACTATCGCTACAGTTACACTTACTTTATCTAGCTCGCTACCCGGCTCGATTATCAGTGGCACTGGTCGGGTACCAGAGAGGAGGATATTGTGGTAACCGCAAAAAGAGTAGAGTAGTTGTAGCACTTTTTAAACTATTGTTTTTAAAGGTGCTAAACACATAAAGTTAGGAGGAGGAGGAGGAGGAATTGAGTGGCGCCTCACAGATAAGGTGGTGGGGAGAGATCAGCTTTTCTTATGACAGCAATGCCAATAAGGTCAGCTGCAGTGTTTTAATGAAATTTGTATCTTATACAGTTCTATGGCCGGTTAAAACATATTTGGGTCGTTCCATTTTTCTAGTTTACTAGCCATTGGCAGATAGACCAAAAACTGAACTTTGGATCCTGAAAATGAATCATAACAATGCTATAATTTCTCAGGCAGTATGCTTTCTTGACAATCCTGGCTTCTGGCGAATCACAGACAGCCTGCAGTGCTCTGCCTTCCTTTCCTTTGTTCAAATTTCTATTTCTATCCACTGGACATGATCCTCATTGTCAGTTGTCGGCCTCAGCGATTGAATAGCCTCGTCAAGCCTCCCCAGAGTCTCCTGCATGAGCGGTCTTGGCGGGAGGGGGCACAGTTGACTTGCACTATCTCTGCTTTTCTCTCAGAAATACAGGCACTTTAGCCTTTTGGTTTTACGTTGATTGATTTTCTAGTAGATGGTTTGATTCGTTGGAACCCTTTTTTGGGGCAAATATGATTAAGTCATTGTTACAACATTGTCATCCCTGCTGTTTAACTCCATGCGATCTTTAATTTCTACAGGTTTGGATGACACAACGGTCCTTTTTGGGAAAAGGTGTGATGGAAGATGTTCAATGTCTCTACGCCCATTGCTATGTTGATTGGCACTGAAGGAAGCTACCATTGTGCTTATTATTCTTAAAATAAATGTCAGTTCTGTTTAAAGTTTATAATGTCTAATATGTGCAATTTAAAACTAAGCTGAAATATAAAAGACAATTATCTGCTTTCCATTAAATTCGTCATTCATATTGAGATTAAAGTCTTTCTAGGACAGTCTCACTGCGAGTACCATCACCCCAGGCATGCATACTTTGCCTCTGTGTTTTTATCTTTAAAAAGAGTTTCTACATTTTGCTCTGATTTCCTTACTGAATATTCCTCTAGCATACGTACAAGGGACACAAGAATACTTCTTATATCTACTGTTAAGAGGCGCTTTTACCCATTTTTCATCATTCTGTGTGAGTGCATGCGTGTGTGCAGTACGCTATTCAAAACACCAGCCAGTGCTGTGGTCAGAGGTTTATTTGTGCCAGTGTCGTGGCATATCTTGTGTAGCTCAGCAAGGAACACAGACCCTTCTTTGCCTGTCACACTTGTCTTCTTGTGTAAGTGCAGAGGGTGACAGATTGTGCTTGGCCTTGCGTGCACATGGCCTTTTGTTTTGAGTCCCTTTGGACCTCCCTCTCGTGACAGGCCCTGTGTTCAGGTGGAAACCCTGCCGAGCACCCTGCCGGCAGGTTAAGTGCTCTTGCACGTCACCATGGGGATTGAAGACAGACAGGCAAAGAAGGTGTTACTCTATTCTTCCCTTAATGGTTCTTTATTTGTGCAGCTTTGTATGCTCCTTCGTGTATTGCTAACATCCGATTTAGTTTTTATGTTTCTTTAATGTCTTTTTGTTGCTGTGTGCTGGTTGAAGTGCATTACATTTTTTACAGGTTTCAGCGAAATTGAGGTATCTTTCCAGCTCAAGTACCCCTTCATCATCACCACCGTGTTTAAATGTGTTCAATCGAATGACGTAATGCTATTTGACACAACTATATAAATGTAAATCTGGTTAAGATACTTTGTCATACAATGAGTTTGTCAGTGTATAATAGAGGTGTGGCGAGATGAAAACGTGGCGAGATTTCTTGTTGACGTAAAAACTACTACTGTCTCGCGATGTCAGTACACAAGTGCAGAGCAGCAGACAGCATGGTGGATGAGTCTGACTTTGACCTCGAAATTAGCATAGAAGATCTCCCTGCCCGTTCTCCAAAGTTGACTCTGAGTTAACTTTTGCAGAGCGATAGCGGAAGAAAAAAGCTTCCTGTAAACCCAGCGTTAGAACATTAGAGAGTACCGCCACTCGCTATCTTTCATTCCCTGCTCTCTCTCTCTCTCCCTAAACCCCCCCCCCCCCCCCCCCCACCAATACAGTAACCGGGACACACACGCATCTGCAGCGTGCAGTTAACTGTCGCGCTGTCTCGCGCAGATCGCTCTCTTTTCCGTCGTTTTTAAAATGAATTTGAAAGCAGACAGCAAAAACTAACTTTACTTTTAATGATATTAAACAAAGAGAAATGTTCTCCCTTCGTCCTATAATGGTCATAAATCGATACTATAGTAGCCTACTTCCTTGTTTACTGCTGCAATTAAATTAAATGCAGAGGAGAAAAGAGCATCTGTCTTCACAAACATCATCTGTTGAGTGTTTGATGGTAATTTATGTGTGCTTTAGAACGTAATCACTGTGGTGGAAAAAAAAGCTTTATTTCTCTCTGTCTACTACACAGTGGTCTCAACTACTGCCAGAAAATGTTTGGTTGGGTTGTAACCTTGGTTCTCTGAGTGAAGAGACTATCTCTCCAGGGCTTAAAGTATTCCGGCACCGTGCCGGATCTCCGGCGTGCGGCAGTGAGGGAAAAAAAATACATATATATATTTGGTAACTTGCATGCGGTTTAATATTTTCGAGTCAATTGATTTCACCTACCAATCATATGAGTGGAACGCAACTCGAACTAGTAACGCAGGGCTTAAAGTACTCGGGCCTGGTGCCGGATTTCCGGGGTAGCCTATGACTATTTTAGAAAAATAAATAAATTAAAAAGTCCACATGGGATTTGTTTTTGATGCGCTGGGTTTAACCAATCATCGAACTTCCACCTACCAATGAAACGAGTTCTAGCCAATCAGATGCAAAGTAGGGCGGGTCTTTACCCAAAAGCGAGAGTGTCTATGGTAGATACATAGACAGTATATAAAAGGGTAGATACAGCTTTAGTTGAGAAAGGAGTTAAAAACAAATGGCGCTGTGCAAGAATAGAGGACAAGAGGAAACGGGTGGAGACGGTAGCACTTGGTGCCTCAAATTGAAGGAGCGTGTGTTGAAGGAAGAGACTGGACGGCGGCAGCGGTAAGAAAGGGCTTGCTAGTCACAAAGCTTCGGTCCGTGCACTCTTTCATACGAGTACGTTACCGGCAACGACCGCTACCGCTGCGACTGCGCCTTCACTGACCGACTGTGTTTGTGATACAAGCAATACGTGTGTGCACGTTCATAGCGGAACACGATTTGTCATTAACAATGGCCACTGCTGCGTAAAAGCTCTCTGAAGCCCAAACTACATTGACAAAGCTGTCTGTTTGGAATCAGCATGGCAGTTATTACATATAACGGCCTCGTCCCAGAGTTTAGACGTCTAGCTATATGAAAAGATAAACAATGCCAAGTTTTTATTAAATGTACACAAAGCAACTAAGGTCAACATGGACAAAATCACAAATGTACTAATTCGCTTTCTTGATGATGACCTGGCCAAAGTAACAACACAACATCTAGAAAGTTTTGTTTTCACAATGATTCATTGTAGGATTATATCATTGCAATATGTAAATCTACACTTGACCCCTAATTTAACATATGGTTTAAAATTATGACTTTTACTATTGTGTAATGTAAGAAGGAGTTTATACTTTTATTTACACATTTAAACAACCCCCCCATTCCAAAAAAAAGATTTCAGGCGCAGGATTCTTTTTCACTTTAAGCCCTGCATATGGAATAAGTAACGGTGTATCTGTTAGTTATACAGGAGAGAAGCCAGTCTTTTGAGTGAGTGGCAAAACCTTTCAGTGCTCGGTTTTCATTTTGTGACTTTCGATTGAATAAAGGACTATTTTTCCAGTCTTATTTCTTCATTGAAGTTTTCAATACAATTGTGTTAAAATCTCGTCTTGTCTCGATCTCGTGAACCCAATCTCGTGTCTCATGAGCTGGGTGTCTCGTCTCGTTATTACCTTTTTATGATCTTTTTATTTATTTGTTTATTCCCCTGCCAATATTGAGGAAAAAAAAAATGTCTGAGCTACTCGAAAATCTTTCTACGGACCCCCTTGCAACTGTAGAAATGCCCCTCTATTAACATACCCCTGGCTTAGATCACAGCTGTGATACATAATAGATTTTTTGGGGGGATGCACCGGAACTGATCTCAGATATCGAGCCGATACTGACTTAACTGACTTAGCTGCATCGGGTATTGGTGAGAATGGGTCAGATGAATTCAATTCATTAATTTTATTATTTGTTATTTTAATAGTAAGATTATTAATTAAACACTGGCATTGGATTGTTAGTTGGTATCGGTCGAGATTTGAAGTCGGACGCAGCCCTATTCTTGGGCTCTGTTCACATCAATGACATTGCAATTTCTTCTTTTAAACTATTCACACTTATCAGACAACATCAGACTTGTGTCATGTGGAGGAAGGATTTGGGAAACTGAGCTGCAGTGTGAATGTAGCCAGTGACAAACTGCAAATCCTATGCACTCTTTTCCATTTGGTCTTCTTCCTCGTCTATTGTTTGCCGTGTTCTGTTCTTCTGCTTGAGGCATTTGCTGAACAAGCAGCTTTCCTTCTGCCAATTTCTCGACTGTTGAAAGTCTAAATGCGTCAATGCAAATGTTTTCATGAGATAATTCTCAGAGAGCAAAGATTTAATTAAGTGTGCTCGATTTGTTTTCCGGATCTTCTTTTCATCAGCGTAGTACAATCGGAGAACTAAACCACTGCGTTTGAACCATTCATTGCAATCAACTTCAACAGGCATTGTCTCTATTGTTTGTTTCTCGTCTAGCTCTGGATGTCAGAAGTGTTTAATGAGGGTTTTTGTCCATAAGAATTGCGCACGTTTGACTTGTGTGGCACTTGTAGTAGTACTAACAGTGAGAAGTAATAGGCCTAAAATTGAGCGTCTGTAACAGCAGAGCCAAAGGTAGGCTGCATGAAAGTGGCCCATTCATAGAGGACATTCTTCATTTACTATTCCATCACAGTTTGTACTATGTTTGCAGTTTTTCACCACTGTCATTTGGAGTACCAATTGCTATACTATTATGGATATTCAGCTGTGAACTTGAGACCACGCACAAACACAGTATACCTTCCAACAGCAACCAAACCATGATACAAATGGCATTAATTATTAAGAATGCCATTTTGATTTTTAGACAAACAGGATCTGACAATGTATGACTGACCGCTAAATAGTGATTGGTTTGTCAGTAAGAAAGATACAGGCAATGTGATATACCACAGGGGCATACTGTCTGCTTTGTAATATCTACATGTTGAGCCAGGAATAGAACATGTTGCCCATAAATAGGTTTGGAAATTGAGGTTTTATCATAGAGGACAGTGACTCTCGTACTTACCAATGTAAACAACAGATTTTACTTTATGACTGCATTGAAAACACACAGCCATGAACGTCTTCCCACCTTTCAACCCTGCTCCTATTCGCCGCCCACAGACTCCCTGGATCCTCCTCATTATCGACCTCTCCTCTCCCTGTTCAACTCTGCAATATATGTGACTTGAGGGATCTGGGGGAATTTTCATTTACCTGAAACTCAAACATGCACTTACTTTTTTCTTCTGAATGGATGTTAGTATGATTGCATCCCCACTGACCTTATTACAAAGGGTGAGAGCCATAGCGAGTGAGAGAGATAGAGGGGGTAGAGAGAAAAAAATGGGTCGGCTGCATTTGTCTCTGCAGGTTCTCCGCCAGGCAGACACAAGAGCAGTGATGTGACTAATGCTGTAAATGTGCTGGCGTGCTTACAATATGGGCTGCTTGAGCAAGCCAAGCCAGTCGGTGCTCTGCTGTCTGTCTGCCCTCCTACACGTCTCAGAGAAGCAATTTAAACTTTTGTCTCACTTGGTTTTTCATCTTCACTTAGGGGGGATAGTATGATACCATGCTAAAAGTACAAGTTATTTGCGTTGGAGAGTTGAAGAGAGATAAAGACGAAAGCATGGTAAACAATTTTGTGTGAACTTTTTACCATCCAAAACCATTTAGTCATCATATTGTTTCATTTCACAAGTATTAACTGAGCAATGAACTGATTTAAGAAGATTTCTTTCTGTCGTTGTAAATTCTGGGCCGCTCTGCTTACGATGATACCAGCGGTTTTGGGTATGAGCAATGCACAGTAGACAACCCAACACGCTTCAAATGCTCCCCTCACTGGCATAATGACAACTTTAAACACACACCTCCATTTTGGCTTGTCCCTGCTGTCAGATTAATTCACATCAACCTGTCCAAGTGTGGTGAAACTTACCGGTCTGGAAAAGGGTTTTCCCATTGTCCCACAGAGTGGATCTTCTATCCATGTAAAGGTAACAATTTCTTTAGAAAATACCTATAATATCCATTTCAAGTATGTGGTATTTGCTATTCAGAGACTAAAAAAATAACCATCTTAACAAGTCATAATAGCTTGTATTCATTTTTCTTAAAAACAAACGGAGGAATCCGTGTGAGATATTTCCATTAGTTGTAAATCATTTGTATGCCTTATTTTACATCATTATTGTGTTATGTTTTTTAAAGAATATTCGTCAAACAGATCAGGTTGACAACTTAAAAATAGTCATGTTCAGGAAAATATTCACCAATGCCAATGAAAGAATCAGACTTGGATAAAGTTGATCACCTATTATAACAGGTATATAGTATTGTCATAGCGTTTGTTCCATACAATCATCCATCTTTATTCACTTATCCGGGGTCGGGTCGCGGGGGCAGCAGATCCAGCAGGGGACCCCAAACTTCCCTTAACCTGAGCCACATTAACCAGCTCCGACTGGGGGATCCAGAGGCGCTCCCAGGCCAGGTTGGAGATGTAATCCCTCCACCTTGTCCTGGATCTTCCATAGCTTTTGTTGAACTCTACAATTAGCCTTTCGCCGAGCCCCGCCCCCTTAGTTACTGTTGCTACGTCCGACAAACAAATGGTCAAACACGACCAGTGCGACAGATTGCCATGACGGGAAGAGGTATACCCGTGCGTGTCAGTGACCTTTTTTGGAGCAATACCTCTGCGATATCCTCCAGATCGAGGCAAAAGGGGTTACAGGATGCAGTTGAGGGATATATTCAAAATATAAAAATACGCAATGAAGGAGACACGACTACTATCGAGGTTAATGCTTACCGGTCACTTGATGCATTCTTCTTTAACTACTATATTATGTGCATGTGATTCTTATTTTGTTCTACTGTTTGGTTCACAGTGTTGAGCAAGTTACTTTAACATTAGTAGTAATAGTAATATATTCTATATGCTATGTTCGACTTTGTTGTAAACTGACGAAAAATAAAGTTGGGGAGCTCAAAGACCCAACACAACAGCAGCTAATGTAGCTAGCGTTAGCTAACATGTTAACTAATGTTGGCTAAAGCTAAAGGGCTAGTTAAACTTAGCTTAGAGAGTAGGTTAACATTCTGGCAATGATATTTAACATTCTGGCAATGATATCCATGGTAATCATAACTTTGGTCCAATTTGTGTTCTTACCTCTAGTTAGTAGATCTAGACAACACGGTAACTAGTTAGCTGTTAGCCTTACTTTTGAGCAGACGTATTTATGCTTCCTAATGTTCGACACATTTAACTGGGAGTGGGGCCGTCCACACTGTTTTATCCATTGTAGGCACCGCTCACGTTTTTTTTTCGGCTTTGGGAATGGAAAGAACACAACTCCTCCAGACAATCTCTCAGGGTATCTAGTATCCGATTTACAAACGCCGTGGGCGCATCGCTTCACCATCTTGCTTGGAGTCAATGTTTGTCGGACCTGCTCACATAGTAACGGTTGCTATGATGTGCGATTGGACAATGGCCGTTTTGGGGGAGGGGCCGGCGAAAGGTCAATTGCTGTTGTGCCCAGTTTAATGAATTCCTTTTACCTTCTACTTCACATTCTGCATTATTTTTGAAAGTCATTGCTGTGGCATGTTTTTGGAGTGAGGGGGTTGAAATGCATTAACCATATTAGGTGTGTGCATTTAATTCTCTTCAGCCTTTTTAAGGGGGAGACATGTCCAACAGCATTTATTATTTAGTCTTCTTTGAGAGCACAACAGTGTTTTTGGTGACAGGGGGCAATATCAAAATGGATTCTTTAAGTGCATCTAACCCCTGTTCTCCCTTTGCACACTTCAGGGCATCCTGTCACTGTAGATTTGTTTAAAGAGGCACATGTCCCTTTGTGACAATTATAGCTTCCTCCATTTACTCTTGTTAGTCTATTAGGATCACTGACCACAGTGCTATTCTATGCAACTGATTGTTACTAGAGTTCCCACTTATTCCTTTTAAAGCTAGGGACCCTTTCACATGTCATAGCTAACATTGTTTAACGTTGTGGACATACAGTACAGTGCATTCATTTGTTATATGTATATCTCACCTCATTACAAATAAATATTAGGCTATACCGTAGTCCACCCACAAAACGCAAACACACATACATGTTAATTTTTAAGCAATTTTCCCCCCTTTTTTATACTGCACCTCAAAGGTATATAAGCTATGAATACTTTTGTCTTAACAATAGATCAAATCCCTTAGTGAAAGGTGTTGTACATAGTGACAGACTGAGAATATGACCCAAGGGCAGGCAGCTGTTTGTATGCTACCCACCCAGAGCCAGACAACAGACAGACACAGTTAGCAACTAGCTGGTGAACATAATGCAGCATTTAGCGGCTAAGATTGTGATATTTTTGTTCAGAAGATGGAGACTTAAAACCAAACTAAACAAGTACCCAATATTGAACTTTCATTCACCAGGTGGCCACACACACTCTTCAAAAAAATGCTGTTGTGGTTCTGTGTCTGCTCATTATGAATAGGCAAAAAAATATATTGCGTGCAAGCAAACTTTAATTGGAGACCAATTAGTTTAATTGGTAACCAAGAAGCCAAGACACTGAGAACCCTCAGACACAGATCGTTGTTACTTGTAGGCCTAACTCATAGAAATTCACATTGACATGTTTAAATTCCACACAGGACAAAGTATGGTAGATGAATGAAGAAGAGGTCACATCACCTTGCAATGTTTGAAAATTTGCGTTTCCTGTTTTCTTTTATTGACAATGCATTGTCTCACTTTTTGGGGCTTGCATGCATAGAGATACTTGTCCACAGGCACATCTCTCTCAATGTGACAAATTGCAGCAATTACTCTGATGAAGTTCAAGGATGACACCATTATGATGATGTAATAATGAGCCCAGCCCACCTGACAGGTCCTAATAGGAAAGTGCCGAAGGACATTTGGGTGATGAATGAGTCTCCCTCCTTGTGTATTGCCTTTTTGTCAAAGTCCACTATAACATGGATCTAAATAAACCTTCCCTTTGGGCATCAAAAGTCCAAAAAGCTCAAGTCGGGGAAGGAAAAACCTGTTCTATGCAAAATGTAATATCCTGTCAAGAGCTACCTTTTGTATTTCTAGATCAGATTAAATTTTAAGAGATCTAAACTGTATACTGCCCTTTTAATGCAGTCTGAGTAAAACAGCAATGATACATGGATTTAATTACATATGGGTACATACATCATAATTTTGACCTCATACTAAATTATGACATAGTAAAACTCCTTTTTTAGGATTATCTAATAACAAGTCAAGTCAACCTACAGACCATGGGGAGTTGCATGGAATGAAGTGGACCATACTGTAACTCATATCTTAAAGGGATATTTCACCGCTGGAAAGCTGAATATATATTTAAATTGGGTCACTTATGTAGCAGAAATGTGAAAAAAAATTAAATTGGTGCCTTCTATGCCGAGAAAAGCCAGAAAATGTGTTTTTGGCTCATATGGATGAAAGACACCAAATCCCAGAATGCATTTCGCTTCGCTGCTTTGAGTCCACTCCCAAGCCACGCCTACTGCTTGACAGACAGACAGTGAGGCATTCAACTCAATGTGTTTTATTGTTATTTCAACCATATACACGAAACAACGTTTCTACTGATACAAAGCTGAATGCTAAATCAGTAGAAGTATCCCTTTAATATCAGCACTTAAAAACCTAACAAACTCATAAGCTAGTGCTCGAAATTGAACAGTTTTTCTTTAGACGTGCTACCTGAACATTTACTCACAGCATCCCTGCTTTGACCTACATACACCCACATAATCTTGTTCAGCGATCTCTCTTTCTGTTGCCTGTTTTGTTTCGTTTTTGATCTTCACTTTATCTGAGCATTATTGTGGAAAGTCAATATATATGGGCTTCTGTGGTGGTAGTAGTTGGTTGCCAGGAAATTTATGATACAAGAGCTGAACCTCTAAAGTGTTTACCTTTTACAGAGATCCTCCTAGCAATTGAAATTATATCTCAAGTCCATTAGCCTTAAAGGTTTGCTTGAATTGCGTTAGGAACACTTGAGAACCCCTGCTGTGGAAGGGCCTGCAGGAACAGCTGAGAGTGTGGGCAAGGCAGCTGGTGGCCAACCTCCAGACCCCTCACTGCTGCTCTAATGGCCCTGTCAGCCGCCTTTGCTGTCACATCCGCGTAAAACAATCTCCCAGGGGAGAAGGGACCACGGTAATAAGAGAAAAATAATGTGTGTAAATATTCACCCAAAGGAGAGAGCCGGTGACAGCACATCAAATATGAATGGCCTGTCTACTGGTCCACTAATGTGTTTGTTCATAAGTGAGCACATTAAGACTGGGATGGTGTATGCGGGATGCTGTGAACTGCCTGAGGATTTGTGTTTTATTAGAGTGAGTAATGATTGGACATTGAAGAGATTATGATGTTGTGTTTCATTTGTGGTCTATATCAATCTTAACTTGTGTTTAAGAACTCTCCACTTTGAAACAAAAGTGTTTTTTGGTCCTCTGGCATTGTTAGCTTTATTTTTATCAACTTGCAGTGCTGTGTGGTGGTCCATCACAATAGACATGTAGCCAACTTATTTATTTAGTCAAAGTTGCATGATTGTTGCTTAGTATGTGGTCAAAACCATACATTTTTGAAGTACCGTGAGTTGGTGCAGTAGAGTGGGGATCTCACATCCAGGATATGGAATGGGCTGACTCGTACAGCAAGTCTAAGTTTAAAACCTTCCTGCCAGCACTTGAATGCACCGCTCTGAACACTGGTCAAAGCAGTCAATACACCTAACTGCGTTAACTTACAAGGGTAATGTAATCAATGGGTGCCATCTATCAATTTAAATATAAGGTCAAATGGGGACAATCAGAAAGTAACTGGATGGAATGATCACACAGAGTTTTAGCAGAAAGGTAATTTGGGGGACGGACATTGGAAACTAGCAATAGCTATAAATGCTGTGATGCTGTACATTAGAGATTTGTTGCACAAATGTCTATGTTGTAGCATCTGTCCCTATTCAAATACACATGAAAATGAAAACAAACAAAAAAACTGTCTCTGCATACACTGTCTTTGCATACACAGCTGGTTGCCTGATGCCATATACAAGACTAAATGTCTGGTTTTTCTTTTTTTAATAATATTGTTAAATGGCTTCTTTTTTGGGAGGTCTTAAAAGCTGCATTGCATATTGGTGATTAAAAACAAAACAAAAAAAAGAGCTTATTTGACTGTGAAAGCCAAGTGAAATAGACAATGCATTCCATTGCCTGTTCTGCTTCAATTAGATTTGCATTGCATGTGTGCAAACCACACAAAGAAAGATGGTTAAAAAATAAATAAATAAAATATATATATATATATATATATATTAAAAACACTCCTCTAGGGCTCAGCCTGTGATATACCATATTAGAAAAAGGAAAACGGTGTGGAGTGCAAGGGGTGTTTTAGATCAGGATGTGAGAAAATCTAACCAAAATCATTAAACGCATGGATTTCAGTTTCTGTTTTACCATCGTTAGGTGTTTGACCACCTAAATTGAAGAATACCCCGTATTTGTTATTGAATTATCCTTTCATGGGCATTGAGGTAAATGCCATTCTCATGATCAGTTAGCTATTCTCGCTATACTATTGACAATTCTACCATAATCACATGGTATATTTAAAGAAATTTAAATCAAGCATGCATAAAAAACCTACAAACCTAGGATTGATAGTTTTTAGCAAAGCAGACTTCTACCTGTTTATTCTATTGAATGCAGCATCATATCACTACTCCCCTTGCAGCGGAAAACCGTTGTGCTGTCAGCAGAAACAATTCTTACACCTCATTGCTTCCATCTGTACAGAAACTCTGGCAGTTTGCTTAACATACAGATGCCAGATGCAGGCATTATTGCTGGACAAATCATTGAACAGGTGGAGTAGACCTGTTCAAAGGTTTGTTTGGAAGTTTCTCCCATCATATATCTATGCACTTTCAAAAAGAAGAGGTTTGCTGCACACAGATCTAAAATGAAAATGGCAAAAATGCAAGTTTATTTTTTGTTTTATTTTAGTCAGCATTTTCTTCCAGTTTGCTATATTTAATTTATTCTAATTATGGTAAACAAACATACAAATAAACTGCAATGAGTCTCAAAAAACTCAACTTCAAAGGAGCTATAAATGATTATAATCAACCACCCTAAACTAATAAAAAAATAACATTGAAATCTAAATGTCACAACTGCCCTGACTTTTGACAGATTTTGCAACTTATTATGAAGCTTCAGTTTTTTGTTTAGTATGTGAACACTTCTACCTTAAGTCAAATATTAGAAAATAATAATTATAAAGCAACATTGTTTGTGTAGCAAACTGTATTTGAGACATTTAGGCAACACTGTTTATCACATTCAAGGATGTCAGTCTGCATTTTGTCAGACTGCACTTAAATCACATCAGAGGAAAATGAAAATGTGTGCTTTAGGCCTTGGTGGTTATCTTTGATGCCTTTGAGTCAACACTGTTAAGAATAAGAACAACTGCTGTCCGCTGAGTGAGCACTGCCCCACGGGGGTTTTACTTGATAACGGGGGGACTTTATCTCAGAGTGCAACGTTCATCAGCTGCTTTGACGTGTATTTATTAGGCAACATAGGTTCTTGTTTTTCTTAGTTAAGCTGTATTGAATAAAGTGCACACTATGTTTTGGTGAATCATACACTGATGGATCAAAGGATTATTGTTTAACTCCTTACATTACATGGCAACTATTAAAAATTCTGTTCAGCTAAAGCTCTCCAGGGATGGGGATAGCTTTCATTAAAGTTGCACGATGCACTTGAATGAAACAACGCTGTTATTTGGATTTCTTAACTCTTGAATATAAATGATATGATAAGCACAACAAAACTCCTGACATGTAGTACATCTCCTCTAATTGGAGGCATTTGAAGATGTGACTCTTTTTATCTCCTACTAGTGATTACAAGCATGCTCTGCCCTAATCCATTGACTTTAAAATATCCCTTTAAGAGGGTAAGAAGATGAATGTTTATTGTCAGTAATCCCTGACTGTGATCTACGAGTGCTGCAGTTTCCTCGGTTTCCCCAAAACCTTGTATGCAAACCACCGTTCAGCATGCTGGTGACATTACGCTTTCCTGTTGACATTAATCTCTTTTTTTCCTCAATCGGTGTCAAACAATGTTTTCACCTTCATAAAGTATTCCTTATGTTGACATTGACACCCTCTTAGAGGAGCATCAAGGCTATGTCCGGGTTAGCTGTCACCAAAGTGTAAAGGATGTCATTGTTATCTCTTTATAGCCATAGTAGCCACATGGCTCTGTTACAGAAAATGGCTGAGTGTACTGTACATATTTCACTCCTTTACCAATTAGATGTCGTGATTTATTGAGGCCCATGAGTAACAGTTGTATAAATCACTGCATTTCACATCTTACTCCACCATATAGATAGCAAGAATTTTCAACTCCTCAGCTCTATGCAAACCATAAATCATTCCGCTTCTTTACGCCAGCCAGGGTTGTAGGGTTATCTTCACAGAAAAACTCCAAATGGTTGCTTACTATGTACGACATATTACTATGCAAGATATTTACACTGGAGAACTGTTTAAACAAGGATCACAGTGTTGTTTTAAATCTCATATTTTTCTTAATCCTCCATCTAACCACGATATTAATTTATATATTAATTGTATTTTCAATGGAGCCTTGGCCAGGAGACAAATAGGACAACAAATCACGTAATTTTAAATAAAGTTTATGCCACCTGTAAAAGTTATTTCGGGTCTGTTATGTGCAGGGTTGTTTTTTGAATGTATGCAATATGTACTTAAAACCATATAAAGACATACATTATCTAACTTCTGGAAGTGATTCAAGGACCAAGGAGCAAAATATAGAAAGTAATCTTTCCAGCCTAGCCTTAGACTCTATCTCAAGTGGTGTTTATCATTTGTACCAGTCTTTTTTTTCCAGAGCAGGCTTTCAATCGGTCAAGGACACGTTGGACATTTTGTACAGTCAAGACGTTGATGAACATGTTGACTGCAGGTGGAGATTAACCTACCACCTTCCAATGCTTCGGTGGCATATGTGTCTTCGTGTGTTACGCTTAGTGACAAACTGCATCTGAATGTCAATACTGCAATTACTACCAGCTTTGGGAAGTTCACAACATGCATTCTTTATTAAAACTGTGAAGCAGGTGTATTTAATAATGTGGTTGGTATGGTGATTGTGTGTTGGAGAGCCTCTTTGAATGTGGCACATTGGTATCATTTACAAGGCTGGTGCATTGATTCACCTGCCATTAAGTCAATGCCTAGACTCATTTCTTGATATGGACTTATATTTTGACAGCACATGTGATGGTCAAATGGTGAGGCCTTTGGATCTAAGATGTATTGCTTCGGATCATTTTGTTTAATGGCTAATCTAGGTAGCTGTGGTTAAATGTTATAGTTCTCTTTTAAGACGTACCTACTTATGTACGGCACTTTGTAACTCTGTTTGTGCTATATACATACACTTATTACTGTGCTTCTTAAAAGGGCCAACACATTCTTTTGTGGACATATCCATGGATATATTTGTTTTGCTTCCCTTTTAAACTGAATCTTAAGTAATTGAATGTCTTTAGTTGCAAAGTTTAAAGTTTGAACGCGTCAGCCTGAAATACTGTGTGTATATATATATATATATATATATATATATATATATATATATATATATATATATATATATATAATACAAAAAGCTGGCCTTGATTGTACAGGGTGTGAGCATGTGTTTTCTCAAGGTCATTGAGAATATCAACTTGCCTTTTGAAGTCATTTTCAGATTGACTGGGGCCGGAGCAGGGAATTGGTGCTTTGCCTGATCTGCAGACCCTCTTGAGACACTGCAGTCATCTTCCAGATTGCTGAGGGCATTTAATCAAACCCTCCAAAACTAAATCACAATTGCATATACTCACACACATGCAAACAACTCAATTCTGATTTTATAATGTGAAACACAATAACTACACAATTCTATCACTTGAAAACAATGAAATTACTGACATTTCTTATGCCGCTTGGCAATATGCTAATGCCAACACCTTTATTTGGATTTCAACCAATTTAATTTTGACATCAGATAAGGATAAACAAGGCTCATTAGCATCACTCTAATAAGACCTCTGCCATGACTGTAATTAGCTCAAAAAAGCACTTCTCAGATCTCCCAAGTTACATCAAAAGGGAATCTTTCTCATTTAGAATTCAGAGTCCCATTTAATTTTCCCTTTGTTTACCTTTTCTGAGTAACAGTCTGCTGACTATATAGTGGTTGACAGCTCGCATCCACAAGATTTACATATTTTCCTGCCCCCCTAACTAGTGGTTCTCTACCTTTTTTAGAGGCATGACACACTTTTGCAAGACACAAAATCCCATCCCTCATGATGTACAAAGTGGGGGTGGCACCAAGCTCCTATACCACCTAAAAGTTTAGTTTTAGCTTTCGTCCTAAAAAATAAATCCAACACCAAGTAACAATGGCAAAAACTAGACAAAAATATTTGTCAACACCTGTAAATGACGAAGATGAGACACTGAAGAGAATAAACTCACTGAATAAAACAATAACTTACATTTATTTATTTTATGGAAAGAAAGGTGACCGGAATTAATTTACATTTACTTTCATTAGCATCTCACGACGACAGGGCATTGCTTGCAAAAAGGTGTTTAACTGAACTTAAAAGACTGGTCCAGCTAGCTAAATTGAAAAACCTCTTGAGACAATTTTGTTTGATTTGGTGTGTTAGATGTGCTATCCATGCTAAAGCATGCATTATGTAATTGCTACATGCATTTGATATTCAGGTCTTGTTGATTTTGAATGGCTCCATGCCTGCTAAATGGATCTGCAACCGCCACTTATTTTTAAAACACATCGTTTTATGTAGAAATAAGTTTTGGGCTTGAATAAAATATGTATGATGTGTCGTCTGCATAATAAATGCTGGCATGTGGTTGAAGCTCCCTGCAGTCATCTTAGTTAACCCATGGATTGTGGCAGAGACCTTTGGCATAGATTTATGTATGTTGTGAACTCTAGTTCTAGATGCCCTGCAGTCTGAATTTGAATATAGTTTACCAAATAATACGATAGTCTTTGTGCACTGACAGTGACTAGAGGTAGATGCATTCTTTTAGAATTTTTAGGTAAGCTTAATCACCTCCTTTGGCTGCTTCAGAAGTTGTGAAATAGGCCCTAAATAAATATCCTACTAAATAAAACATATGTCCAACATACCTATACATTATTGTTCCACATGTTTTATCTTTTCACTGTGAGTTGCTGCTGTTTTTATATCTTAAAGCTGCATTGATTGTGATGTGAAGCCTAGAGGAATACAGGATCTTTGAGTGACCCACTCCATTAATGGAGAATTATTCTGTCACTCAAGTCTTTAACTTGCCATAGACATGTCATGGTTTTCAGATGTTGCTCCCAGGGCATACACACTAAAACTGTCACAGAATGATTTGTTGAGAGAGGCCCTTTAAATATGAAGTGCCCCGCAATATTTAAGGGGAGTGGGCCACATCATTCAATGCCATATCAACCAAAGTGCAGGGTTGCAAGACTTGACATTTGTCAGAAGACTATTTTATTATTTCTCTGTGTATTTTTACACATAAGGATTGTTATGTACTTTACCTTGTCAGAATTCATGGCCAGTCTCCCATGTGCTCCCAGTCCTTGTCACAACTGACACCCTCTGTTGACCTCAGGAGTGTACACATATGTTTCCAATGCATACAGATTTGTCAGCTGCTTGTTCTCACCTGCCAGTAAGGAGCTTCACTGGGTGTCACACATGTGGGGGTTTGCGAAAGGAATAAGGTCCCTCACTGATATTTGTCTGCGACCACTTCCAGCTGTGTTTGACGGGGCACCTGGCCAAGCCAGAGGCAGTACAACAAACCTGGGATGCTGATGTACTGTTTTTCCACTGGCTACCTAGGAAAGTTTTTGCAACTGACAATTATTTTCATTATTGATTAATCTGCAGATTACTTTCTTGTTTAATTGCTTGGTCTGTAAAATTTTAGGAAATAGTGAAGAATACATGTTTCCTAAAGCTTGTTCTGCACTGTAAAAAAAAAAAAAATAATCGTAAAAAAACGGTAAAAGTCTGGCAGCAAAGTTGAAAACTTCTGTTTTAATACGAATTCAATACAATACAAATTCTTTGGTAAATTCACAAGATTATCCAATCCATCCACAAGAACTCCATGTCAAAGTACAGATTTCTGAATGTCAAATAACTTTCAATTAACCTCCTTTAGGCGTTTATTTTATGATTATCCAATCTATTTACAGTAAATTCCTGTTTTACTGTATAAAAAAGAATATAATGGGATAATACCTTGCATAAACCTAATAATAATAGTCATTACTTTATATAAACAATATTTGAGAGTATTTACAAGCAACTCTCCAATATATCTACATACTTTTACCATTAATGTATGGTGTTTACTTTAAATAAACATTGTTTCATAGTAATCTAGAAGCAAATATCCAGTATATTTAAATACCTTTACCATTATTATGAGGTTTACTATATATAAACATTGTTTTTTACTCTAACACACAGTATGTATGAGACCACATTGAATGAGCTAAAATGAAAGATCAAAGAAAACGGTATGAAAACAGCAGTTTTCATTCAAATTATATAATTTTAAGGTATTCTGCAATATTTTTCAGTGTTTGTACAGATTTATACATTTGTTTAACATTCTAAATGTGTTATGATTATAATTCTTTTTAATTTTACAATAGTTGGACTGTGAAAATACAGAAAATGTACAGTAAATATCTGTATTTTAAAAAGGAGGTCTTTGTAGAATAACGTAAGGTTTTTGATTGTCATTTCACGGTGCTTGGCAACTTTTTTTTTCAGTGCGTCCAATCAACAGTCCAATACCCTTTGTCATAGAGTAGAATTGAATGAGATGAAAGACACAATTACTATGTGGTGCAAGTATATAATCTATACCCATATTGAATAATGCCCTATTTTTCGTTCCATTTCCAGTGTGGTAAATTCAATCTGATTTAATGACGTTACTAATATCTCCTATTACTCCCTCTATATTCACCACTCAAATTATCTTTTCAAGGGGTTGGGTCAGAATAAAAAAAAGTACGCATTTGTCAGGCCAGGTGTGGAAAAAAAATAATAAATTGTCCTATGCAAGGCGCCAATAAAGACTATTTGAGCCCTGACCAAAGCAACTTGAGTCATACATACATACATACATACATACAACCAACACTGAAATGAACAACAAACATTGTACTAGATGTTATCCCAAATGTAAAGATAATGTATTGGCAGATTTTTTTTTTTTTAGTTTGGACAACACTCACAGCTTTTTGGTTGTTAAAAACAAAAGTAAGAAAATGCCTCATCTGACATTTAGCCTAGGGTGTTAACCAAAAAGCATTTGAGAGACTGAAAGTGAAAGACGGTGATTGTCTCATAGGAAAAACATTGAGCTTTTGGGCATCATTTTAAATGTCAGGTCTGAATCCAAAATAAGCACAAAACATGCGAATCTGAAATGCTGAAAAATACTTATACCAAAACCGGAATCAAATGATTTGTCATTAGACTTTTTATTTGATCTTGGTTATGTATTCCACTAGAGTTTGAGCTACCTACAGCAAATAATGATGTAATTTATGCTTCATGCCCAGCTCTTCAAGGTTACACTTGTTCAGACAATCAAGCAAATAAAGTAGAACTAAATGAAAGCAGGAAAGGTGATCCCTGCAGCCATTGTCACAGCATTGAAATTACAGCTAATTTCACAGCATTGTTTTTAATGAGTGAATGCTAAAAGTACCATAACACCCAAAAGGTATCAAGTATTAATTTATAGGCCTACATTATCTGAAGTGGTGTAAGACTGTTTGCTGTCCTGGCTCCTAAATGGTGGAATGAGCTCCCCATTGACATCAGGAGGGCCGGAAGCCTATACACATCTTCCGCCGCAGGCTAACACATCTCTTCCAACCTTGGCCTTGGTTAATAATAAAAAACAAAAGAAAAAAAGAAATGTACAGTTGCACTTTCATTTGGCTCCTTGTAGTTTGGCTTATTTAGAGCTAATGTACTTCCACTTACTACTTGTTGTCTGGAGTTTGTACCTTCAAGGTTGAAAGAACCTAATTAGAAGTCGCTTTGGATAACAGTGTCAGCTAAATGACATGTAATGTAATGGAAGAAATATTTAGATCCTTTACTTAAGTAAAAGTACTAATACCACACTGTACAAATACTGTTACAAGTACAAGTCCTGCATTGAAAATGTTACTTAAGCAAAAGTACAAGTTTTATCACAAAAATGTACTTTTAAGTATTTCAAGTAAAAGTACTCAATGCAGAGAAATCCTCACAATTTAAAAACTGTAAACGCTCAGAAGAGTTATGTTTAATCGTCTAATCATTTCAGCTGGCTTTTATATTGTTGGGTAGTTTAATTAAGTGGTGGGCAATATATCGATATATCAATATCGTGATATGAGACTAGATATCATCTTAGATTTTGGATATCGTAATATCGTGACATGACATAAGTGTCTTTTACTGGTTTTAAAGGCTGCATTACAGTAAAGTGATGTACTTTTCTGAACTTACCAGACTGTTCTAGCTGTTCTATTATTTACCTTTTCCCCACTTAGACATTATGTCCACATTACTGATGAGTATTTATCTAAAATCTAAGTCTGAAGATATTTTGTTAAAGCACCAATTGTCAACCCTAGAATATCGCCGCAATATCGATATCGAGGTATTTGGTCAAGAATATCGTGATATCTGATTTTCTCCCTATCGCCCAGCCCTAGTTTAATTCATAATAACACATTTTATTTTATGAACTGCATTCGGTTTGAGTGCAAATAACTTGTAAAGTAACTAGTAACCAAATCTTTCAGATGAATGTAGTGGAGTAAAAAGTACAATATTTCTCTCTGAAATGTAGTGGAGTAGGAGTAGAAAGTGCCAGGAAAAGGAAAAACTCAAGTCAAGTAACTCAAATTTTTACTTAAGTATGGTACTTGAATATATGTACTTAGTTTCATTCCACCACTAATTATGTTTGTGTTCAATGAGGATAACCCTTCTGTGTTGACAGAGCTGAACTAAGAAAATCCAATGTATTTGGGAGAGAGAAAAGAGAAATATGTGCCAAAGGTGGAAAATACCAAAACATGGATACCTTGTAGAATCACATTCAAGTACATAATGTATGATTACAGGATATAGGCTTAGGCTAATGTCGATTACATGATTGAATAATTAAAATTTCAAGCAAATCTAATACTGCACATTTTTATGTAAAGCCCACTATATTGTGCAACATGCGCGGATACAATGTTAAAAAAGAACAAAACAACAGATCACATAGATTGTAATTGCTGTTTGGACACGGAGACAAAGAGATTAAAGGATTCCCTAGGTTTTACCTTTTTTTGAAATTACAACAAAAGTATCATCCAAGTAAATACTGTAATCCAAATTTGAACACATTTTTAATAGATCAATACAAGTTTAAGTCATGATCCTCTTCTTGAATGTTCATACACATAATTTGTTCTCATTATTAATTTATTTTGCTGTTAATCTGCATTCTAGACTACATGCAGATACACAACTCCTTGTGTTTAATGTCATCTAATCTGTATATGTTGGCACACTGATGGGGCTTCATTATCTCTTTTTAATGTTTTTCCAAAATACAAGCACAAACCCAAATCATAACGCTGTATGATATAAAGTCATTTGCAACTGCCACTGACAATATGCCAATGTTGAAAGCTGCTGCACTGTAATGTATTAGTAGCCAGCAGGGAGCATGGGGGTGTTATTTGTGGCTTGTGACTTGCTCTCAATCTAAGGCAACCCCCGAGAAATGTTGGCAAGAGCATGTGGTCTAATACAAAAAACTGTCAAAATGCTAACAGGCCTGGCACACTGTTTTGCCTTGGAGGCAGAATTATTCATATTCTCCAGTTAAACATGAACATATGAGTCTTCCCCAACCAAATCGTAATGTCCTTACTCAAGCTGAAACGATGACTAAGAATATAAAAAAAGATCAGCTCAGTCATCTTGAGATAGAGAGGTGGGAAATGATTACTTTAGAGCAGGGGTCTAAAACATTTTTTAGGTGAAGGGCCCCTTAGCTGAAAGAGAGATGGAGCAGGGACCCCCTACTACATAGCTATATTGTATACAATGTAGTTGCATATTAAACTGGACCTACAATAATGTGTAGGGCGGCCTAAAGCCTTTATACATACCTTGTTATGGTGCATACAGTGTTAAAATGTGGCACAGTAAAATTTAAGCTGAACTGTATCTGTGGATGGCTACCTAATGTCAACCTTACCTGTAGGCCAGTAAACCCATCATCAATGGTGTGTGCATAATTTGTTTTAATCTTTACTAATATGTTGGATTCATGTTAATGTATTTCACACATATTTAAAATAAATAAACCATTGAACAATAATTTGGCAGCCTTCCTGCAGCTACTCTGAGGAACCCCTAGGGGTCCCGGACCCCCTGTTGAATATCTCTGCTTTAGAGTATATGGCGGCATACTGATTGGCAAAAACATGTATACATAATGTGGTTTCCAAGCCAAATGAAGACTAAATTGCTCTAATGGTTTACTGCCATCAAGTGTTCTAATATGCTCTTGACATTTTAAAAGGGGCCATCACACATTGAGCTGTTTTGATAATCACTCATTTCAAACACCGCAGTTGTCAATCTGTGTAAACATGTTTTATATGCTGTTCATTTAATATTTTCAGTAGGAAAGGCAAATGTCAAATCCAGCGGTAAAGCTGACCCTTAGCTGGAGTAAGGGGTAATGGTTAAATGGGGGGCTCATCTGTGCTGCTTCACGTTGGTTAAATGCTTCACCGAAGTGCCTATGATTAGCCACTGCTGAGCTGTACAACCCAGTGCTGGAAAAATCAATAATACATTATTTATTTTCTTTGTCTCTAATTCAACTGGGATAAAAATCAATAAATAACTACTGATTGCAATAAGTGCGGCTTCCAATTGCCTTGATTCATCCTTATTGTTCTATATACAGTAAGTTTATATATATATATATATATATATATAGTATCTTTTTTTTTAATGTCTGCATTGGTAAACGTTTCACACATTTACTTGCTACCTTTTAGCAACTGTAAGGATTTCCCTTTTGAATACAAACATTTTAAATTGGAGACTGTAGATTTTTACGGCCGTGCTATTGGTGTATGGAGTGAGTTTTATTTTTAAATGATCATATTGCTATTAGTTGTCATCATTATGGGTTTTAAAGCCCATGGTATTGTAAGATAAAACTTTGACAATGTCTATAGGGTTTGTGACATTAACTTTACAATAATTAGTAAAAAAACAAAAGGTTGAGTATATGAAGGAAATGGCAACCAACATCACACCATCCATGTATCAGATGGGTTTTTTTTCCATGCAAGGGGATTGGCTGTATGCTGACTTTGATGTCATTCAATTAAATTGTATTCATAGTATCAAATCATAACAAGAGTTATCTCAAGCCACTTTACAGATAGAGTAGGTCTAGACCACACTCTATAATTTACAAAGACCCAACACCCTTCAGTCACACTATTAAGTGAACTGATTATAATTGAATTACCTTCAAATACAAGTCCTGCCTTGGCACTGGTTTCTCTGGAGAACATGCAATGAGTGAATTATAAATCTGCCTGTAGAAGAAGAGGTCCAGTGGTAATATTACATTTCAGTTTAAGTCTTTGGGATAATGAGCTTAGGTTTAAGAGCAACGAGCAAACCAGTACCGGAGTGACAGTACTGGAAGGAGCTGAGGAACTCCAGGGATACAACTTCTTAAATCCTTGTCTCTTTTATGTCAGAACTTTACGCACACTTGAAGTAGATACAAGCATTGAAGCAGAAAGGCATTTAAATGGAACATTAGCAATTTATCACACTTCTCTTTAGTTAAACTCACTGAAGTTTTAAATAAGAAATGGCAGCTACACAGTGCACTGTGTCTCCGAGGTACATCATTTAAATACTTATTTTTTGGAGCCAACTAAAATATATTGTGTTTTAATATCTAGGCAAACTTTTAATGGACTAGTTGACTAAACAACAACATTCTAGGAGCACTTAGGAGGTCAATTACTAACATATTCTATCTCTTAATTTGTAGGATTATTGCGAAAAGCATCTGTCCTGCACTGGATTTACACACCAGGGGTGCTGTAGCTAGTCCTAGCTAGTCCTACTATTTTACATCTTTTCATTGTACATGCACAGTAGACCAAGTCCTTAACATTCCTGAAAACATAACAGGACATGTAGAGCACATGTGTCAAACTCACGGCCCGCGGGCCAAATGCGGCCCTTCACAAATGCTGATCCGGCCCGCATATCAATTTTAGGTCCACAGTACATTCTGGCCCTGGCTAGTTGAGCACCAAACCAAAAAGATGGAAAACTTTTTTCAAACTCCAAATGACGCGACTCTCAGAGCAGAATATGGCAGATTTACCGACTTTGAGACTCAGAAACTCCCCCAGAACCAGAGAGTATTTTAATATTCAGGAGATGAAACAGGCTGTTTGCATGATTTGCTGAACTCTGCGATGGCTAAAGAACTCTTTGCTGACTTTCTAGGAGTTTATGTCAAACGAAGTGCGACAAAGTTGAAAAGAGCGACAAAAAAGCAACAAAACGATGCAAAAAACAAAAGAAAATTGATTAAAACGCCTGAAAAAGCCACAAAAATGACCAAAAAGGCGACATGCAGTAATACAGTCAAATATATTTGACTTTTTTGGATGTATGCATGTGAATTTAACTCTCCGTCTGGCCCTTGATGTGATTCTCTTTTCCAGTGTGGCCCTACATGAGAATGAGTTTGACACCCCTGATGTAGAGGATCAATTATATTTATGATTTCACATTTATCATAATATTCTTTAAATATATACTTTTTATAACCTTAGGAGAATATACACAATCATCATTTAGTTTTTGATCGTAATAGCTTTTAATCAAATGGAAAGACAAATATAATGCACATATGCTCACTCATCCCTCTATCAACTAGTGCCATCACTTTAAAACACATCGATGCGTAACATCCAGCATAACTGCTGAGGTGAAATGCTGCACTGAAAGTCTTTTACACAATATTTATTGCAGAAATTGGTTTCCCTGTACCCTGGGAAAAAGCAAACACTGCTCCGTCCTCAAACTGACGTGTAATTTCTGACTAAATCAGCAGATGATAAGAGATACTATTGTAAGTATTATACTTTTTGAGGACATCTGTATCTTTTTATAAACACGTTTCCTCTAATGCTTCTTATTTTTTTGGGATTTTCTTTGCTATTCTTTCCCTTCGTTGTCTTGCTAAATCCAATGTTTTACCATGCCTTCAGTAGTTCACGCGTGCTATTGTTTTCAGGCAGCTAGACTGAGGGCTAATCTCCGAGTATCTCTTCCTAACAAATCATTTTTCCATTTGCTTTTCTCCCTGAGTGGCTGGTACTGTACAACTTTTTTGCATTTTGTAAGAAATGCCAGAGGACTTCTCCATTGGAAAGCACTGGGTGTTGAGATTAGTGAGCTTTTCTGAACTGGTTTCAGGCTGAATGTTTTTTTTTTTAATCAATTAAAAATTGATAGACACAACAAAAGAAATATCTCTACTTCCAAATACCATTATTGCTTAAAGGGATACTTCGCCGATTTAGCATTCAGCTTTGTATCAGTAGAAACCCAGTAGTTTTTCTGAATGACTGTGCTTCCCTCCCTCATGTCCCCCTGAGACAGGAGATCTCTGCATTGGGGGTATGGAAAAAGTTCCTCCAATGACGTAAAATGACGTTTTTTGGGTCATTGGAGGAACTTTTGGCCAGAGGCAAAGGACTACAGCCAGTAGTAGGAACTACTTCCGCATGTTTCCAACCTGCCCATAGGGGGTTGGACTGCCGAGTCTGGCCGAGGTATTCCCATAGACATATAAGAAATGGACCAACACATCCCGTTGCTCTGGACGGAGACCAGTGAAGTCTATTAGAAGCACTTTTCCGGTGATAGCTGAGCGCTACTGCGCAGCTGCAAACTGAGCTTCCCGCCGTAGATGTGACGTGAGCAACGTGTCTGAACGTTGTAAGTCTTCTGGTAGCTGTGCCAAGAGAAATCTCAATCATTCCCAATCTTGCAGAGACGGAGAGCGTAGGTATATGTAAGGAGATAACATAGGCACAGGCTAATTATTGCTAACTAAAATGCTAGTTAACATTAGTAATTAAACTAAACAGCTAATGTACATCACAACTGCCTGCGAGCTTCTCCTGTGCTGTACGGTAAGTCATCTACTATGCGACAGTAAGTCGCGTGGTTATGACGCACTCGTTAGCCTATCTTTACAAAAATGTCTGCTACACAGCCATAACGTGAGGTACAAGGTAACGGAGCCTTTTATACATTGTCGTGTTTCTTTAGAAATAAACAATGGACAAATGAAGTCTTTAAATGCTTCAGATGTAAAGTTATTCGCTGTCAAAGTGACGCCAAAATGAATGGCAGTCAATGGGATGCTAACAGGGGTGATGGCTTATTAGCGTCAAAATGTCTGTGGAGAGAAGCTTGCCCCCTTGGGTATTCCGAATGTAAACGACTGTCAGCCATCTTGAAGCTTCGCTAAACAGGCTCTCTCTTTCAGCAGCAAACTTTTACAACAATTATGTGCATTCAAACTACCGCACGTGTACCACCGGGATACATTGAGACAGATCGGAGAATGTGCAGGAAACGTTATTACAGACGGAATACTCGGCACACTACGTGAGTTTCGCCTGCTACAGAGACCAGCTGCACCTCAGCCGATGCCACTAACCGGGGTAAGGGACATCCAGAGCGGGCTAATGCTATCCGGCCACCTGTCCCATAAATCCTGCTTGCAAGTGTCTGCTCATTAAACAACAAACTGGACTACATCCAACTTCAACGAAACTTCAAACGTGAGTTCAGAGACTGCTGTGTTTTTGTTTTTGTGGAAACATGGCTGAACAACAAAAAGTTGTACAGTACCAGACTGTCCAGCTACCAGGCCTGCTAGCCCTCCGAGCTAGAGATGCTCTGTCGCCGGGTAAAAGAGATGGGCTGTGTGAACGCGGAGTGGTGAAGAAATGTGGTGATTTGTATCCATTTAAATGCTAACTGCCTGTGGAGTTTGACTGTTAAATGCCGACCATTCTACATTCCACGCTAATTCACGGCTGTGTTTATACTCGGTGTTTACAGCCCACCAAGTGCTAATGCTAGTATGCGTTAGCTGAACTTTACTTTAACTTTACTTCTCGGCCTAGAAGGCACTAATTTAAAAAAAAAAATGCACGTTTCTACTACATAAGTGACCCAATTTAAAGATATATTCAGCTTTCCAGCAGTGAAATATGCCTTTAAATATGACAAGACCTTGCTGAAACGTCAAGAGACAAAGGGTTTTGTAGATATCTAAGGCAGTGGCAGAGTATTTAAGTAGTTACAGGCAACTATTGCTCCCACTGACATAGTGTCCCTCTGGGAAACGCAGTGATAAAAACACAGCATTTCATCTTCCAACCTTATCCAGAAACTAATGATATTCTAATTCAGTTTAACACCAGAAGAGAAACGGCAACAACAAGAACCATGGGAACTCAGAGGAACGTACCTATGTTAATGAAGCAACTTCAGAGTCTTTTCAATAGAGACCACTAATGAGACATGGATTGGCAGAGGCGATTGTTATTCGTTTGAAATGCAAATTAAATGTAGAAGTGAAATTACACTTCAGTCACACGGCAATACCAAGACACCATAGTGAAGACTCTGCTAATATGAATGCAGCCACAAGAGGAAGGCTTAAAGTTAAAGAACAACAAATTCAACCATATTTTTTGCTACTATGGGCAGGGGGATTTGTGATTGTTTCAAAAGGCAGTGACAAAGTTCAAATCAGCGGCAGATAAGCTCCTTTGAAAGACTAGATCTTAAGTTTAAATTGGGTGGTTGGTGGGTCACTAAGAAGTGATTCATATTCATGCTGCATTGAGATAAACACTAAAGAGATCACAGCCCAATCTATTCCTTTAAAAGTGAATTCATTATGGTGTTGGAACAGACACACCTGGCATGTGTTCATCAGCGTTTAGCTGCCTAGGCATACATTGCCTCTTTAGACATTTAGTTTTAGTGTTAGTTTATCAATGTAGCAATGCTGTATGTGATATAGCAGATACATGCATACACATGACCAGTCCAATAAGTAGGCTAGTTTTAACAGCATACTGCACAGCTTATTGATTTTACATTTAAACCTGTTTTAAGCCAAAAAAGTACTTATTTTAACAAAATAACTTTTTTTAAAATCTTTTTAAAGAGAAGTTTGCTGTGTTGGTTCCCTAACTCGAGGGTTCTGCCAAGACCCCCAGGTTAGGGAACCAACACACTATATATTACACTAATACCCGTTTTCCAAAATTAAAGTGGATGTGCAGGTTTTTTTTTTAAATGCAGTGAAACTCTTTGCAAATGGGAGACATTTTGTGTTCTTTAAAAAAGAGTGCATTGTTGTAAATGTGAGATACATTATATACTTACACTATAACCATTTTGGCACACTGGACCCGCAGCCATGTGTATATATTAAGTATGTTCTACAATGTGTAGTTCATTGGCTTAAGAATGTGAACAGCGACCTCTTTGTAATGGTAGACATAAGAACATAAATTCCATAGCTGCTTCCTGTTTGACTTGGTTGTTTAGTTTTTCTGATATTTTTAAAAGAAAATTTGGAAAATGTTTTGATAGTTTCACATTACAATCACTGTTAGAAAGCATTTCAAATCAAATTAAAAGGTTACAAAATACAATGAGCTCCAAAGCAATTCATCTGCTTTTGTGTTTGACATTTGCTCTGAAAATTAAAAGCTTATTGAAAATGTATTGTAGTTAAGAGGACATGGTCAGACAATTTTGTCTGCCATAGTTTTAAATGCTACTTGAGATAAGGGAAGATGAGATGAACTATTGATCCTTGTGGAAAAAATGGGTCATTGCAAGAACAAACAGTGCATTAGATTTGGGAACAAACACAAAAGCCATATTGAATGGGAATGAAAAGTAATAAAAACTTATTGATAAATGAAGTGGAAGGATTGAACATTGGCTATAATTTGATGCTTCCCTGAGGAGTGGACATACACTACAGATAATGTCACATGAGGAGGAGCATGGCAGCTAAAAGAGCCTGGGCACTGTGAAGTGTGCCAGTGTTTTCTGGCGAGCCTATTAAAACCAGTATCAGTGAGGCTCAACAGGATACAGAGGTCAAGCCATCTCTGCTGCCGCTTCCCCAGTAGGAAGCACTCTGTGAATTAGCCCAATGAATGGTCTCCAGGGACATCCTCCATGATTGCAAGAGAAAGAGGGAGTGTGCAAAGACAGACACAGCATGTGAGCATGAAACAATGATTAAAGCACAAGAAAGCTACAGAGATGTTTTTCTCACTGATGCACTCTCTCTGTAAGCATACACTGGGGGAAAGGTTGAGAGAGTTAATAGATGGCAACACCATCCCGATAAGAAATGACAGCCTTGCCTGCTTATAAATATTAGCTAGCTAGCTGTCCTCTTAGATGATGTGAGTGTGTTCAATCAGGCTTCAGTAATAATCATCATGCACCAGTCCCGTGTGTATTTGTAGCATATATATGATATATATCCATTTTGTGTGCGATCCATCTGGCGTTGGAGAGTAGTATTCTCTGCTGCGGGGATCATTGTGGTAGTTTCCGACCGGCGGCCGTGCTTCTGCTTCCTGCCCGCCGTCCTCGCTTGCCGAGGCAGACAACAATCACGAGAGTGCCCGCTGGTCTGGAGGATGTCCTCCTCTGGACCGGTGATGCCTTCGCGGCACAACACCCACACAAACACCACCAGTTGCCCAAAATGCGTGATCTTGGAGCAGCTGCTTCATCTGCCTGTTGCCCCTCTGCCTGTCTCGTTCTTTCCAACTCTAACTGTTTTTGCTATAGACAGGTCTAGCATAGTTATATCTAGCAAGATTAACGTAAAAAATTGTCCAGAGTTCTCCTTTAAGAAGTACTGCTAGGCAGATTATGTTCCCTTCGGACAGGGCCAGGCTAGCTGCATTCCCCGTGTATCCAGTCTTAATACAAAGCTGAGCTAACCAGTTACTGACTGTAGCTTCATATATAACGGGCAGGTAAGAGCGCTAATTTCTGACAAGAAAGCAAATCCGCCTGTTTTCCAAAATGTCAGACTATTCCTTTAAACTTGTCTGCTTGAAAGCAGACTTCACAAGGTTACACTTTAAGACAAGTATAGTTTAATTTGATGGTTGAAAGAAGATCATTAATGCTGATGTGATCAAGATGAGACGTTCATGTTCTTGCCAAATGTCTCTTGGGCTGAGAAGTGAACTAAAACTGTTTGGCAGAAATCGACAATAAAGACATTACCGATACAGTTTGAGCACCGGGCTTAGTTGGGGCAACAGCTTATCAGGCTCTAACGGTTTTACATCTATACTCCGTGAACTCTAGAAAACCTCATTGTTTCTAAACTTAATCTTGTCAGTTGACTTGCAGATAAAATGGCAAGGGAATCCCATCCCCAATTGGGGATAAACACAGTTAAGTGTTCCAGAAGTACTGCTTGTCCTCTCAGGAGACAGGAATGGTGCAGCAATGGATGCGCCAGAGCTTGTGACACCACACATCTCTGTTCGGTTGTCGTAACAAGAAGAAGCAGCTACCTGCCATTTTAATTGCATTTCTCACTTTTGACTAATCACGGCGGACACAGTGGCCCTGTGGGCAGCCAGCCAGCCAGCTGGAGCAGAAGGACACTGTGTCAAATTTATTCCCTGGCAACAAAAACCACTGCAACAACAGAAAACTGCCCCTCCTATGTAAAATCTCAATTTTATCTTGAGGGTTCATTGTGATTCAATTTTCAGACGTGTCTTTTTTAGTACACGTTTACAAAAGTGTGGAAGCAACAAGGGAACTCTTTTTTTTTTTTTTTAGATTATCCAATATTGATTTTATTTACTTTACTGTAGTAATTATATATTATAATATTAATATAATATATATATATATAATTATAATAGAAAACGCAAAAAACAGTATCTAAATAAACAATTACATAATCAAGTTAAAAAGTAAGGTAACACTTTACTTGACGGTAACATAGAATGACACGGTCATCAACACATGACACTGACATGAACACATGACACTGACATGAACACATGACACTGTCATGACACAGTCATGACACATGAACTAACTCTAACTCTAACCACAACCATAACTTGTCATGACAAAAACCGAATGACACTTACTAAACTTTAAGACTTGTTTGTTTATGACACGTTCATGACAGTGTCATGTCACTCTTATGTAGATACCTTCAAGTAAAGTGTTACCAATACTAATTGCATTGTGTCAGAGGGACGTTAATTCAAAATAATGTTTGGTACTTGGTTCTGACAACATTTTCAAACAAATGAGAAAGTATCATAGACTTGAAGCAACAGCTCTCACACAAGTCTGAACATCATGCTAAACACTTGAACACTTTGGATTGTATTGCATCATACTGTAAGGTGTTTTGTTCCCTTATATTTCTCAATTTGAAGTAAATTAAATGGAGTCAATGAGGGATAAATGTTTTAATTAAAGAGTAAAATGTTAATGTGGTTCATAACAGACATTTGGCCATTTTGAAGTTCAGGGAAGACACTATGGTGTTTTTGTTTTCATCTTTGTTTTTTGGGGGGGTTATTTTCATGGGTTGTACACCCAAATGGAATTGAAGACTTGATTTGAACTTACCCTTTTCTCTGGATCTTCTTTGAGAGACCATAACAGCCATGGAAAAAGGTTTATATTAGCATTTCTGTGGTCAGTAGTCAATAATCAACACAGTTATTCAATTGAGTGAAGCCATTATCTCTCCCAGTGAAAGAGCCAGAGGAGAGACCTATTTTTCTGTATCAGGCAATCTAAAGGCCCCTAGCCATGGCATTAAAACAAAAAGAAACGTCCATCTGAATCAATGTTTTCTGACATCTGTGTCCGTAGAGTGCTCCATGCCGCTGTATGTATTAATGGAGTTTGTCTGCCTCACAGCACTTTTCATTTTCCAGCTGTGATTGTCACATACTAGTGTTGCTGTCTGTTTGCGATGTGCTGATAGGACAGAAATGAGATAGATATCTCCCAACTGCACGCCTTAGAGGCCGACCCACACAGCAGCTAAAAAGGGCTCACCCTTGCCACCTCCATAAATGCTGGCTTTGCAGAGGCATCATGGGTGGAGTAATCTCTATGCTGAAAAACAAAATGCCCACATGTGCCAGATCTCCTCATAGAAAGGATAGCACACGCAGTGGTAGCAAGTGAGCACATCTCTTTAGGGTGTAATTACATTCTCTTCTGTTCTTGGGCTATCTATAGAGCAATTATGTTTCCAAACAAAACACTGCTATTGCAGTATTGTGTGCAGACTGCTGTCCTCAGAGATGATACAGCAGCTTACAGTAAATTAATTGGTTGGACGGACCATGGAGGGGAGATGTGTCTAATGTGTGTAAAACACTAGGTATTTTTGTTGTTTTGGTAATTAATCTTCTAGGAATTTTCTTGCCAGTTATTTTTCTGCCCCTCATTATTCTGCCAACCCAAGGTCACGCTAACGAACCGCTAAGTGACTCACCGTTAGCCAGTCCCTCCACTTAACAGTCAACTCATCATGAGTTTCAAGTTACCATTAGTATTCCACAACCGAGCCTTAATCCGGTGGGTGGCGTTTTACTCTATTGCCTTTACAGCCTCTTCTGGCCTCAAGTGATATTTGTGGTGTGACATTGAGAGCCAGACACTGTTTTTTTCTGTTAAAAAAAAAAAAAAAAAAAAAAAAAAAAAAAAAATAGTGTGTGTGTATATATATATATATATATATATATATATATATATATATAATTATAATATATAGCCTATATAATATAATTATACACCATAGTAATGTCTTCATTGGAAATATGTTGTTATATTACCATTTCTACAGTTGCTGAATTTTCAAAGCAGCCAAAACATTACTTTAAACACATTCTGAAACAAAGAACTGCTTACTGCAGCGATTTTACTCTCTAATTTATCTGAAATGAGAGTGTAGGTGTAGGTGGGTCTTGAATTCACTTTGATCTTGTTGAGTACGTCAGTGATGCACACTGGCAGCACTTTCATAATTAAAACCTCAGATTCAAGCAAAGTGCTGCCTAGAAATATAATCTAAACAAACACTCTGCAGTTCTCCACACAATTGTTCAATCTATTAGGAGTTGCTGTTGTTCAAAGAGTTGAAGTGGCAGCAGGGACAGCAGGTCAGCACATGGCTAAGCTGTCACACTGCTCACGACTCAAAAACCCGAGGGCACAGTAATATGTGCCACTTCCTGTTCTGAGGTCAGCTTCCTGTTTAAATGCACAGTTCACACATCAGATTAACATGACCTTGTTGGTTTAATTTTTTACCCTTAAACTTTGAGAAAACATTGTTGATTCGTATTTGAATCACGATTCAAGCTCTACAGATTCAAAATCGATTTAATAGAATTCCAAAAATCATGTGTTTTCTTTTAAATTGTATGTCTACTGCAATCACATGATAGATCCGTTATTAATCCCCAAGGGGAAATTCAAGGTCCCAGTAGCTTACAGACATCACACACAACATTCACATACATCATAAACAGGATGATAAAATACCAAATAAATCCACATGAATAATATGGACAATAAAAGAAAATATACTAAATAAACTAAATAAAAAATCCACATGAATGTACTAAGGGATGTATAAGATCTCTCTCTCTCTCTCTCTCTCTCTCTATATATATATATATATATCTATATATATATATATATATATATATATATATATATATATACACACACACACACACACACACACACACACACACACACACACACACACACACACACACACACACACACACATACATTGTTTTTTTTAATCGAAAATCGATATTGAATTGAATCACGAGCCTAAAAATTGGAATCGAATCATGACATTTTCTGAATCGTACACCCCCACTGCACACTGTACCAGATGTTTGGGTATAGATGTGCAACATTGAAAAAAGGATTGCAAAAAAGGACAAGAAGTGGACATCAAAGAGTGAACAACATTGTATTTTAAACAGAGAATGAATAATTTGTTTGATACATTATAAAACTAACCTGAGTATTATACAGTACATGCTAATGCAAGTACAGGTGCAAGGTCGAGAGAAGTTGTCTACACAACTTAGGATATGCTTCAGTTTTAACCAGTGCATCTAATAGCTTGTGAAGCGTCTCATGTTAAACTAGTGCATTGCCCAAGTAGCTGTATATTTTTCTGACTTATGCTCGTAACCGTCTTTTGTGTTGGACTGTCAGCGGTGACAACACGTAGCGTTGAAGGCACTGGCAGCTGGTTGTGTCTGGCCATGGTTTTAATTCGAATCGGTCAAATCTAGGATTTATTTGTTGACTTAAGGTGCTTATCAAAGCAGGGATTTCCAACCAAGTGCAGTAAATTTGAATATTTCTTTGCCGTATCTATTCTTAAAGATAAGGACATCAGCTCTCCTTAGTATTTTTTCATGACTTCAGCCATAGGAGAACAGAGCACATCGCACAGCCGGAACATTTCGGTCAGGAACTGGCCCAAGGACAGAGAGGGCACATGTGGCTCTAGAGGCGAGGGTTGTCACCACTCTACCACCAGGGAACTTTGTCAGTGCACATAAATCAGTCAGATTTAGTCATGAATGTAATTTGGTGCATAGTTGCATTAAGGTTTGTATTAGTAAAGGATTCTAAACGAGTTTCCAGAAAGAATGAGTTATATTCTTGTTTGCTAGAAAAACCTTTCTTTTATAATCTATATAAGACCATATTGATGTAGTAGAAATCCACATTGGCCTGTATATACTGTATGTCATGTACGCTATATTTGTTATCTATTTGCAATATTTATTATGAAAAAAAGGTATTGTGATATGTTGTGACTGTCGGATTAGGAAAGTGTTACAGTCTTCCTGGGACCTCCTCTTTCCACACAAGGTGAATATTAGCAACCCAACTGTGAAATGTTGCTGGACTAGACCCTCATACACTAAAAATAATGATCTGTCAGAAACAGAGGGGCCTAAGTATGGATGTGTTTCTTTTGATTTAGCACAAGTACTAGGATTAAAAGAGAGAGCCTAAAATTGACTACATGATTGTGTAGTGGGCCGTAAACTCTGTCAACATGCTTGTGAGCGTGTATTAGTACTGTGGCTGAACTGATCCAGTGGAGGCTCTGACAGAGGACTGCTGCTGGTGTTGTGTTGCTGACATGCTGCTTCCACATCAGTAGCACAATGGCAACACGGTGCAGGAGGACAATGTCTCTATCAAAGAACCTTAGAGGCTTGTTGGAAGGCTCCACTTCTGTCCTTAAACTAGGGTAATAATAAACAGAAATAAGACAATTTGCAAATGCAGTAAAACAAAATAACAGACTGCATGGACATTGTGTTGAATCAGGATGTCAGTCTTACAGGGTGTTCAGAGAATGTTTCTGCAAGCTATGTAAAAAAGGATAATGGTACTTTTGAAATTACAATAGCTTATACAACAATTTTATGAGTGGCCTAGCATGAAATTAGATTCTACTCAAGCCCTAAAACTCCATTATTGAATTTCATCTGTGCGATGGTCTCTCTGGCAAGGCCCTGATGCTAGTGTAGGGCCAGATGTGATAGGAATGTAACTGATATGGAATGAGACCGCAGACAGAGATTAACAAATTTAATCTAGATAATCAAATAACGTAAAATAAAGCCAGTGCTATTAAACTGTATGCCTTGATGCAGATTGTTGTCACTTGCTTATATTCCATTTAGTTTCATCAGTATGCTGGGTCATGCACCTCTCCCCATCTCTACCATCTGCCATACCATCCCAGATGCAAACTGGGTGAGCAGAGCGGTCGCATTTGTCCTCACAATTGGTCACTTTATTGTTGTGAGGTGGGAGGGGTAAGTGGCTAGGGCTAGGGGGGAGGGGTGAGAGGTGTGGTAATGGGTGCATGTTGATGCATGATGAGTGTCCATATTACGCTAATGAACTGCAACGGCTCCTTTTCATATGTTCTGCAGAATGACTTGTGGTTAGCGCTAATGGATACATTTTGCTTAGGCTAATGGGAGAATCCAGTACAGTTGTTGCACTGCAGCGAACCAACACTATGGATCAAGCTGTAAGTTCATAAGAAGTGGCAATTTATTCGTAATGCTGATGCAAGACTTTACTTCAGCTTCCTGGGAACGGCATGCCTCATGACAATACATGTAATGGTTGAATGCACTCATTACCATTTTTATCAGCTAATCATTTTTGAAATTGACAAATATTGAAATAATGTGCAACCACAGACCTCATCAGTAGGGTTGGGCTTAAATGTTGTTCCAGTTCTGCTTATAGATTCAAGCTGTCTTAAGTTAGCATTCAATGCTTCTGACTTATCGATATGACTGGGGCCTTCAATACAATACCAGTACTATGATGCATATGTATCCTTTGCCATTTTGGACCACCTCCTTCCAAATTTGAAAACTCAACACCCTCCAAAAGTAGTGCCTTCTTCCAGTACTTTAACTTCTTACCTTGCAGTGATGTAAAAGTGTACTCCAGGGTTAGTTACTCTTTAAGGTCAAAAACCCGGAGTCAATTCAATTCCTACCAAGATGGCACCTTGTACAATAGAGCAACTTCCTTGTCAAGTGAAAATGTCACTTCTTAAGAAAATTAACTTTTGCTTTTTACCTATGTTTGAATGCTTGACCTCAGCTTTTATTCGTTCTATTTTCTTTCACTGGTTAATGTTGTTACTTTCTTTCACCGCTTCGATCCTCTGTCTCTTGCCTTTGGCTCCAGAGCAGAACAAGGACAACCATACAACTCTATACCAAAGAATGGAAAGTATTGTGCTTCATGTGAACGTTGGCAGACGGTGCTCTCTGGAGGAAAAACATGTGAAGCCACAAAAGAAGAGGCCAAACTCTTGTCTCAGGTACAAGAAAAGAAAGGTGTAGCCCCCCTGCAGCTACCATTTTTTTTTTTTTTTTTTTAAGTCATAAATTATTCTATCTATGATTCCATTGATTAATTGAGTAATCAGATGAGAGATACTTGATTGGTGGAGGTCACAGCGGGCTGGTGGCCAGTGCCGCTGGGTCTAACGTAACCTGATTTGGCTATGGATGTGAAAAACGTTATGATGATGTAATTACCCTTGCTGCTGCACTTACACATTTTTTGGTGATGGTTTAGTGAATGAAGCAAATGACTTGATGTCAACAGGGTTTTTTCATGTTTTTTTTTTTTGCTCATGTGCAAGATTGTTTGTTGAGAAGTATGATAAAGAAACCTCTTCAAGGTTGATTAGTTCACATGCGACACCATTGCCAGATGATTTGATAAAACAACATTTGGTGCGTCTTGACAACAAAAGTCAAGACATTTCAGTTTGGCATCTCAGTGCCCTGCGAAATTACTACATCTGCTGCCTCTATTACTTTTCATATTTCTCACAACTTTTGCCAGCATTGTACTCGTAGGTCCCACACTCAGAACAGAATGTCTTTCCTATTGACATTCAGCACCATTGCAGCATATGACTCCTATCCTGAATGTTAAACAGATATGACATGGGGCTTTGATTGTAAATAATTTGGCTCAAGCTTTGGGGTCAGCCAACCGAGGAGCATCTACTTTCTCATAATATCAATGCCTTCTGTTCCTCCAGCTGCCAAGCTGCCTGTAGTTGAGACAGGTGTCATCGTAGTTATGTGAAACACCTTCATTCTTGATACAATTATCCCCCTGGCTCTGTAACTTAACCTACAACATGGCTGGGAGGCATCCCAATGCTTCCAGGAATACCCACTGTCTATGACATGAATGATTATATAGGTGATGAGTTGACCCGCCATAATGTAGTTGTCTTTGAAAAGTGCACCGTCGACTGGAGCTCCACAGTGATAAATCAATGTGTTAAACAGGCCGCTATCTTTTTGCAGAAAGGGTTTTGCTGGAGGATAGATAAAGTGCTTTCAGAGCAGCTGCATCATAAAAAAATAAAATAATAATCATTCATATAGTGTATAGTACTAACTATTTACCTGTTGTTTTTAGCAAACCATCTTATTTAGAAAAAACAAAGTAAAAAATAACAGTGCACCCAACAGGCATTTCAAAATACCCAAACCCTTGAGTGCCTTTTGCCAAAGGTCTGCAGGCTGTTGCGCCAGCTGTGTGTAACTTCAAACATACAGTAGTTTAGTTTAAACATGGGGAGAAGTGGGGAAGTTATACTAAAACTTGGTTTAAAAAAAGAAATCCGTCTGCGTCTGTGACAGACTATCTCGTTAACATTTATGATGACACTGACATGCACAGCCATTTATGTTAGTTGGACTAAATAAGGGCACAAGGGTAATTTTATGCTTTTAATTTTAGGCACAAATTGGTTGCTCGTAACAGAAATGTGACTGTTTCAATGTTGAATTGCTTGGATGCCACGGGAGTTGTAGTGGAGACTTATTGATTATTGATAAGTATGTGATGTAGCTGTTAGCACTTTCATAAAAAAGCATACATCATTAATAAGTTAATGGACCAAAATGCAATGTAGCCTAATACATGTTAACAAGTTCTACACACAGTACCTTCTCTTTTTTAATAATGCCATCTGTTGGATGCCCCTAATTCTATCGCTAGTCAGCAGTTCCTTTCTCACCCATGAAACTCAAATAGTGCATATGTTAGAAAACGTCACTCTGTGACAATGTTTTGGTTATGATTGACTTAATTGCACCATAAGAAGAGATTTCAAATAAATTTAAGTTGAATGTGAAACTAACTAGTTACACAAGTAGCTGTCATTTTGCTGCTTGGAAATATTTGCCAACTGCTTTTTATTATCTTGATTTGAAATGATTGCCTACTAACATAAACTAAATTGATTATTCTGTCTGGAAACAGTGGAAACTGGAAGGACCTTAGCTATTTCATGTCATAACTGTTCAGACAGCTCTTAGTCAAGTATAACAGATTACAGTCAACAAGCTGCAACAGTCGGAACATAAATATTGCAAAGGCCGTGACAGTTGAGCTCAGACCAGTCCTTTCCCTCTTCCCCAAAGACAGGCAAGAACATGTGTTTCGCCGTTAATTAAAATCAGGCCGGGGCCCATGTTGCATGATTAATTACCTCATACCTTGTAGTTGCCCACAAACATTGATGACTCTCTGCTTGTATGTCATGGATAGGACTTGCTCCATTCATCAACCCTGTAAGGTCAAGCTCAAAGCTAAATTGTGTTCTGTAATTACAAGTCCCTGGTTCCGTCTGCCATGTTCTCTTAGTGCCTTTGATTTTGACAAATCCATTCTTGTCTGCATCCTATGTTTGGATGTCTAAGTGTTCCTATAAAATCAATGTTTGCATACAGCATAGAACGATGAGTTCAAAAACCATCAACTAGTTAGTAATATGTCCATACAGAATGGAGTTGCCACCAGATCAATGATAGTAAGCTGCGTATTGTGAAATGTCACATCAAACCCTAAGAATGAGTGTTACTGGAAGTTGGAAGTAGTTAAAGAAATGTCAAAGAGAAAACACTGTCTTCTCAAGGTTAAAGCTAAAACTAAATATATGCAAGTGGTTGGTTCTAAGATATTCAGCACTGATACCTGAGATCAGACAACTAGAGCATCTTTTTTTGTGCTTCTCTCTGGAGAAAAAGCATTACATACCTTTTTGGCTTTGGAGAATGCCACTGAGCAAATGTGTGTCTCCTGACACCTTGAGTTAATGATCAGCCAGCTTCCAGAGAGGCAATGTATTTTGAGTCAGCAGTGAAGCATGACAATAACCTTTAACATTATCATTTACACACATATTATACCACGGGACAGATTGTCTATAGGCTGCCTTGCAGCAATAAGTCATCCTCTGCTGATAGGGTACCATCCTCATTTTTTCATGTTCAGGTATGTGACTTTGAGGTGGTTTGCAGGCCACAATCGTCCATCTTGTGAAATTTCATTTTTGTCTTTTTCAGAATGCCTCTCTCAAGGTGAAATATTGTGATATTGCCATGTGTATAATTTTCTGAGATTAAAAAGAGGGGAAAAAGTAGGACAAATGAAATAAAATGAATCTTATCTCATGGTTTGTCAAACATTAGTTTATGCAGAGATTTGAATTACTGCGTGCGTTTTGACTGCAGGGTAACAGTTTTAAGGCCATATCATTCTGGCACCATGAGGGGAATGAGATATGTTTGAGGAAATGCAGAATGACAGGTACCTAGAGAATCAAAGCTGTTGGAATACAATGATTTGTTATAAATCATGCAGGGCAGACTTTAACACCAGCGCTCAGCGGTGATGTCTGGTTTCTGTCTGTTTTATTAGGACAGACTGTCATGGCAACGTCAGAAACATTTTACAACAAGTTAACACAATAAAAAAGTAACAGATTTAGAATTTGCCACATCATTTAACAATAGTGTCATTATATTGAATCAGGAGTTTGAATTGGTACTTTGTACTGGGACTTGTGTGTGTGGTGCTAATTCATTCATTTTGGAAAGGAATTAACATTGTGTTATCTTATAATGTACTATAATGTTTGTAAGATTTATTTTAGCAAGAGTAATTTTGACATTGCATATTCAATCATTTTGATTACTTTTTAAAAACATTTATTTTCCCTTAGTTGGTTGACCAATAATGTCCCGTAGGACGCCGCATACCTTGTAACTTTCTGTTGTTGAATATCATCACTGTGTCTCTGCACTTTCTGTGACACAAAAGAAACCAATATTTGCCAACAGGGTGGATGGGAACCCGCTACCAACATGCAGTCCTAGTTGGAAGCCTGTACAAATGTGAGAAACAATAATAATGAAAAGATTTGGATTTCTGTTATGACTTCTTGGCAGATGTGATGAAATGGTGGTCATTGCACAGCATATGGAGCCATGGCAGGGAAACACTGCAGTGGGATGATAGTGTGGATAGTAGAAAGGCAATTTCCAGCTAAAAATAAGTTAAAAGGTGATTAGCATGTCATAGAGGTGGGTTATTCTGCCCCTGAATGGCCAAATAAGAATACAAATAAATTTAAAATAAATTAAAAAAAAATCTTAATCATTAAATATAGCCACTAAAATTATCAGAGGACCCTGTGGTGTCTCAGTTGTTTGAATCGTACATGTAATCTATGAATAGAACCAACCCAGTATCATCAGCTCCATTGATTAGAGGAATGTAGGTAAATCAAGGAATGCAGTGTAAAGAAAATTCGAAATAAACATTATAACGTTATAAAATTCTACTTCTTCTACACACAGATCGCCCAAACAATATACCATGCCATTGGTACATGCACTCAATATCAATGATGGGGAAGTCATTGCATGAAATTTGAGGTTAACTTCCTAAAAGCTTTTTAATGAAAGGCAGCGTGCAAAACAAAGGGGTTAAGGGAAAATAATTAACATGGAACTAACACGCAGTGATCCTTAAAAGAAAGTTGCCAATATTTTGTTAGCAGCACAGCTATTCAGTGGTTTGCCCTCCTGGGTCTCAAGACCCATCACAGATAATCACTGAATGCTTGCAGAGTCAACTCCGACTGTTGAAGATGTACTTAATTAATCTCTTCCCATACAACAACGGGCAAGGGGGGGAAAAACAGTCCAGGGAGCTTTATTTTGTGTACAATTAAAGATGCCCTTCCGTCAAATGTCTCTTCAATCAATGGCACTGGAGGACAAGTAAGACAAAGTTGTTGCAATAGAGATCACTGAGGAAGGAAAGGCAAAAGTTTGGATTTATTGGATGACCTTTAGAGGCCTTTTGGAGCCTGTCAGTCTAGCCTGTACACCATGGTAGCCTTATGTATTACGCTATGCTAAGGGAAGTGCAGGTGTGTGTACGACCTCTGGGGTTGTCAACTTGCTTTTATTTCCCCACATTAGTTGTAAAAATACACTGAGGCAAGAGAGGAACCAAAATAGGAAGCAGCTTCATGGGTGTTGCTGGGCACTGAACATGCACATTGTACTTCTAGAAACACCTCCTCAGAATATGACCTTTGACCATTTAACAACTGGCAAACATGACTTTTCATTTTCACCTGCAGGAAAGTGAACTGCTACAGACGACTGGTTCTTGACTCAACTGAGGATGCAGCTTTCTCCTTAAACATGTATTTTTTTTTTTATTCTGCAGTACACACTGGTTTGTAGCTGAACCAATTAACGATCAACGGTTCAACAATCTGTTGAACAAACTTGCAAACACAGTCTGCTGTTAAGAAATGTTTATTACCTTGACGGCACAGTTCCAAATGCCAGTACCATTTCATTTCATCTCTCTATCAAATAATATGTTCATGTTACCAGTTCTTTAAATGGCTTTTTCACTGCATATCAACAAGAATAAGGTGGAACAAATTCACAAGAGCACAACATTAGAGGCTTGCTTTGCTCGGTGTGTAAAACTGAAAGTAACAACTCCGTCTAACTAACAAATAGAAGCATTAGCCTAAATGTAATTGCTTCGAATTTTAGCTACGATTACCCAAATATTTTGGTGAGTCATGCATCATTTTCATGGCGCTGATGGCACCACATACTTGTGCATCTTTAAAATCTTCTAGAAAAAGCAAATAAGTTTACACCATGGGGGTATGGTGGAGCATTTTAGGTGTCACATGTGACATTATTTTTTTTATATACTACACAGTGGCAGATGTTGCTCAGGTATGCACACAGTGTGGGTTTAAGGCTGCACAGTGTACAGCACAATTAGGACACTTTCAACAATTTCACCCCATTGGCACAGAGTTCTTTTAAAGACACGGAAATAGTACAGAAAAGGCAAGACAATGTGGTAGGGTGTATTTATTCACCACCATTTAGTGGAATAAATGTAGCTGCTGAACTGACAAAGGGTTCAGCTGTTTTAAATGTATTGCACATTTCAATGCTTTTGACAAGAGCAGCAGTAACAAAACCATGCTAGAACTGGCTGACCCACACCAGTTAAAAAAAGAAAAATACGGCGATGTTGCCCCAAGGATCTATTCAGACCCAGAAGATAATGTGATGCCAGCAGTCTGCAGCTGCAAAGGTTTGAGCCATGAGAATAGTCAGATACAGTGACCCATGCCAGACGGGTTACTACAGTTGGAAGGTTTAATAATTAGAGAAACTGTAGTTCAGCATGTAGTTATATCAGGTTTTATGTTCCTGATCCATGTCTGCTGAATCTGCTGATGCAAAGTCAGATGGTATCAAGCTACCGTGCAAGGTGCTGAGTGACCGTCAGGAGCAATCTGGGGTTCAGAGTTGTACTGCACATCTCTCTCACTGCTGCAGCTCCTCTTTTCACCTTGTGTTCAGGTCTCTGTTTTAGCTGACAGAGTGAATCATCTTTCCTTCTGTACTATCTTTGATTGCATTCGCACATGTACAGTAGCTCAGATCGTAGTTCATGTCAGTTAGCTCCATAAACTGTAAAAGAAAGGATTCTCCAACTTTGGTCAGTTACAAGGCAGGATTAGCTTGGAGACTTCTTCTAAAGGAGGGCGCACATGGAAGTAGTTCTTTTGTAGATTATGGTTAACTTGTGTGTGTTGTAGCAGTGCTTTGCCATTGAGAACAAGGTAGCATGCTAGTGCTAGCATGTTAACGGTTGTGATTAGCCAGCTCGTTTCGGCCGAGCAAAAAGCTGTGCAGATTTTGAACAGCTCACCCGGAGACTGAAGGCAGGACACATTCAGAAACCGTATCTCACTCAAAACAGCATGGATAGATTTTTTAATAAAAAAGTTTGTATGCTTGTAGAAGCACCAAAGACACAAAATAACACCCCAAATCCCAGAAAAAGGTTTTTTTTTTCATAATATGGGCACTTTCAATCAGCACAAAACCAGGAGGTCAACACTACATTGGCATTAAAAAAAAAAAAATGTAATGGCAAATTATATTTGTAGTTGATTGGATAATATTAACTAGCAAATCACGTAGTCCAATCTCACTGCATTCTTTATAAAGAATGACTCCCTAGTTCCATCTCCAGCGGATCAACTGGGGAGCCAGAGAGCTGAGATCACCTTCAAGTAAACAGCTAATTAATTACTATCATGATGAATAGTAATGTCTGTGTTTCAAACAATGAACGCTCATTTCTTACTGTCAGTTACAAAAGTTAGAAAAGATTGACTTTATTGTTTCATTTGAAATCTGTAATTGCAGGAAATAGTGTTTGCTTCCACTGTTACTTTGGTAGCTGATTATTATTATTAATTCTGTGTGTCTGGGTTTTATTCAGTTTTATGCCAGTCATAGGCATTTGCAGCTGTGCAAATGTAGCACACATTATATATAACAAAATTGCAAATGGCCATTTGTTTGCCTAGTAAAATCCTTAGAGGTCAAAAGACCCTTTTGATTTCTTTTTTTAGAGTTTTTGGTTTTCTAAAGGTATAGGCCATGTTTATTCAATGGCCTGCTCATAAATACACATATCAGTATCAGTATTTTCTTTGTATGAATACACATCTTTTTCCTCTCATCAGTGACTGATTTAACTAAATATACTGTATGACTTATAGCCTCCCAAACGCTTTTTGCTTTTCAATTTTGCTCATGCTTAGGTTCTCTGTAAAACACTATTTGGAGCCATAGTACTTCAGTACAATCATCCTTTTTTATTAGATTACAAAGACCAGATAATTTGCTTATTGTGGTACTTCAGATATGCGACTTTTATTACCATTACATCACTGTAGGCTGCAAAAAGAAATAAGTTTACATAAATGCAATCATTGATGGAATTTGCCTTTGAGGCATCCTTTTAGCTAGCAAAATAGATAATAAACTTGACATATAATGGAAAATCTTAAATCTGTCTTCTTTTTGCCTCTAGCTGTTCCTGTCTTCCTTAGTAATAATATGATTCTGCCAAATTAAGAAATCATGTGACCTGGGGTTGGCAGAATGGCTTGTTGCAGAACAGATTAGAAAAACAATCTATGATGTTTCTTGAGGCAGATTTAAGTGTTGATTTAAATTTGCATAGTCCTGTGCTGTTAAATGTGACGCATTGTTTAGCAACTCTGTTGTTGATTTGGTACAACTTCAGTGTTAAAACTTGTCAAATAATTCATCATTGTGCAATGCGCAAACTGAAGTTACTTCAGTACTTATCTTTCATTTCCTTGGCATTTTTCTTCATTAAGCCATTGGTGTTATCTCATGAAACAAAGACATAAAGGGAGACTTTGAATCACACACCTTTAGTACCCCTTTTTGGTAGCTGATAATAAAAACTAATTATTCTCCCATGTTTGGCAGCCCACTTGAGACTACATATCTGCACGTCACTGGACTCAGAATGAAGGAGCTGAAGTCCTCCAAGAGCCATTCATTATTCTAATTTCCATGTCTGTCCATCACAAAGGCATTCTCAAATGAAAATGATCTCAGACTTAACATGGGAAATATGCACATTTCAAGTTGAAGCACTAGTCACATTATGCTAGAAATTCACTCAACTCAAATTCAACATTCAGCTTCAGTGTAGTCCATGTTGGGTTTAACTCACAAGACAGTGTATCAATTTAATTAAGTTTTTTTTTTTAACTAATAAGAATGATTTTCACTTTGCTTTGTGTAATAACCTGATACACTTAGATCTACAGCAGATCATTAATCACAAGTTACATACTCATGTTCATGCATGCATCACTGCAACCTTTCCACAACTTGGTTTTCTGCCTTCACTGACCTGCTCATATTTTGACAATATGTCTTTCAAAGGCAACGTTAAAAAGTTTTAATGACATGTTGATGTTTACTTTGTGTTATACGTTGTGTGCGCTGATTATGGCCCTCAAGAGGAAGCTAGGGACATCTCTGCAGGAGAGTCATTGCAAGGCTGCTTGTTAAGACAAAACATATATTGGAAATTGGCTACCAAATTCTTGTCCTACAAAAGCAGGTGACAGCGATAACCAGAGATTCACTGTGCCACTCCTTAGTTCACTTAGGTCAATTCACTTATATAAGTAGATAAAAAAACGAGGCAAACGCTCATTTAATGCACATTTTCCCAGTTCAAGATGTTTCTTTTCAACATCACACCAAAACTCTGTCAGTGACTTTTCAGCATGTGCTATCTTAAGCCCACGGTCAGCAGACAAATCCATCACATATTCCTGCAGTCTTAAAGGAAGGCTGCTGCTGCTGCTTTCATTCACAATAAATGAAAAAAACAGGGCTTTATTTGGTTTCATTTATGTGGTCACTCATGTGAGATGTGGTCCCTGCACATCTATTTCAAATGTAGAAACAAACAAAATAACCCACATTTCTAGAGGTGGATAATTCAATAGGATATGCTATATTGTCAATGAAGTGAGTAACCCCTTTCTCCTTGATAGGATGGCCTAATTAATGGCAGGGATAATTAACTCAGTCCCATTTCATTGGGCACACAGTGCAAGGCAGCGGCCCCATTATCCTGTTTATAACTGAAGTGTCCTTCCTTTCATCTACACTCTTAATGCCATCAAATACCATTACTGATTGTCCAATTTACAGAGTGCTCTGGGATCTCACTGCTTGTTGAGGCACAGAAGTGCATCACAAATATGAGGTGAATGCTCAGTGAGGTGCAATCAGCAGTGGGTATTACAACACAGAGTGCTATTTGGTACCTTTCTCTTTGAGCATTGCCTTATGGTATTCTGAGGTTAGATATTGCAGTATGCCTGTATAGGATATGATATCTGATGCCCAGTATATTTCACACGTAACAGTGTAGTATGGACAAGGTGAGTTTATCAGAGATTAGCTTTGCCTGGATTCCCCCACAGTAAATTATTTCAGTGTTCAGCATTGGTGACAGTGAATTCCAAAGACAGCTATTTTGGCCAGATGGTGGAAGCGGAAAAAAATGCTTTCGAGATTGTTGAAATGGAGGTCAGAGTTGTGTAACCTTGGTGGCTCAGGCAACTAAACCAAGATTGAGTTTAAGAATGACTAAGAGTATCCCAATGCCTTCGGATAACATTCATGCAGTATGTGCATACTTCTGATGTGTCATCTACTCACAGAAGTAGTCCATACTGTCACACATTTGGTACAAGTTAATCTGTCAAGATCAGCATAACATACATGCAGATCTATGTTTTAAAGGTGCCCTGCCACACACAACCGTTTTTACTTGTATTTTTTGAAATATGTTAGGTCCATATGTGTTTGTGCTACGTTGTGAATGTGAAAATGAACTGCTACCTCCTCTGTCAGCTCCAGCCACTGAAAAGAAATAAGCGGAGAAATCAGGCCAATTACAAAAGCTGGTCAGTCTGACGTCATGTTGCCTGAGCTCATTACTATTCATGAGCTCGCCCAGTTGCACTGGGTAAAGGATGCTGATAGCCAGGCTCTCATTGGCTAGCTGTTAGCCAATCAGAGTCAAGCAGCTTAGCTCGTTGAATATTAATGAGAACTGGCACAAATCGAGCTGAGTCTTCCTGCAGGCTTTTTATACCACGCTAGAATGGCTTGAAACAAGGTAACCAGGCATTTTTTCCACAAAAAAATGTTAGTCCATAGTAGAACTTCGGACATTACCACAAAGTAATGAAATACATGTGGCAGGGCACCTTATGTGTGAATGCTTGTAAAGCAGGTGCATTTCTTGCATTAAAAAAAAATTTAAGTATTGAGTTTTAGATCACATCAAAAAGTAAAACCCTTTTTTTCACATTAAAAGAAATGAGCAATACAGAAAATGCTTTAGATAGTTAATTTAAGCAATAATGTGAAGCAGCATAATATAATCGTATGTGATGTAATTTGGATGACAACAGAAAGGCTACTCTTGGTTGTGTCAAATGGCCTTTACTTTTTATTGACTTAAGAATTAAACAATGTCTACCAATGAAAGTCTTGACCATGGACCAAGTCTCAGAGTCAGATATTAAACAACACAAGCATCATTTTTGTTCTCTCCTCAAACGTTTCAATTTCAACTTAAAAGTATATTTAATGATATTCTCCGATTAACTGCTGTATTGTTGACTTTTGAATATTACTGGTTGCTTGACATTTTAGGTATAATTTATTGTCATTCTCTCGATATGTAATGTTCATTGTACATTGGAATGAAATTGCATTCCTTTAGTGCTAAACACACAGTAATACAAATAAGTACTTATAGTCAGACAAATAGGGGACATGTATCCTATCCATAAATATGCATGCAACTTGTGGTGACTGTATTGATGATCTTGGCCAATTGCGTGTCATTACATCAGTCATGTTGCACTCTCATTGTGTATAGACCTTTTCACAGATGTAAATATAAGCATTCTATAAATGGACCCAAGTTGATTTCCTGTTGCAGTGTATGTAAATGGCATCAACTGACAGAAAGTTAACAAGGGGCCAGGCTGTTGCCTAGCAATGTAATTCCATTGAAAAGGTCTATACACTGACAAAAACACAAAAATGTGTTTGCTTGATATCACCTTTAGAATAAACAAAACTTTAGTCTGCCAGTGTAATTATGGAAAGTTGTTCTGAACAACAGCTGCATGGTACATTTTTCACAACATTGCAAGGATTTTTAAAAGGCAAGTAACTTGTTGCCACGATGCAAACTATAAAGCATGTCTGATGTCATTTGTAATAAAAAAAAGATGGGCTGAGCATAAACAAATGCTTTTGTGTTGATGAAACAGTTCTGACAGTTGAGGAAGCATTACCGGTGTGGGTTTATATTCTTTGGGGATTATGAGGAATCAACACAGCTGCAGCGAAGGTGGCATTAACAGAAGCAGATGCTATTTGTTTTAATACTTAGTAAGGAGGGGGGTGTTGCTACCACAGGCATCTCCGCCTGGGGCACATTGTTTTATTCCATCACAGCCTTTATATCTCTATTAATAAATCATCTTGGTAAACATATATGTTTCTGCGGTACAGCCTTGAAATACAGTATTTGTTTATTACATAGACTAGTCTCTTAAAGGTCCCATTTTTTAAGCACATCCAGTCAAGCAATAGACACAATATTTCATTCTGAATGGCCCATAGCATCCACCGCTGTTCTGAAATGAGCTAACTAAGTGGTAGCTTATGTGTCAAATAATAACCTTAACCCGGGCGCCTGGGTAGCTCACCTGGTAGAGCCCATATATAGAGGGTTACTCCTCGATGCAGCGGCCACGGGTTTGACTCTGACCTGTGGCCCTTTGCTGCATGTCATTCCCCCCTCTCTCTCCCCTTTCATGTCTTCATCTGTCCTATAAAAAATAAAGGCATAAAATGCCCAGAAAATAATCTTAAAAAATATAATAACTTTAACCCTACTAACTTTAACCCTAACCTAATAATTTCCCAAATGGAAGAGCTTTTGTCATTTGTGTTTGTGAAGTCAGTTATTATTACCTCTAGATGTAGGCCTATGATCAATATAATCATCTATTTGGAATGTTCATTCCAAAAGACAATATGTTTATTTTTATTCAGATTTCTGTAAGCTGGGGTTTAGAAATCAACATTTATCCTTTCAGTTGGTCAAGGAGCATTGAAACCCTGAATCAAAAGCACCCTTATCCTTTAGGTTCTTCACAAGCAATATTGCAGTAGGCACTGTATAAATCTTCAAACATTTTGTGTGCACATAAATATTGTTAGATTTTTATCTCTGGCGTTTTTATGCCTGCTACAAACAAGATATTAGATTGATAGGAGCACAAGGAAGTGCAGTACATGCCTGAGACCCCGGCTAAAAGACCATTAGCATTTATAATCTGTTCATGTGTGTCATTTGGTGTTCAAATGAATATACTGCTCCAGTTTAGTTACATCTAATCTATGTATATATAAAGGTGACCAGATCGCTCATGTTCTGATTACTTTAAGAGATAACATCCATTAAATGAACATACCTGAAACTTGATCAAACTGAAACCAAGGTCACACATTAAATATGCACCATAGAGCGTGGTTAGAGATAACTGGGACATGATGTATAGTGTCATCATCTGACTTCTTTGCTGCACCACCTTTTATATCCTGTTTCCAATAAATCTTACATTTACATAGTCTTATCGTGTCCAACTTGAAACGCATACTATTCCTGAAAGACCCCTGTGATGAGCTGCATCACATCAGGGGCAAATACACCCTACTGCTTGTAAACAGTGAAGGAAGACAGCTCTCCGCCTCCTGCTGCACAGATGCAGGTGGGGAGGCTCTACTGTATGATGTTTCAAAAGTGCTGAACCAGATGTAATATTGACAGGCCCTGAGCCAGGCGAGGTCTTTGGGCCTGACACATTAAGGTCATATTACATTCCTCCAACCTTTCTACCTCTCTGACTGAGTTGAGCGCTAAAGATAGCACTTTGCCAATACAGAAGTCCAACTGTTAACCATGTTGATGATACAAAAAATTCATGGACCTTTAATATTAAACATGACAAAGGACAATGAGTCAATACAGTTTTTGGACATGTGTTGGAAACTATTGTAAATACTTTAAAAAATATATATGTTATAGTATATGATAGGCCTGCACGATTCAGGGAAAAATTTAAATCATCGAATTGATATCACGATTATCTGCCAATTGTTTTCTCACAAAGTGTAATACTTATTGCACACATGAACCACGTCAAAACAAATTGAGAGTACCAAACATAGATTTTTTTTGGCACCTATAGCACATTGCGCATCACCACAAGCCTGTAAACATAGAGGCTTCAATGAATACAGAAAATAAAGTACGTACTGGCCATTTAAGTACAGTAGGCTACCAAAAACCAAATATAACACATTGAACTACATATGGCCCTGATACAGGCTCTATCTGAACTAAATATGGCCCTGATACAGGCTCTATATGAACTCCTTGAACATGTCTTTACATCATTAAAACATGTCAATCAACATGCTGCAGCTACAGCTTCAGTCTCTAGAGAAAGGGAGTTTGTCAATAGCTAATTTAATTACAGTATCAAAAAAAGAATGATTTCTTAGCACAATCTTTAGCTGCTTGCCTTTCATGTCTTCAGCTGTCCTATCAAAATAAAAGACGCAAATGCCCCCCCCCCCCCAAAAAAAAATAAAAAAAAAATAAATAAAAAATATTATTATTATTAAATCAAAGTCATTTAAAAATGAAATCGGGAACAGGGCGAATCGAGATTGTGATTTTTGCAGGCCTAGTATATAACACGTTAATAGTTTTTAAGTTAAAACAAATCCATTGGCTTGAATCAGATGTTATGATTTCCCATAGCCCTACTAAGTTGGACAGACTATATTGTATTAAAGTGTCAGAGCAAAATTCAATATATTGTCTTGGCAGCATAAATAATGCATTACAGGCTCTTAGGGTAAAAAGGAGAGGAGGTTATAAATATGAAACATACGAGTTGTATTGACACGGCCTAGCCAAGCTGGCACCCGTCATCAGCAAGAGAGCTTCCAGTGAAACAACAGACACGTGTCCTTTATCATCTCTGCCCTTTATTGGACCTCCTGGAGGTCACTTTTGTACACATTTTGGGAAGGTGAAATATGCTAATGTTGAGCTTTTGCCAAATACAACTTACCGTAATTATTGTAAAAGGATTGGATTATTTCATTCTGTCTTTCTTTGTTGTTTTTTAATAAAAAAGATAAAACAAGCAAACGACAAAAATGTCAGTAAGTTTTGGACATATTGAGCGATGGACTGCATATCCTTCTCCATAATGGCTATCACAGAACGCCCTCAGCAATAAGATATATGGATTCTCTGGACAGATTTTATGCATGGGTCTATTTAGTTTTAATAAACTTTTTTTGTCTTATCCTGACTTGCATACTTAAAAAAGAATAGAGAACCTTGGCCATTTGTTCCATATGATTGAATTGGAAAGGGAATAGGACTCTTTATTTTAATTCAAAGAGCTGCTGTTAATTTTGAGCTATCTTCAAGAGATAATTGTTACCTGGATCGATGATTTCATTCCTCAGGCCAGATTGATTTCTGACCAGTCAAAGTGGCAAAGAGTTGCTTTACTCATGGGGGTGCATGTAAAGCCAGATTAATGGCCAACAAACCAACTCTAGCTACAGAGCTCAGTGCATGTAACGCTTGAGAGAAAACAACTGCCAGTCCCATGAATCTAAAACATCTTGGTGGTCATTGTTTTGGTGAGTGGGAAGGACTGTATGTTTTAGCTGGTCTTTGGAATGGTTGTGGCCACCAAGTGGCATCGATCAGAATGCGGACAAGATGTTCCTTTTAGTGGTTGTATTATGATAAAGTATTCGTGTGGTTCTGAAAGAGATACAGGCATACATCAGTAAAAAAACATAGGCTCTATATAAATGTCAAATAATGATTACATGCCTAGCAGGTATATAATAAAGCAAACACAATTAAGACATTCAATTATAATTTCGTTATATATACCTCTTAAAAGCAGTCATAATGAATGCTTATTACGAGACAAAAACAAACTTAGAAAGGCATTAGTACACTATATCTCTTCAAGGTGTAAATTGCTGCACCTTTACTGCAACCATACACAACATAATAATTATTAGCTACACAATTCCTCCTTAACATAAACGTTACACATTGTGCAAGAATATACAATATTTCAAATCGAGAACATAAGGCTTGCAAAGCACCACCTTTGTTAATATACAACATTCTAAACAAACACACGGACCGTATGAGGCTCCGCCATTATAACACGAGCAGCAACGTGCCCCGACGTTATTGCAGTGCAAAACACAGCGTAACGTTATTATGTGAGAAACGAATAACAAACATTGATGCTACTTACTGGTAGTTGCACGCACACATATCTGGGAACTTTGAAGCAAGTAAGTAAACACTATCTTATTTATCTATATAACAGCTCAACGCCAGCTCTCTCTTCAGAGCTTTTTCGAAAACTGAACTTCTTCTTCTGCGAGCAGCAGAGCGCAGCACCGCTCCTGATTGGCCGATTCTCAAACAGCCAGTTTTACCTGCCTATAGAGGTCGGCCTTTGTCACAGTCATGTTGTAAATTACAAATAGCAATCTTAAACAACAATCTAGAGCAATTCACTGAATTCTGAAGAATACAACATGAAACGACTAATTTCATATTGAATTTAGTACACAATTTAGGGAAATAATAATGTTACTACTGCCAGGGTTGGAGGAATGAATGAACCTATCAAGCTCCCACTAATGAACATATAAAAGTGTGTGTGCACTTTAATTTTACGAATGCTAGATTTGAGCAGTTTATAAGCCATTTAGAAATAATTCCCATTACGTTTTTGATAGACTGACAAAGGAGTTAAACACCCACCCAAGGAAGCATGCAAATGTAAATCTTTCAGTAGCTACGATTGTGTGATTTTGAAGATTTAAATGTCAGAGCAAACATATAGGACTTCTATGATTTCCTGTCCACTGGCCAAATAAGATGGTCATACAGTATGCAATAAACTATATTATTCTTAATTTGGTACTGAAACATAATTGGGCTAAAGAGGACAACGGTAGTATAGTTCAACAAAAAACAAAACATTCACTATGTTTGAGTTGGGACCAACCCAAGCTGCTATTAGTTGTTTGTTTAAATCGTTATATAGCGATATATTGCAAATTGGAAACACAATGTGGAATTTCATCTGTAAAAATAAAAGCAATAGTACCCAGCTAGCAAGATATCTGCAGGCTGGTGGTAGATGATGACATCGACATACGTGTTTTCTGATCTAACACCCCTACACACAGAATGTTATGATTTGTCTATGCTTTACACAACACTGTTGGGCGAAAAAACAAGGGTTTTATGATTTGACATGGTTAAAGCTATAGTGCGTAGATTCTGTCGCCCCCATGAGGAATTCTAAGTAATGACAACAAAACTGTCAGCGCGTCCACATGATACAAGCATTACGTGATCCATGCAGTTGCTTGTAGCCAAGGAGGACACGGAGGATTAAAAAAACATTATGGACTCTTCAGAAAATTATCTTCACTTGAGCTTCTGCGCGGGAAAGTCATTGGACGACACAATCTTGTGAACATAGACAGACAAATACAGAGAGAGTTGTGTGGAGCTGATATTCTTAATTAGATTTGTAGCAACTCATTTGGCAACGGCTTACATGTAACTAAATACAAAAAAATTATGCACTAAAGCTTTAAGTTTTGGATAGGGTTATGCAGTTTTTTGGCTAAAGCTGGTCAAAATCGGTTAAAAAGTAAAATCCTTTCTTTTTTTAGAGATGGCACTGTAATAGTGGCTTTGTTTTCTTCTGCCTACAACCCAAACTATTTTCAGTTAGACATGGTAAACTGCGTATGTACATGACATACAAGATATCCAGTGTCAAAATATTGTATTGCACATCTGGTTTAGTTGTCTCCCATATGACTGACTGGAAATATGCTAAAAATGAATACATGCAAGACTTTAGTCAGGAATTGAACAGGCTGATGCAAACATTTGTCCCCTTACCAGGATGCTACTCGATTCAGCTTTCACCTGTTTTAGTCATATCTCTTTTGCGTAATCCCTTTTGTGATTGAGAACATGTGTTGTTCTCACTTCGCATACAATACATGTACCGTGACTCAGAAGACTAGTCTCATGAGCAGAAACTGTGGTTTTGTATATTGGGGGGGAGGGGGGAAGGTGGGTTCCTTTGGTCTTTTCCCAATTCTGACACCCTGCTCTCTCACTTTTGTCACTTTTCTGTCTTTCCCAATTTTGTCATTACATCCTCCTGCCGCTCCTCTGCCATCCTCAAGCTGCTTTCTCGACATCACCCTGGCACTCATCTGCCACCTTTTTCTCTCACTTCAAGAAAGCCAACACACAAAAAAGAAAATTCACTTTGTCAATATCCTCGCTAAAGGCACATCACTTTAGATCAGTGATGCTTAAGGTTTAAACGTGTTTGCCATTTTGACAGTGTAACTGACTACTTTTCAGGACTCTTTCATTCGTATGTTTTTGTTACTATTCATTCCATTTTATTCTTGTGAACTTTGGAGGTGACAACTGTGGACAGAGTGTTTGAAGTAAGTAGATGGGCATAAGTACAGACCATGCATTAATACACAGTGGCATAATAAGGCTCAATAAATGTACGTATTAACATATAAGAGATGAGATTAGTTGCTACATGTGTGCGGGAAGCTGGCAGTTTTCATGAAACACAAACCCTACCATCTTCATATTGTTTTTTCAATTTTATTATATTTAGTTTAAATATATTTAGTTTAATTTAACTGTGTATCCTGCTGTCTCATTGCTTACTCTGTAAATAAAATGCAATTATATTAAAAATAACCATAACCTCTGGAAATGCCTGCTGCACACTGAACTTCATCTAATAAGTATACGAGTATTAACACACAGGCTCATGAGTATGCATATTTTCTTCTGCACTTTAAGATTGCTAGTACTGTGTAAAGATTGACCAATTATTCAGACTTGTGGGATGCTGCCCAATCTATTTTTGGTTTTAGTGTAGCTCATATCTATGTATTATGTGACTGAAAGAAGAAACATGTTTAGTGGTGAAAACTTTGGGAATATCTTTGTGTTGGACTGGTTGGCCAAAATGAGCAATTTGAAGATGTCATCTTGTGTTCTGGGAAATTAAGACAGACACTTTTTTTTAGGTTTTTATAGACAAAATTATTTAAATAATCAACAAAATGCTTGTCAGAGTAATTGCTAATGAAAATACTCGGTAGTTGCAGTCTTATTAGTTACTTTGGTCTATCGGGATGTTGGATAAGATACCAGAACTTGCTAACCTTGTAGTCTACAGCCATCAGCCTATTGAGTCATGAACCTTGAGCACTATTGAAAGTGTTTCCAAAGTATTGCATCCATCTCTCTATTGTATCTTTTGAGATACAGTAGGTAGATACCGAACACCCTGAGGAACTTTTGTTCAGAGGCTTACTAGCTAAGCCCAACAAAAGAAATGTCAGTGCATCGGCTTCGGGCTTTGTGACTAAACAAAATCAAAGCTTTGAGTCTTGTCTCTCTTTTTGCCAACCCTGGGATAAACTCGTATTTTCACACCTGGACAGAGTTATCTGAAGATCATAGCAATGTTCTGTTCTTGGTTTGGTTTTCTTTTCAGTGATTGAAGCACATATACATTGCTGTGAACTGCACTATGGCAAGATGCTAGTTAGTGAGAACGGACTGCTGTATTATGGGATGTCTGTTGAGCTACAGGCAACCCTCGGAGCTTTTTATCTGGCTGTGCAACCTGGCCGGATGGCATGCACTTGGCACGCCATCCTTGTGACTGGCCACTTGGCTTGTAGCCCAGGGATATTTGGCCTGCTGTGCATAGCAGAATCACCCCATCCCCCTAATTCCCTACTTTACTTTCTCTCTCTCTCGCTCTCTCTCACACTCCCCTTCTCTTTCTCTCTCTCACTGGCCACTTGCCTAAGGACAACTGCAGTGCTTTGTGTGGCCTAGCGGGTCTCTTTATACTGGCTCCATGGCCATGGCTGGTAGGATGACAGTGCCATGATAGCTACAGACAACCGCACATTTATACAACACAGTCAGTCAGTCAGTCACTGCAAGGTGGCTTTTTGCAATGTGTGAGGCCCTATCAGCTGTGACTTACCAAGGCACCGGTGCAATTCAATGGTAGGGATGGCCTTGGGGTGCTGCAGAATCAGGGGACATAACAGCTTATTATCCTCCTCTCTGACTGTCTATCAAATTGATAGCTCACTCATAGTGGCATCTCATTGACATTGTGTTGAATGCCCTGTGTCTGCCCTGCTTAATTGAACACAGAATTACCCTATTTGGACACGCTTAGCAGAATGGAGCTTAACGAACGTAGAAAATAGAAGATGGGATCAGAGCTGACCTCTGGAACACACTCCATACACAAAAGCTAGAGGCTGCAGTCACAGAGATTATATAAAAGGGGTGGTATGAACATGTTGTAATCTTTCAAATGCTGGCACTGCAAAATAGACATAAAAACATCTTCAAGAACAACCCAATGACCATTGCAATATTTGTAGAACTGTATTTTTCATGATTTTGTCACATAGCAAAGTTGTCAGGCTTGGAAAGGATGGAAGGATTCCACATATGAGCTCATTTAATTTGGTTAATAAGGTGTTAAATAAATTAGGATTAGTTAATGCATCTCTAAGGTTTCATGCACATATTTCTTTGATGACAGTAGGCACTCACTGTCTTCAGATTATTTTCATTGTACGCAGGGTGAAAGCAAGGACAAGGTGAAATCAGGAAATGTAATCATCTGTACAAAGCGTGTACGGTTTTGGCGGCATCTCATCTGTGTAACATGGACATAGAACGTCCATGATCATAAACACACTATGGTTCAGCTCGTATAACACAACTAATGAAATGGCATCCAGAACTGTCGCAGTAATTCCAACAATGCATCTTTTATGAGGAATGGTTTTATCATAGATTGGTTACCGAAGCATTCCCCTAGTAGATTGTGAATTCATGGAGGTATAGGTTAGATCAATGGAAGTTATGGTCATATGAATACTCTGATTCTAAATTACACTAAACCACTTCTTGGTGAACTGTTATACCTATGTATGCATCATTTACCTAAAGCTGACAAAGATCTGCCATCCGTTAAAGGAATAGTTAGACACTTATGGAAATATGCTTAGTTGCTTTATTGCCAAATAATCCAGGCCTAGAAATGGTTGTGGGTTGCAAAACCAACCGATATGTTGAAAGATGCAAAAACACTCGGTAGAGCTGAGGGGAGATGCAGAGTTGGGCTATGGTCTTACGTGAGTTACCAGTGACACCTTTCTCATTACATGTCACCTAGTCATAACCCATTGTCAACTTACCCAGTTTGAATAAGTAATATATTAGAACTTAACTATTATTCTGCATATGCTTGTCTTCATGAAAAAAAGATGGGTCTTTTCTTGTGGTAAGACCTACATAATTGAATGTCTAAACAATTGGGAAATATGGTAAAACAAAACTTTTACTTTTTGTATGTGTGGGTTAAAAATATTTACTTTTCAATGAATCTATTATGGGATAATTTTAGGTAAATTAATGTTATTATTCCTCACGCAATGTAACTGCCACTGAAGAAGCGCAAAGTCTCAACAGTTGTTAAGATCTTTTAAATTATAGCCAGATGATTGAGGAGTTTTGCATACAAAAATAACTAATTTACATCTTTACTACCTGATTGCGTATAGGAACGACTCATCAGTCACTTTCAGTGATACTTTCATATCTGTGCTGTGATGAATTTCTGGGGGTGCAAGATTTGGATGAAAAATGCATTCCATTAAAATATCATTTAAATCTTTGAAGTTGAGTGCTGCAGCAAAACATTTGGTATAGCTTTCAACTACCTGTTCAAAGATCTCTGCTGCCCTCTGTTGATGGCCATGCAAGGACATCAAACCACACAGCACATACATCTATGTAAAACTCTATAGGTGTAAAACAGACTTTAATACTGTAAACATTGTGTACTTAATAAAGAGCTAACTGTCCCGTTAAATAGATACCAAATCATTTAATTTATTCCCAATAATATCTAGTAGGATTTCCTGCCAATAATACTGCTTCATGTCAACTTTGTTAGATTCAGTTTGACTAGTACTGAACTTCAAAGTGGACATCTATACATTTCTATATTCTTGCCATTTCCATATTCTTTCATGATCTGGAAAACTTGTCTCTGAGAATAATAGCAACTATTGGATGAATTGCAGCATTTATGTGCTGTGACTTTAGGCTTCCAGGAGATGGAGCCAAATACCAATGAAATAAATCTACCGTTGAAGTGGTAAGAAACCACATTCTTAAAGCACCCTATGGCATTACCAAGTTGGAAGTAGGCAGCTAAAAAGTCCAACTTAAGTTGAACTGTGTTGAACATACATTTTGTGCTAGATTCCCTGTTGTTACTTTCAATATGTCAAATTGCATCATGTCCGCTGTTAAAGTGCAGTACCACACAAGTAAAAGCAGCTCTCAAACCAAGCTTTAATAGACTATTACAGGCCTAATTGACAGACAGGCAGAAGGCAGCACCTGCATTGCATGAAGCCTGACAGAAAGACAATTCATTGGCAGCAAAGGAAGTGCCATTATGCATCATCTCTGATGCTGTTTGTGTGTGCATGCACTCACCACAACAAAGATAGCATTCAACATTTTTGAACAGCAATTACATTTCCCCTAAGAAAATTATCCAGATGGGTTTGAAATATGCAACAATTTGTTTGGTCATTAAGATGCCTATTCAGAACTGCTTTTGCTTGTAATTATAACAAACTAGGCAGTATGCCATGCCACTGATGCATTCCCTTTGTGCTCAGAAGCAATTTTCCTTTCCTAAGAGAAAAAGAGCTGCCTTGTGTTTTTTAATGTTCAGCCCACGTCCATGACTACTAGCCAGTAGAGCACTGAAATCGCTTAAAACCTGGAAGAGTGACTCCGGAATTGCAACTGCTACCAAAAATAAATGGTCAATGCAGGATGTTTGTTAAGAAATTTCCATGTGGAGTTCTGATTGCTATCGCAAAATGAAGTGTAATCATTTTGTGAAAAGTGGAATGTCTTAGGTAAAGGAATGGTTGAAATTGCTACCATCACAAATAAACGACGACAATGCTCGTTTTAAACGAGATATTGCTTTTAAATTGTTTTATTATTTAGTATTGAAATCCAGAGTGTTCTGCTTTTATTTTTTTTATATTATTTTTTGGGCATGTTAGACCTTTATGTATAGGACAGCTGAAGACATGAAAGGGGAGCCAGGTGAACTACCCAGGCGCCCGCGTGTTCTGCTTTTAATAAAATCTTGTTCATCAGTACTTTTAGCGCACATATGTAAATTTAATTCGTTTTTAGTAATCAATGACCTATATTTATATATTATATAATATATATTTATATATATATATATATATATATATATATATATATATATATATGTATACTTTATATACCTGTGACTGTACAAAAATAAATCCAAATTCCAAATATCTCAATATCTGGGGTTGATTCTTGACTTTTGATAGAAATAGGCTCTTTCTGAGAACTGAGTTTGAATTTGGGTTTTGAATTTGATGTGGACCCAAACTGCCATACATGTCATGTTTTTGCTGGCAGTTTGAGTGTTCTGCAATGGCTTTGGTTACCTTTTTAGTTTCTTTTTTTCCTTCTTGAAGGGAGTTTTGGAAATCTGGTTTGAGTTCATAATGTTTGGGACTGACACGACCATCCTCTGACCTTCTCAGTCTAAATTGCAATTTTGAGTGTAGCTGGATTGATGAAATGTGCTAGTTCAGAGTGGTTTGGAACCAAGGCAGTCACTGGTTGTCATGTGTTGTGTTTTTTTTTTGTTCTTCTTAAAAATACACATTTTGTGATTTGTCCATTGTCTTGAAAGCAACAGTCTCGTGGAAGGTGTGTGAGACAAAGCAGGTGTCACCACATGTCAAGACTCCAGGGTTCAACTAAGCTCCACAGTCTTCTGTTCTCTTCACTGGCTATTGCCTGGCCCTGCTGTGACTTATCTGGCTCACAAACATGTGACAATCTGTCCTAAGGTGTACAACCTGGCTAAAACTGGCCGGGCCATGCCTACCCTGGACACACCATAGTCAGTCCTAATATAAAGTGTTTACACAATATGAAATGGATGGATGGTGAGTGCTTAGACAACAAACACAAAAAACATAACCTTTAACTAACCTCTAACTTACGTTTTACTTCGTGCTCAAAACAACATCAATACCTATATTTCCAGTAGTAGCTTTTGATAACAATGCTCTCCATGATTTATTTTTAGCAGACTTTATTTTACAGCACATTTCTGAAGTCTACCGATTGGCAAATGTGGGTTTTAGTTTCTAAAGGTCAGCTAATGGAAAAATCAATTATGCACTCAAGCTGGGTAGCTGAGGCTTTACAAGTGGCCAAATGGACATTTATGTAATCAATATGTGTTAAAAATAACACCCTTTCAGTTACATTTTAGCCACATTAAGCTGATGCATGGCATGTTAGAAAATTGCTTATCATGGGTAACTACTTGTAGCTTGTTTTGGGGAAATTATATGCTAGAAAGGACTATTTTAAATAGTCCAGGCACAGGACAAGAAACAAAGCCTCAGGTGCCCCGTCTGTGCTGTCACATCTGGTCTGCATACCAATGTTTCACCTGCATTATTGATTGGGGTACTTTGCATCTTTTAGTCTTTTCCAGCCACAGTACACCCATATGAAACATTATGCACACAAACATCCTAAAAAAATGAAAGTCTTGAAGTTGTGTTATCATCCTGCTGTCTGAAGTCTGTCTGTGACAATGTTAGAGCAGCTGTGCACAATCAATCTGCAAACAATAAACCTTTTTCTAGATAGCTGCTGAAATGTATGTCGTGGATGTGCCCTCTTTCCAGTAGGAAAACCATTTCTTTTGTGAGTTGCTTATCTCAGTAATCAATGGAAATAGCATACTAATAATTTACATGCCGTACGCCTGGCATCAGTCATATCCTGCATCTTGTCCATCAAAGAAAAATTCAATTCAATTTTATTTGTAGTATCAAATCATAACAGGAGTTATCTCAAGACACTTTACAGATAGAGTAGGTCTAGACCACACTCTATAACTTACAAAAAACCCAACAAATCCCCCAAGAGCAAGCACTCAGTGCAACAGTGGCGAGGAAAAACTCCCTTTTAGGGAGAAACCTCGGACAGACCCAGGGTATAGCAGGGTATTTCAGCAGAACCACGGCAACAGCTGGAACCATGATTTTGGTGCCATCCTAATCCCGGGATTTCATCCTGGGTGAAAAGAAACCAGCAGTTCTTTTCTCCTTTAAGATCCTCACTTGAACTAATAAAGCTGCAGTAGCCTAACGTTGGTTTACCATCAGGGGTTAAGTATCATGTATTATTCCATGTGGCATGCAAATGCCTTTCTTACATCAAACGGGATATGTTCTACTTAAGCTCTCATCATGCAGTTGTGTGAGCTGGCTGAGCAGAGAAAATGATCTTGTTCTGCCTAGAAAGCCAATAGAGACCTTAAAGAGAAAAGAGGCTGGGCTCAAAGCAGGTCACTGTGGTCAAATTAGTGGCAAGACATGAAACATAATGGGATACACCATTAATAAAATGATGGAATAATAATCACTTCTCACTGGGCCTTTGTGTCCCTGCACAGCAGTTCAAATTTAGAGCATTTCCTTTGATTCATCCCACTAGACAGAAAACTAAATTACTTTATGACAAGCAAAATCATATTACAGTAGTGTTTCACATCCATGAATGCAGTAAATGTTCAAAATGTACTGTATGACTCTTGCAAACAGTTATGCAATAAAACACAAACTAATTCTGCATACACAATTATAAGGCCAAAGTCTATGTACTGTATGCAGTTTTTAGTCTTAACTGATGTGTTCTAATGCAAGTATATTGATTATAATCTCATTGTTTTTTGTACAAAAGTCACAATATCCATATTTCAGTGTTTTGGTTAATTAAAGACAGATCCTACCATATCCACAATGAACAATAGATCTACAGCTAAATTGTGTGGCTGAGGATTTGTACATGTGCTACATCAACCAACACAACATTGTCAAACCCCTGACACAAGTTTTAATTATTCATCTGTAAGAAGAGTATGCCTGTCACTACTTCCATAGCTTACTGAGTGCTCAACAATAGACCAAATATGTGGAAAATGGTAGAGTATGCTCTTTATTCAACCAATTTTACAACATAGGATTCTCAAAACGTCCCTTATCCGGTTAATTTACTCCGCTGGCTGTTATATAGTAACACAATAAGATGTTGAAGTATTTTGGTGCCATTACTTGCATCGTCATTAGTAGCAGAAAGATGATCAATATGGGAAACGCTAGAATCTCCCATGTGTTCACAAGGTATGCTCTGTGGAGTTTGCAAGCAGTGGCAGATGACAGAGAGCCGGATTGTCAATATCTTGCCTTTCCTGACCTACCTCACTTCTAGAATAATCACTACCATGGACAGAAGCACGGCCACTGCTCCCTCCTGTCGGAGCACGTCTTGGAATGTGCATTAAATACACTGGTACAACAGAGCCTTTTCTAAGAGGCTCCGCCAGCTTCGGCGTCGCACTGACCACCACAAGAAATCATTCCTACAATAACACTTTTTAACACTTCATCAGTTAGATAAGACTCTTATATATCACTATACTGCACTAAGTGCAACTTGCACAAACAAAAGTTTTACTCACATCTTTATGAATACTATTTAAGTAGTGGTACATTTGTATTCCCAACTTGTATGTATGTTTGTGCATTATGTCCTTTGTATTTTTTTAATCTTTGTTTTTTGAATGTGTTCTTGTATTCTATCCTATTTATTATTTTTTGTATATTCTGTATGTGTGCTGTGTCTATTTTGCTGCTGTAGCACCGCAATTTCCCAATTTGGGATCAATTAGTCTGTCTAATCTATCTAAATACAATTCAATAATGGAGTTATTTTTATTTTTACACATGTACAATAAAATACAATTCAGCCCTGCAAATAATTAAAAACACACCGTGTTAGAGAGGTGTTAATTTGACTTTTTTGAGGCCTTGGTGAGTATTGTTGTTGTATTTGACTGCATTATTGAAAAGGTGATTCTAGTAGGTGTGGCCAAAACAATAGAAACTCCTATCCATGTATTGCAGTCCATTGAAACACAAACACTAGCAAAGGCCTCACAATGTACAGTGTTCAGTCAAATGCTCTCTGTCATAGGCGTAAATTTACAAATTATCAAAATAATCAAAACTCAGTTCAGTTACTACAACAACTTCAGTTACTGTTGTAGTACCTCTTTGTTCAGCAATAGAAAATAAAATATAAAAGTGTGCTGTTTCTGTTGTTCTGTTTTAAGTGACTTACTATCGTAGCGATGAATGCTGCGATTAAAATCCAAAACATCTAAAATAAAAGCGTTCATGGACTCGGTTAATAAAATCATTATGTCTGAGTAGACTGACACAGATTTCACAATGGAACAACAGTTTGACTTTGTATGGCTGGGCAATATATCGATATTATATGAGACTAGATATTGTCTTAGATTTTGGATAACCGTGATATAATATCGTGATATAACATAAGTGTTGTCTTTAGACATTATGTCCACATTACTGATGATTATTTAAGTGTGAAGATATTTTGTTAAAGCACCAATTGTCAACCCTAGAATATCGCCGCAATATCGATATCGAGGTATTTGGTCAAGATTATCGTGATATCTGATTTTCTCCCCATCGCCCAGCCCTATGACTTTGATTCCTCCAAGTATGGCACACATGTTGGAACCACAGTAATCATACATTTAACAAAAATAGGACAGCAGCTACAGTACATGTGTGGCACCGCAACGGTAAGCTGGCAGCTGTTAAAATATGAAATCAAGGGAAACAACGTGAGAAGGGCATTGATTGGAGGTATTGTCATCCCCACAGCTGCCCACTAATCAGCAAGTACTGTTTTGAATAACAGAACATTTGCAGATGAGTGTGTAATTAACCAAGCAGAGTTCAGTATACTTTAAGTTGGGAGACATAATTTTCTTCTGGCTTTTTAGTTCTGTTCGGCTTTGGTTTGTTTAATGAGCTGAGTACTGTGCTAGCTTTCCCAGTAAACATTAAGCACACAGTTGAGAGGTAGCCTAATTTATCATTGATGTACCACACAATAACTCTTGCTCCTCAAGTATCATTCGTGATGTCTCAATGGGTATAGCAAACAAGAAGAAGAGAGGATATCCAAGTCCAACTCCAGTCAAAATGAGATGCACTGTAGAGGGCAATGCACCATGTCCTGGGCCTTAAATGTTGCTACAAATACAGATTAGATTAATCTTAAATCTGCATACAAAATACATCTACCCACAAGTATACATAGCACTGCATTAATTACTACATTCCACCTCTGTAGGGATTTCGTCTGTCAAAACCCAAGTTAGCACCTCTTACATCTTTGCTGAATTCAGGCAGCTTGTCAACTTCAGGAGCAACGTGGTTATGCTAACAAGACAGCTATATTTTCAAATGAATTTGATTTTTTCAGCCAAGGGAAATTAGTTAGTGCAATGTTGATATAAAATAGATAAAGATTAGAGGTCTTACTTTCCTTTTTCTTTTTTCTGGGTCTCTATACATGTTATGTATTATATGTGTTTTATTCTGAAAACTATAAATTGTAACAATACTAACCCGGATAAAATAAGAAGCAACTGAAAATGCAATGTTGTTATGTAATCCCCACCATGCACACTGACCTAGGCCTAATAGTTTTAATACATCTCAACATGGCCTGTATTATCCCACTGTGTACCTAGACAGTAATATAAATGTTTTGATCAACAACATCTCCATTGATATTTATAGTGGGTGGAACAGTTTTCCCAACACGCAAACTGCATGACATTTGGATACTTGCTTTTCTTCAGGAAACTGCCATTGTGTTTGTCCTTAATACATCTATACAGCATCTACAGCAACAGCCTTTTAAAAACCACACAAAGACAATGGACTGAAACTGTAGCTGATTCTTTTTTTACATCATTTTATTAAGAAAATAAGTATAAAAATATAAATATAAACAATATGACTCAGCATTCAAACAGTATGAATTGTCAGTGTTCTCCTACAACATACACTTTCCATTACATATTACACCTATATGATGAAATGAATTCACAGTTTGACAAATAAACCGGACCAACCACTCACATGAACATTGCTTGTCAAACAAAGATAGCAAATAGCATATAGGATGTCCATCATTAAAAACACTTTGTACATTTACAGTAGTTAATGGAGGTGGCTGGAAAAACCACTTGACTCCTTCTCTCACCGACCCAAACCCAGTCCAATGCCATTAAACATTGATAGTATACAATACTACTATCTCTCAGGTCAATTACAAAACACATTGTCCACACCATAGTTCACAAAAAAATCCTAAAATTCAAAGGCATCTTTACTGATTATGACCAAAAACAGTAAAACTTTGAGAATTATACTCTATCTCCATTAATGAGAAAGCTCAACTCAGTTCAAGTGTTAATTTCCCTTTTAGCATCCACAAGTGGATTGCAGGAATTTCTGTCTTTGTGTGTGTTTGCGTGCGCGCGCACGCGTGTGAGATTCAAACAGACTACTAACTAGCGAACTAGCTAGCTAGCAAACTAGACGGATAAACAGATAGCTGGATAGATAGATAGATAGGTAGATAGATAGGTAGACATATGATCAACTAGCTGGCTAGCTAACTAACTAGACAAATAGCTGCGTAGCTAGCTAGCTAGATAAATGGATAGGAAAAGAATGGGCTTGGAAAAAGAGAGACATGTCTCTGTCTAGGTCTCTCTGTCGGGGCTCTTCCCTATGTACATCTCTGCTAACTTTTTGAACTGTGGTCCCCAGTTGCTGAGGTAATCGTAATCATGGTCCCCCTCAGTGGCAGCAGACTCCAATGAACTGAGGGATTCTGCCAGTGACCCACTGCCCTCATACGCATACGTGGCCAGGGAGTCATAGGGGGGCGCTGTTGGATCAGAATCGTTTTCCTGAAGCCTCCCGCTAATGAAGTCTCTGACGTCCGTGTTATCCTTTATAGGTGATGTCCTCCGAAAGGGAAACAACATTTCGGGTATGATGTCCCTGCGCAGCTTGTTAGCATCCATCACCTCTGGGTTGCGCAGCGTGCCGATATCAAAGGCCTGAGTGTCCTCCTCTCCGCCCCCTTCATCGTTGTAGCTGACAACGTTGTCTCTGACATCCTCTTTGGAGATGATCAGAGGCTCCTTCTTCCTCTGTCTCCTCAGGGCAGCAAACATCACCACGATCACTACACAAAAACAGTGGGAAATACAGGGAGAGAAAGCTCAGCATAAGATGTGTGCCTCCTAACATGTGTCATGCATTAAAGAGCACAGTGGAGCCGAAGCGCAGAGGGGAGACACATTTGCTACCAGTGACAAATCCCCCACACTGCCTCAGGCATTCACCTCCCATTATTAAAGATTCAGTGAAAAAGCTTTCACTTTCTTTTTCCCTTGAATGGAACATTCACTGTATGAAATGCTCTGTGGTTAGAGGATCCTTTTTTTCTCTCTCTCCAGCACACAGCCTTATCTCATCTCGTTCATTCTTTTTCAGCAGCTAAAGACAATCAGATATTGCAGAGTGAGCATGTTTCCAGAGAGTGGCACTGTGTGGTAGCAACTTTCTAAATAAACCCATAATTCTTCGGAAAAAGCGGAAGCAATCTCTCATTTAGGACAAGCATAAATCCTGCTTCACGTGCTCCTTTCCTTCTCCTTCCTTTACCTTTTTTGTACTACCAGCAGGTACTGTAGTTGTATACTTGCCTCCCGCCTGAGTGTTAATTACTATGCCTTCAACACAGGTTGTGTGGGGGTGGAGGTGGCTGTTTCTAAGGTTCTTATAAACTGACCAGTGCCACAATTTTAGACAGAACAGAGGGCTGCAATGAGAAGGACCAGATAGGGAGAGCCGTTCAAGCTCAGCGCCTGTCTGTCGGAGTCAAGCAGAGGTGAATGAGACAATCTGTCAGGGGGGTTCAAGCGCGAAAAGTGTCAGATAATGAGCAGATGTCATGATATTTTGCTCAAGAGGAGAGCATGGCGTTTAACCTTCAGTACACTCGATGTGTGAGAGAAGATCTGCCCACCGCCAGACACCCAATTTAGAATTTGGAGTTAAAACAAGCAGATGGAAGAAAAGCTGGTCAATACCAATTTGCTTGTATTACTAAATTAGTCAGGTTGCAGATAAAATGGCAAACTCAAAAAAAAAGATGTGACAGGAGGAAGGGGGTTCAAATTTGACACATGGAAAGGGTTCATATACAGGACCACACACACACACATGCACGAGGACAGTTGTATTGAACAGTTCAACAGTATGCAAGGAATTACAGTCCCCATGTCATAAATGCTCCTATCAAGCACTAAGCTTAGCCAATCGGGTAAAGTTCAATGACAGATGAAAACCCATTACTTATTTATATGCAGTGTTTCCTCTATGTTGATAGCATAGTGGCGGACCGCCACAGTAAAATTTCCAGTGCCACGGTATCAGAAATGGGGAAGACGCACAACAGGGTTTCCGCTATGTACACCACGCACCACCGCTCCTTCAGCTGTTTATGAAAAGTCATAAAGTCGTGGCGCCGTCTGCTCTACTGAACTCAGGTGAACTGTCATCCGCTCTCTCTCCGTCTAGGGTGAGCAGAGCAACAGGACCAGTGACAGGACGTCATCACTCGCGAAGTTATGGCAACCAAATAAACAACAGGAGTAGCTACTTCACTCAATTATCTAAGTGATAAACAGCGACGAAAGCCACGGCATGAAATCTGCACTCACGCCCGTGAAATATGACAGTTAGAGTTTATTGGAAAATAGCATTGTAGACACTGAAGTTGATGAATTTACTGTTTATCAGACCCCAGATGAGACAACAAGCTAGCTAACGCTGCGGTGACGGTCCGTCCCCACTGCAGGAGACTGTGTGTATTCCTCTGACACGCTGTATTAACGTTACTGTTTTAAAACCCTTTCCCATGTTAGTGGGAGTCCATAACGCTCAAAACCAACATGAAAAATGTAGCTAGTAATATTCACTCAGTGTTTTGTTGTTAAACTGTGTGTAAAATGAGCAGTGACGTTAAATCGCCCTACGGTACCGTCTATTTGCTGGATGGTTTCAAGGTAGGTAGTTTACATTATCAGATAGGCCCGTACACTGACGTCCAACACAACCCAAGGTGACCTGTCTTTGATTGGACCTGCTTGAATTGCTAATGATTGCTTACATGTTCAAAGGGCCCTAACAAAACCTCCTGTAGCTCGTTGCAGCAGGTGACAGAAATGTTGAATATTACTGCAGTGTCCTTGATACTGCTGGGTTGACATACCAACTGCATTGGTTGTTTGTTTAAATGTCTTATATTGCTTATTTTTCCTGTTTGCTTGACAGTTAACCTATTGTGGTCCTGTTAATAATTACTCCTCTCAGAAGCCAAGGTAGAAGTACTGTAGCATGACGTGTTTAAAGCGCCCAGGGAAACCTCCAGGGTGGATAGTTGGGCGTGTGGTAAGAGCAACATCTCCTTGCATCAACGATTGCAAGTATTTCATGTCACAATAATTGTTTTAAAGGAACACGCCGACTTATTGGGATATTAGCTTATTCACCGTAACCCCGAGAGTTAGACAAGTCGATACATACCCTTCTCATCTCTGTGAATGTCGTAACTCTGTCCACTCCACCGTTAGCTTAGCCTAGCACAGATCCTGGAGGTAACCGGCTCCAACTAGCCTACTGCTCCGAATAAGTGACAAAATAACGGCAACATGTTCCTATTTACATGTTGTGATTTGTATAGTCACAGCGTGTACAAATGACAAGGTCACATGAGACACAGCCATCTTCTAACCGTATATAAACTGGGAACTATATTCTCAGAAAGGGAAGCAGTGCTACTTGGGCGGAGTAATATGCTTGCAAGATCTTAAGAGTTCAGGAGTTGTAATGCTAAAACGACAGCTCATTCTGAGCACAGCCAAGGTAGCAGTGAAGGTCGATGTGGACTGTAGGGATACACGCGTCTGTAGTGCTTACAAGCCACCCACATTAGATCACTGTTTCGAAAAATTCGCTGTCACAAAGAAAAGGACGTGTTTGACATTGCAGGAGGTAACATCTTTGGAGTTGATGGAATTGAACAACGATTCTATAATCATGTATTATAAGTGAGACTTGGTACCCTTAGACACTTTTGTACAACCTCTGTGCTGTTTATTAGTAACAACATTTTTATATGGAATATTCCTATACTCTATGCTTCTAAGGCTGACTTGCTACCCTACCAAACAGAACAAAACTGCTCCGTATTTACGTTTCTACTACATGGGGCTAGCCTCAGTCTTCAGCATTCAAGTGGATGCGTAGGATCTTTTATGCAGGGTTCCTCATCATATATCCTTTAAAGAGCTGGCTCGAAACATAAATCGTCAGGTGGAGACATATTTCAACCAACTCAAGAAGACAACGTTAATTAGCAAAACTTCTCATTCCAGCCATCAAAATCAAAGGTGGCTGGCTTGAAATGAGATGCCTGCTTTTGTTAACTTCCGTGTGAAATTATAGACCCATTGTTTACGAAAGAACCATACATTTCAAAATCGGCCATCATTATTTGTATAAAATGCATAATGTGCTATGCCTAAATAGAAAGCTTAACATGCATAGCAACAGTAAGTAATGGGGGTGGGGTAAAGCAAAGGATCATTTGATAGTATAAAAGGATAAAGTTGTATGTTGTACTGATTGAATAGTCCTGTGAATCCAATCTGTGATTTTTGATTCTGGGCGATATAACTCAAATTGACTTGACTTACAATAAATAACCTGAGTTTTTTTGCAACAAGCAGCAATTACAACCATGGCAAAGAAACAAATATCACAGGACGGTCAAGAGGGTTCAAATATGCATTGTCACACACACATGCACATATACATGCTCATACACAGGGGGACTTACTGAGGAGAATAATGACACAGAGCAGGATGGCCACCAGAGCTCCAGTTGTGAGACCATCTGAGAAGGGCAGGACCTCGGGGTTACACGACTGCATGTTTCCACGGCTGTCACAAGCACACACGCGCACAATCAGTGTACTGGTGCTGCTTTGAATCGGGTAGTCATTGTCTGAGATCACTACAGGCAGGAAGTACATGCTCATCTCACGCCGGCTGAAACCTCCCCTCCGCGTCAGGATATTGGCAGTGTTATCTGTGGAACGATGCAAATGGGTAATGCTTGTCACTAATAAAATGTTTCCCTCACCTAAGTGATCATATAGGGAAGAATTGCAATCTTTATTTACTTTGTATCATGTGACAGACGGCTCGTGATAACTTTCCGTGGCCATTTAGAATTACTGGGGTTGTGAGTAAAGATGTCTCAATAGTAATTAAAACAAACACTTAGCATATTAGTAACAACTTGTGATATGTGACCTTATTTTTTGAAGAATTACGTTTTTGAGTAAACACATCTTAATGAGTAATCGTATGGCAGTCTTCATTCTATAAGGACATAAGCAAAGTGGTTACACATGGCCACGCTTTCTTGAAAAACTAATGAAAGTCCAAAGTTTGTTTGTAAAATTGGGGTGGAATTTCCAGTCTCTATTTTAAGCTTCTGCGGCAGTCTTTTAATTTTGTCTACTGCGATACACCCCAGTGGTTGAGGATCTGGAGTTCATATTCATTCTGAATGACTAGGCATACTGAATCAGTTGCTAAATGGAAAGGGAATATGTAGATCCGGCATTTGAAGTTGTCCAATATGTTACTGCAAGCTTGCTTAATGACTTCTACATTTCTTTCTCTCTAAGAAGGGTTGTGAGCATAACTACTTTTTTCATTAACATATTTGTCATTGTATGACCCAAGGAGCTGTCTGTAACACAAGGCAGGATAGATGTGCGATGACTGTCCGAAAGGCTGATTTTCATGATGGCTCTTCTGTAAATTAAATTTTCCACAACTCTGGACATTAAAGGATTTTTCAGTACAGGGCACCAACATGACAAAGACCATCAAAAGACTGCAATCGCACAATGGAAATGTGTAATACATTCTTGTCAAATAAAGTGTTTATATACTGTTCTAATTTATGATTCATATAAAGTAATGGCCCCTAAGGATTTTATCATATCAAACCCCATTTCACTGACCAACCACTGATCACAATCAACCAAGACTGAAATCAAACTAATTACAATTTTAGCATTTTATTTGAAGGAGAAGCATTTAAATATGTATGTTTGGTTTTTCAGTAAACATGCACAAATGTGTATCTTACCTTCCCTGTCAACAATTGTGAAGTTTGGATTAGTGGAACTTATGCTAAAGACAAACTTGTGTCCAACAAGGGGTTCGTCTGTGTCAACAGCACTTATGGTCTGAATCAGCTGTGGAGAAACAAAGACACATGGAAGCTTGTAAATCTTCACCTTAGAAGGTAAATCTGAAAGCATCTGATCTTAAACACATGATCAAAACTTATAAATTGTTATGCATTATAGGTTATTGCCAGGACTGTGTCTAGATGGGTGTTTGGTGTTTTAAGCCCCCAACGTTGTCTTCCAGGAAGCGCTGCCTGGAAGGCGCTAGGATTAGGCAACGGTTAAGGTTAGGTTCCTTGAAGTCGATGGTTGCAGCGCTGCCTTGAAGTCAACGTTGGGGGCTTAACACGCCATTGAGCGTCTAGATGCTTTAAAAAAAGCAACATTCACTGTAGACTAATCTGCAATTAATGAGGAGTGTTTAGACAATTAAGGGATTTGATGTCTCTCGAAACTCCAAAGCTATAAACATGACTGTGCCCCAACACAGATCTGTCAGTATGCACCATGCACATCATGGAGTGAGCATTGTGGACGCAGACACTTCCTCTGTAAATGTCAGGAAGTGACTGATAGAAGATCACTGCCAACTTCTGTTTGGCATTTTGCCCAATAAGACTGAAAACGGTTTCCTCACATAGGGAATGGTTCTCCTAAGACCACAGCCTCACAATAACCACATGTGTTACCTGCTTCCAAGTTAATTTAATTGAAGGTCATGTATGTATCCATGCATATTCTGGTGGTTAAGCACCTCTGACACACATCTAATAAAATATGATCACAAGCACACACATGCACAATATGATATGCCTTATAATTCTGCAACATTATGTATAAAAGTCTAAGTAGACCACAATACTAATAACTTATAATAAACATGGACCTATACAAATTATAATATAGATAGGGCTGGGTATTGTTCAAAATGTTTTGATACCAATACCATGACTTTGATACCGGTTCCTGAACGATAGTTCTTTTCAATACCAATTTTATAAAATCTATTTAACAAAAATAAATTGCATTACAGCACAAATGCTTTATTTTCAGCGTAACGCAGAGTTTTTCCTGCGTGTCTCTACAATGTGTAATGTTAGTCAGCCAATCACCAGCATTATTAGATCTTGGTAGAAGCATGTTGTATGCCTTTTGGCTCACTGACGCTGATGACATTTTCTCCTTAGGTATTGGAATTTGGTATTAAACGAGGAGACATTTTTCGATACTCGATACTAAGGAGGTATTTTGGTCTGTGCCTAAAAAGTATTACATTTGGTACCCAGCCCTAATTATGTGGGTGATAATTCAGCAACATTATGTATAACAGTCTAAGTAGATCAAAATACTTATAACTGATAATAAACCTGAACCAGTATTTAAATGATATTATAAGCCAAACATATCTGTCTTTCAGTATGTCCTATACAGTATAAGCTCAAGAATTTTCAGCACCTGCCCTGCTTTGACATTCTCACAGACAAATGTGTCATAGGACATTGCAAACTCAGGGGCGTTGTCATTGACATCTAACACCTTGATGAACACAGGCACTCGAGTTGTCTGTCGTGGGTTATCTGAAACAAATAGATTCAAATAAATAAATAACAGCATGCTTTTTGAAGAATTAATAATAAAGTTGCACCTTGACAAAAGTCAGTAAAGGCCATATATTAGGAGTTGCAACATAAAATTTGAAACTTACTTATTTCAGTGGCCACCACAGAGATGTTGTGCCATTTTGACATTTCTCTGTCCAATGCTTTTAGTGTTGTGATGGTGCCATTCACAGAATCAATGTTGAACAGCCTCTCTAGATCTGTATGCCGATCAATGGAGTATCTGAAAAAATAAGTTGCAGACATGTAATTAATAAAATAAATAAACATAGCATGCCTTGACCTGTGAACATGTAGCAACTTGTATGTCTCTATGACATTTGCATACCTGTAATATTGCTCATAAAATGTGCAGTTATGTTTTTTGCTTGCACAGATCTCTCTTCACAAGACAAACATACCTCTTTACTTCATACAATACAAAATGTACAGTACATCAGTTGAATCCAAAATAACTATTTATTGCATGCTCCCTATAGTCAAAGGATGATACATTTTTCCTCGTGCCTGCTCATTTGTCATAGTCAACTTTCATATTCCACTGAAATTTGAATATGCAACACAATACGCCATGTGGCGTGGGCTGAGAGTGGCATATCGGGCAGGTGCCATATGTTCTGAATGACGGTACTGAGCTGTGTGAATCGATACAGCAAATTAGGCTCTTTGACTTTGTGCTGTGCCACTGAGGGCTTACATAATTCTGGGAAATAAACAGTGTTTGTATTCACTTCACAGGGCCGCCGCCGCCATCTTCCACAGGGAAATAACCAGGAGGGACCCATGAATAATGTCCTTCCTCCCCCTACCCCCCCACACACCGACACATGGCTAGGCTGATGGATTAGATTTAGCCAAGTGGGCACAATTTCATCATCCTGCTGAAAGAGCTGATAAGAGGAGACTTTTTATTTCTACCATGTGTTGCTTGTTTTTTTATTGATTTTATACTACTATAATTACAGCTGGGACAATGGGTTTTGAAACAATCGCATTACCACAATAACAAATTACGTCCACTTGGTTGGTGAGGAAATATCTGCTTAACAGGTCATTGATTAATTCCTAAGTTTACTAAATAGTGAGGAGATAATTCCCAAGGAGAATGACTTTGGTGTGACAAAGGCATGGAAGGGATTTGGCATGCGGGAGGGAGTCTGGCACTGTTTAAGGTCTAAACACTTCTAGCTGTGTCTTGTAGCATACTTGACTGGCTTGTTGTCAGCATCAGGGTCCCTGGCCGACACCACACCAACGAAGCTGCCAGCAGCTGTGTCCTCATGCACCTCGATGATGTAAGGGTTCCTGGTGAAAACAGGAGGCTCGTCCACATCCTCTACTGTTACCTTGACTGTGGCATAGTCTTTGAATTGCAAACCGTGGATGAACCTTGCGTCTAAGTAGGTGTTTTTCACCTCCACTCTGAACTCATAGTCCCTCTTATTTTCGTAATCCAGTGCCTGGAGATGAAAGAGCATCAGAAGTCAAGCTGTAGACCGTTCCATAAAAAACAGTCCGTTTCCACGATTTTGATAAGCAAATCATTGCATTTTCTTTGTCTGCCTTTATCTTATTCATACTCTAAATTCTAAGTTACAAATCCAAGTGAGGAATACTGATCTTGCAAGATCTCAGGGGGAGAAGTAAAAAGAGTGTCTTGCAAATTACCACTTTATATTATTCATTTCACAGACTTAGGGTATCTGATTTTACACTGCAGTTCAAAAATAAATTCTGTCATGTCTTCCTTACATTAAAGGGATACTTCACCGATTTAGCATTCAGCTTTGTATCAGTAGAAACCCGGTAGTATTTCTGAATGACTGTGCGTCCCTCCCTCTTGTCCCCCTGAAACGGGAGATGTCTGCATTGGGGGGTCTGGAAAAAATCTTCCGATGACGTAAAATGACGAATTTTGCGTCATCGGAAGATTTTTGGCAGAGGCAAAAGACTACAGCCAGTAGTAGGAGCTACTTCCACATGTTTTCAACCCGCCCATCATCCGAAGCGAGCCAATCTCATCCGGAAAAAAACGTAATGTCAGCCATCTGGAATCCTCGCTAAACAGTGCTCTGCTCTCTCTTCTCAGCAGCAAACTTTATGTGCATTCAAACTACCGCACGTGTACCACCGGGATACATCGGTACAGATCAGAGAATATACAGGAAACGTTATTAAAGACGGAATACTCGGCACACTACGAGAGCATTTGGTGTCTTTCATCCATATGAGCCAAAAACACATTTTCTGGCTTTTCGCGGCCTAGAAGGCACCAATTTCAATTTTATTTTCACATTTCTGCTACATAAGTGACCCAATTTAAATATATATTCAGCTTTCCAGCTGTGAAATATCCCTTTAATAAATGCTATCATGTGGCTTTTTCTAATCTGAAACAATACTACTTTGTCTTTCCATTAAATTTAAATTCACATATTGAGACAAGATTTCAAATTTGCTCAAATTTACAGTTGTTGCAATTAAAACATATTCTAAATTGTGAAGAGAAACTCCTACTGTAAAGAATAAAGACAACTACTAAATAAATTATGATGGTAGGTTTGTAAAATATGGTATTAGCTGGTATTTCATTCAAAAAGAAGCATGTTTACATACTAAAACAGAAAAAAAAACATTGTTTACTGGATGCATATCTGAATTTTGCCTTGACTTTAAAAAATATATTTTCTGTTCAGATGGTATTTTTGATGTATAAGTAAGAATGTGTTTTGTTGAAAGGCTTTCTTTGAAACACTTCAGCATGTGTTGAAGGCTATTTGTGGCAGCTGTATGAAAACATGTCACTTTTCACAAGAAGTGTTTTGCCTGATTGGACAGCCATTATCAGTTAAGAAATAGTTAAACGACTGCTCACAGTTTGATGCCGGTTGCAGTCTACAAAGGATGAAGCAGTGTAATACATAAAAGAAGACTATATAGAACATAAAAGGAAAGGCAAATATGTATAGCTGCAACGATTAAACTATTTTGATAATTGATTAGTTTGAGTAAAATTCTCTGATCCCAGCATCTTAAATGTGAATATTTTCTGTGTCTTCTCTCCTCTGTGACAGTAAACTGAATATCTTTGAGTTGTGGACAAAACAAGACATTTGAGGACGTCATCTTGGGCTTTTGGGAAACACTGATCCACATTTTTCACCATTTTCTGACACTTTAGAGACCAAACAACTAATCGAATAATCGAGAAAATACTCAACAGATTAATCCACTATGAAAAGAATCGTTAGTCGCAGCCCTACAAATATGTTACCTTTTTGATTATGATGACTCCCTCTTGTGTGGTTTGGTCAGTGATAATGTTGAACATGTCATGACCACCGACAATACTGTACTCCATCTCAGCATTACGCCCGACATCTGGATCATCAGCCTTAATACGTCCAATGGCACCTCCAATCTCTGTCGACTCCACAGCTGTCACACGGAAAGAATCTGCACATGGCAGTGAATGAAAGAATTGCATTACATACTTGTCTGTGTGTGAGTGTGTCAAGAGTCAATGTAAGAGATTTGTCTTTACTTTGTAACTAAAGTTCCCTCATGTTTAAAAGTCTGTTACAAAGCATTACAGCACAGGGCCAAAGGCCTCTTACGGTTAGCAAAGCGTGGCGGACTGTCGTTCACGTCGGAGAGGGTGATGCTGACTGTAGTTGTCCCTGAAAGTCCGCCCATCTGTCCGGCCATGTCTTTAGCTTGGATCACAACCTGGTAGTTTTCCTTGACTTCTCTGTCCATGCCAGGCAGGGCTGTCTTGATGGTGCCTGGAGAAAAATAGCATTCTTTCGATCACTTTTGCCATTTTAAAGGAAAACTTCATTTGAAAACGTATGCACTGCCTTACTGAAAATGAGATAAGATTAAGATAAATTCCATTCCTGTTCCCAACCATGTCTCCTAGAAAATTGCATCTATATACTACTAATGTGGTTTGCCAATTACGTTTTGAGGGGAAATGTAATTGCTGCCTGGATTATGTTCCCTGGCAATGCTTTTCTAGCATCAGAAGTTTTTGTACAGCATGCAAGTCATAGGAGGTGGTCGGGATGGATGTGCCTGAAAAGCGCAGGACTTTGAACCTAACCACACGCAGGACTCAGGATGTCAAACAACAAAGGGATTTCGGTCAAAGATTACTTCTGGGTTGCTGCATGTAAATTGTGCCCAGCTGTTTTTGGTCAGATCCACTGCCTAAATTTGTATGTTGAATCACAGTGTTCTTTCTCTTTTGTCTATGTTAAATAAACACATCCAACGTGTAAAGAAGACAGTTTCCCGTTGTTGGAATGGACCTTTGACATCCATTTATCTCTGCTTCAAGTTAACAATGTCACAGCGCTATTTACTCTGTACCGCAGCCACAGATGAAACTGGCATTGTCTCATCAACCTATTAGTTAGACAGCAAGGCTTACTTGCTGTCTAACTAATAATGTCAGACATTACTTGCATCTAATGTTAGACATGCTGCATATAAATAATGCAAGTTTAGACTTAAAACGCTTTGCCTTTTAAGCTTTTTGAGTCACAGACAGTATATGGTCATTGATAAGTGGTTTCTTATAAAAGAAGTCCAAAGTAAAATGGTTGAAGAAATGCTATAAATACTAACAGTGCAGTCTTCTTGAAAAGCAATAAAGGTGCAGGAGCCGGTTGCACCAGCTTGACCTGTTAGTCAAGTAAGGATTTTTTTTTTCCTCACAAGACTTAGACGAATAATATCATGACAAGGCCATGTGGTAGCTCTTAATGTTATTGATAGAGAAAAATAAGTTGTGCTCCAAAAGATCTATATATGATACTTAATTGAAAGTTGAAAGATACAATGAAATCAACTATTTGAAATAAACAATTTCAGCTGAAACAAGACATCTCAGCCATGTGTTCCTAAAAGTAATTCTTTTTTTAGTTTAGTGGAGTACAATCTATTTTTAATTAATTCTCAGAAAGACTTTGCAGTGCGAGAGATCTGTTTACAGACTTGCATCCGAAAGATCTTACTGGGTTCTGCTTACCATTTTCAGAATCCACAGAGAAATATGGCTGTCCCTGTAGAATACTATATACAAGCTTGGCACTGTTCCCATACGTCTGATCATCAGCATCATTGGCAGTCACGGTGACAACCGATGTACCTGAAAGAAGGAACATGCAAAGTCAATTTGAATGCCAAAGCAGCGATACTGCACAACATTATCAAATAACTAACTCACTGTATTTGTATTTACTTTCTGTTCATATGGAGAGGATTTGATGTAAACCCAAATGAACTTATTTAGCATTGCAAATCATTAAACTGAGAAATCTAATATGTGGAATAGCAGGGCTCTAGTTTAAAATCTAATTAGTTGGCTATAGAAAGGCAGTGAGGTCTTAGTAAAATCAATCGGGAACATTAGTAGTCATCTTTTCCCTTTTGTGTAAGAAACAACAAGGTAGTTGCTGCAGCTGGCGGAACTGTGAAAGAAAAGTGATAGTCGTGCAGACTGCTTCTCTTCTGGCACCTCACTGGAAGTAATTGCTTTGATTAAACCCCGTTGTCCTCATTGATGGATCTCTTAAATGCCAGTGAGAGTCATGTTCTACGTCATCAAGGTTTCTACAGTATATATCACGGGGTGCTGATGATGTTTTTGATGAATCAATCTTTTACCATACCCTATTAATTAACAAGTACAAGGGATGTCTCAATCAGCTTTTTTGACTCCCGATCCCATCCCGATCTTTTAAATATTGAATATCTGCCGAAAACGAGTCCCGATTCGATACTTGTAGTTGCTCAGATGATAGCACACAAATATTTGGACATTAAGTAAGGGATAATCACCTCAAGGCAGGGCAATAAACAGTTTGATATGCCCGGCTGGTGGACGGCTTACCTTCCACCAGCCAAGCTAATTGCAAATTTGGTATGACAATGTCGGACTTCAGAGGCTCTACAATCTGCCATCACAGCCAGCGGCTCCCTGCCGGGTGTGCTGCCTTCGCGCTCGGCCTGCCTACCTTCACAGACCCGCTATGAGCTGGAGCTCTGTCAGGATCGCACACACGAGCTGCGCTTTAGAAAGAAGAACGTTTGGAAGTTTTTCAAGGATATTGAAAATGAACCACGGTCGTAAATGCAGTATTCCAGGCTGTACAATGGAGTACTGGCCCAGAGAAAATGTTTAGAACGAGTATATCGGACAATGAGCGGGAGTTGTGGATCTAACGTAGCGGTGGAGAGGACGTGCCTGCAGGGCTGTCTCTGCTAAATGTCCCCGCGCTGACACAGGGTGAGTTGTGATTCCTTCATGGAGTTTTTTTACAAAAAGAACTAAGTAAACAAAGTAACTAAAATGTGTCTTGAGCTTAATACATTTTGACTTACTTTCTCTTTTCTCTCATCACCAAAATAGTTCTCTTTAGGATCCCACCCCCAAGCAAAACATAAACAGTCTCAAGTTCTCCACTGGACAGCGAAAACTAAACTTAGTGACTCCTTTTGCGCTTAATAGTCTTAATCTTTGTTTTCATTCTGGTGTTTACCGATGTCGGCTCCAGGGAATAACGGCCTGTAAGCTTGTTTCCTGGTGGAATCACGAAAGAACTGTGAAGAATTAAAGTAATCTGCTGCTGTAAATAAATGGTAATAAGAAAGACAGCCTTTTTTACTTGTTGCCAAGGGCTGGCAAGCTACAAGACACACTCTTGGTTTAAAAATGCTGGCATTCCAGGCAGTCTGGCGGTGCGTCTATTGGTGCAGGGCGTGTATGGATGAAAAGCTGTGTAAACGGGGTGAGTGCCGATCAGTAAAAAAAAGAAGCCAAAATCGGCTCCGATACTGTGATCGGGATTGGGAGATCCCTACAACTAAATGTTGTAAGTTGTAATCGACTTATGTATTGAAACACTTAAATAGCAAATGTAGTCATAAAGTACATACATTTACAGATTCCTGGCTAAAAGTACACTGGTTGCACATACAGCCAGTGTTGCTTTTAGCTTAGCAAAGCCATATTACTGATGCATCTCTTTCTGACCTCTGTTGTCAGAGCCAGAGGTGTGGCAACATTAGATAAATACTGACAACTGGAATAAAATGTGCTCAGGGACACTGTATTGGTGTTATCAGCTGGGATTACACCCAGCGGCTGATACTGAAAGAGATTTTTGGCAATATTAAACATTATTACCTACTGTATTATATCACTAACACCCCAACCTCAGGAACCCTATAGACATGTGATATAACCAAGTGATATAGGTGCTTGGATACGTGTCATTTATGTGCTAAGTAAATAAAAACGATAAAACTAACAAATATGTAAGCTCAGTAGGAGCTGTTTTCCTCTCAGATATCCTGTCATTGAGTCACTTCCATATTAAGTCCTGCGTAATCCACCCAAGCGTTTCAATAACTCCACATTGCAAATAATGTCCTTGGCATTCAGGAGACCTCTGCCGTGTCCTGTTTGGGTCGGACTGTCTCTGTGCATACTAATGAACCCGTGAACATCTGTCCCACTTAGTCCCAGCACTGATAGCATAAAAGGGAGCTGCTGATTTTTCATGGCTGGCTGGGCTGATTAACCAGTGTGTTCAGTCTGAACATATACGGCAGTTTATCAGTCCAGAGACGAGTAGTGGTGACCCTGACCCACCTTTGGCCAGTATCTATGCAGCCGAGAAATCTAAGAACAGTGCATTATGAATTTCAAATAGGCCATTGTTATTTGTCATATAAGACAATTGGGTTTTGATTTACCCTTGATTGCTCCTGTGTATTAATTTGTGGTTGCATAATTGAGGATTGATTTCAAGCTGCATGCATTATTTTCATAAGCTTTGTTTATATTCTTGCCAATTGCTTTATTTATATGACTTGAATAGAATGAAGTGAAGCGCAATGAAGCAAATCCTTAATTGGAAAGACTTTGACAATCTAAACTTTCAATATTTCTACTGCCTATTAAAATGGCAAATGACATTACTAGTTATGAATACCCAATGAGCCTGACCAAACAAATAACAAGCACAAAAACAGTAAATAACTTTGAAGAACTGAATATAGCGTCACAATGGGACGCACCAACTGATGAACAACACTGTTCAGTGGTTTTTCTACATTGCCTAAAAAGTGTTTATTACAGCATTGTATTAATTATAGAATTACATAAATGTATGAATATATAAACAGACAAAGCATGGCTGCAACCTATGATAATTGAATTCATAGGTTTATCTATGGGCTATTTTCTAGATTGTTTATTCCACTGAAATAACAATAATAAAATGCAACAAAAAACGATTTTTACCAGAGTCTATGGGGACTTCTTCAAATTGCATGTTTTGTCCAACTAACAATCCAATCAACAGTTTACAATACAAAACACGGAAAAGCAGCAAATCCCAAATCGGAAAATGTTGGGCATTTGTGGTGGAAAAATCCAGCCATCTCTAAAAAAACTAAAACGAATCGTAACTTACCAACTTCAGACATTTCGGGGACACTGGCAAAGTAGATTTCCTTTGCGAACCTTGGCTCGTTGTCGTTAATATCGTGGATTTTTATGTTGAATTCAGTGTCAGGCTCCAGCTCTGCATTGGTTTTCCTATCCAGGACCTTTGCAATGAGCGTATACATAGCTTTCTCTTCCCTGTCCAGCCTCTTGGTGGCATGAATATCCCCAGACTTCTCATCAATCAGGAACAGGGTGCCTGCCCCTTCTCCAGTCAAAACATACCTCACATTGCCATCATCTTTGTCCATGTTGGAGTGCAGCTGAAAAGCAAAGAGACACATTTTATACATATAGAGTCAAACTTGTACAAATATAGCAATGTTGTATGGGGTCGTAATTGCACAATCTTCTGGGGGTGTACTTCCGACAAGAAAACACACTGTTGCCATTTTGTGTAACCAATGGAAACAGTGCATAGCTGTTAAAAGTTAAATTAAACTGAGAGAAAAAGAGTTATCTATAAGATTTACAAGTTCTAAACCTTGCCCTTGAACACCTCTCCACATAATAAAAAATCATTGCCTCCATTGTTGCTAACATCAAGTCTATTTGCGACGAGGTGTTTTTTTGTTTTGTTTTTTACTGTGGCTTAAAATAAGATACTTAAATAATAATAAGACAAAACAAATAAATGTCTGGCCATGGGTCTCACAGTTGAGGATTCCCAAGGGTGTTTTTGTCTTTAGGCATAAACTGAGTATTATTTTTATTTTATTTAAAACTATTGCATGCATCAGTTTCAGGTAACATTTGTGAACTTTTAACTCCTTATTGTCCTCACACATCTCTCAAGATGGCCATTTTACGGAACTTTAAGCAATATTTTTCTTGATCCATTTTTTTTCTTTTTCTAGTTGCGGCTGTATCTCGACACTTAGGTTAGTTTGTATTCTTCATCCCCGAGTTCATTTACGTAACATTCAGTAAATAAACAATGCATGCTACATGACTTCCTTGGGAATGGATACATTGAATCTACTGTACTGTTTGGCCAAGGGGGCCTCCACTACATTTACACCATAATCTAGATGTATGAAAACCTTGTGACACTCCTGTGAATGCTGAAATGATGGCCTGAACCCACTCAGGGATCTATCTGTTTCACTCTCAGAACAGAACATTGCTTTGGCACCCACAGTGTCAAGTGTGACATACTCCATTTGTTCAGATCAAATTAGTCTTAGATTTCTCTTCCAAATTGTGCCTTTTGAAAAATGATGATAACCTGACCTACAGCAACAATTGCTAAAATTAGTCACCTATGACCTATCCATCACCTTGAAGCAGCTCCAAGTGTCATGGAGGAGTAACGGCGGCATACTGTGACAGACACTTGATTCAATCTCATTACTGTACTGGATCTGTCAGCAGATATATTTAGAGCTCTATCTCATGGGTTCACATTTTAAATGACATGAAGTTAGCGACACAGATGTACGTCAGCAACTTATTAATATTAATGTTGGCATGCTGTGAGGAAACTAATTATTTTTTCCCCCCACAGTTGGAAGAGTGATGTAAACGGTATAACTTTGAATGGAAATTAGAAATGTATTGCTAGCTTTTCTCAGGAAAATGGGACGCATGTGAAAACAAGATCCTGTCAAGTTTAAATCAACAATATGCGCAGTAATTGGCGTTGTTTTTGAAAATATTTTGATGCACATGCATTATCCAAAGTCTATAAGGAGGAATATCAGTCATTGTGAATTTTCACATATATTTGTGTTCAAGGGACAGACTATTCATTGTTTGTGAATATAAATTTTCTCCGGAGCTGTACACCAGACAGAGATTTATGAGATGTTATAGATGTGAAGGCTGCTACTGCTATTGACGAATGGCAGGCTAATTATGGTCTGTATGAATTCATTTATTCAGATCGGTTTTAAATATGTGGTATGTGCATTTATTTAAAAAAAAAAAAAAAAAAAAAACGTGTATAGTCTGTGTACCCCTAGGGGTACTTTGGAGTACCGCAGGGGGTACGTGAGATTTTTTTTTTGAAATGTTAATTTAAAATATATCAGTCATGTATAATTCCCTGAAATAATTATACAATAATAATAAATTAATTTAGTTATGGATTCTAAACATGTGAAGTAACATTTAAGTGTGTTTCAGTTACAAGCTTGTTGTTAAGTAAATCAGACACTGACGGTGCAGCGCTGTAATGTACCTCTTCATATAGTCTTTTTTCTACCAAAAGTGCTCTGTGCTTGTCAGGGGGTACTTGGCTAACACATATTTCAACGGGGGTACATTATTGAGGACCACTGGTCTATATTGTGTAGTGCCACAGTGACCTTTGTTTCTATCTTGAAATTCATTGTCCATGTAGTGGTACTGTACATCGGCTGCAGGATTAGGACCTGCACTAAGCAATGCTGGACAAATATCATTACTAATATTCAGAACTGTTGCCATTCAAAGACACCTCTATGCTTTCTCTGTGATAATTAGGCCCATACAATTTCCGAGACAGACCACAAGAATTGCATTCTTCCAAATCTTTTGATTGTATTCTTCTGTAGTTTTCATCTGATTATTACCATATTTCCAGTCGTGGTTGTTAATCCTGTAAAAAGGAACCTGAGAAGCAACAAACAACGAGCCATCAAAGGAGCCTGCACTCTATGCAGCCAAGCTGTCTACAGGATAATAGGAATTGTACAGTCTTTGTAGAACCTTGTGGTATGCATTTTACATACTTCCACTATACTTGGGGACAACCAGCCCTTACCTCATGCACTTTTGCTAATTATTGGATATCTGCTGTCAACTTCCTAATCAAATGGGTAAACAGCTCTTCTTTCCATAGATTTCTTACTGAGCGGTGGTGCAAATAAGGAGACATTTTGCAGAAGTAAGCAATGTGTACTGAGTAATTATGAGATAACATGCCATCTAAAAAATAATGGCTCTCCTGTGCATCTAAATCAACCAGCAACGTGGACATTTTAAGATTTGATTTCTCCAGGGATGTCTCATAGAAATGGTACTAATAGAAAGTATTCAGTGTAGTGACTTAAAGTGTAGCAACCAAGCTAAATTGATTTTGATTGACATATACCAGAGGCAAATTTTACATGTTAAAGTAAACTAAACTCTGCACCTAACAGGTATTGCAAATCTGTTACATCTAGTACAGCTAGAAAAAATATGTTGATACACTTGACAAAGTGTGCCACAAAGTGTTTTCCACACAGCCTTAACAAAATCAAATGCTAGCACTATATGCACTATATTTGCAGAGATTTACTGGCTCTCCTTTCAAGGCCTTGCTGCACAAACACAGCCTTTTCAAGGCCTTACAACAGAAGCACAGAAGAGAGCCTTGATGAGTTAAATCGCCTTGCACAAACACTGAGGAATTGTCAGTAAAGCGGCAAAATCATTGGCAATTCTTGTCAGGTCTCTGGTAAGCATTGCTCGCTGCTGCAAAGAGGAGATAGCAGAATAGAGTGCAGAATGGATATAGAATAATTACTCTTCTTCCCTCTTTCCCTCTGTCTCTTAAGACATAGGCAAACATTATTTACAATTGGGACACCAAACTATAATGTATATTATGCAGGTTAAAGCTTACAATATCTCCAGTGTGCTTTGTAGTTTTCAGAGCTCATACAAGTTCTGCAAAATTCATGCAGAAATGGATCAAACAAGGCCTTGCAAAATCTCAAGGAGACTTCATTGGCAAAAAATATTAACACGACAAAGTGAACTACCTTGAATTTTCTAATTTAGAGCAGCATATTTCCTTTGCAAAGTACAAGACAATACAGTGTATCCGGGGTTTAATAGGATTTAGTTCACTTCAAGCACGCCACTCAAATGCTCCAAAATCCAAAGTTTGTGGTTGTATTGCTCAGCATTGCAAGTGTTCACACTTCACAGCCCTGCTTAAGAAGTAGGGCACCACAGCTGCACACACTGAGTGCTCACACTCATTAATGGCCCCGTGAAAGTCAGTTAAAATGAGATTTAAGGGTTTTAAGCTTGATACATGCACAGCCGCTGCATAGTATATTTACAATCACTAAATACACCATGCTCTTTTTTCAGTGTTGACAATAGCTGCTGAGTAAGTGCTCCAAACCTTACTCTTGCTATGCAGTTATTTTTCTTATCATTCTGGGAGGTATCCGTCAGCACCACTCAAAATGTAGGCTTCAAAGCAGCATGCATTTTGAACACCTGGATAAGCAATATGAGCTGCATATTTGTTATATGGTGCAGTCCCAGTGGTGCACTGCCTCCATTTCACTTAAAAGGTGAGCTAGACAAGAGTGTGGCTGTTCTTTACATCAGATTTGATTGGCGTAATCAAGAAATCAACCTCAAGTGACAGTGAGTGAGTGTGTGTGGGTTGATTGGAGAGGTTTGATTGAATGTGAAATAAACAAGGTCTCCCACAGTGCACTGCAAAGGCCATTAAATGATCTTTATGAGGAGGGCCATCAAGGCTGTAATGGCTTAGTGCCGGGCATGAAAGTGTTTTTTGCATTTGGTCTCTTGTTCTATCTCTCTGTCCATCTACCTCTCTTATTTGTTTATCTGTCATTGTCCTCCCATTTTTCCCAAAAATGCCCATGATAATTTCCCAGAGGCTAAGGCAGTGCCTTGAAATTGTTTTTGTTTTTTTCCTAACAGTCCACAAGCCAAAGACAATCAAATAACACGTATGCAAACCAATGGCAGGCAGCATATCTTGTTTGGTCTTTTTGCTTATGAAATGACGCAAACTGTTAATAAGTTGTAAACAAAAAATAATAGTGGAATCATTTTCTGTGTATTTACTTATTGATTAATTGACTGGATGTGAATCATCGCAGCTCTAATATCTGTTTATCAACTTGTTTTCTATCCATCCATCCAACTTATAACTTGTTTTTAGGGCTTTAACAAATAGTGTAATTATTGATCAATGTGCCCACTTATTTCTCAATTAACTGAAGTTTTAAAGAAATGGTGGAAGAAAATGACGTCAGAGGCCATGGCAATGTCATCATTGATCTTGTGTTATCTGTCTAATAGTCTACAGTAAAACATTAAGACATTACGTTTACTGCGATATTATGAAAAAGAAAACGAAAAATTGAGAATATATGGTGTTTTTGCTTGGGGAAAAATAGACACCAATTATTTCACTGTTGATTAAATGATTGCTTGATTATTCTCTCCATTATTTTCTATCCATCCATCTTTTGATTTGGTCTCTATACTTATGTATCTATCCTTAAACTTGTTCTCCATATCATCTCTGTCACCATCCCGGTCTGTCTCTCTAGCTAAAACTCTAAAGTTAAACTGATTGAATTAGTGATACGGATCACCGCAACTCCTTCTGTAAAGCAGAATGGCAGTATGTGTCTGCACTATGCCGCCGCCCCCCCCCCCCCCCCCCCCCAGTAATTTATTACAGTCGCATGTTTTTCTGACAGTTTAATAGTGAATGATATTGGACACAGGAAGAGTAAGGAACTGGTGATGTGATTTCTGTCATGCCACAGAAGTTGGGCGCCAGAGAGCATCAAAGAGTCACCGACATATCAAGGAATGGCTCCATTTATAGTTAGCATTTGCTTTGCTGCTTCATCACATAACACAGCTAGGTGGATTTCATTGGCCTTCTTGATTGATATGTTTTCTTCTTCCTCCTCCTTCTCTCCATATTCCATTTATTTTTGCTGTTCCTTTCTTTTCATCACATCAGGATGATGGTTTTTTGCAAAAGAAGTTGTCATATCCCCCTACTCAACCTCGCACAAGACACTTGTTTACTCCGGAGTATGAGGTGTGTGATGAAAGCCAGCTTCCTCTGAGAAAATTGGCTGTCGACAGTCACCTCATTTCCCTCCCTCAAGTTGATAACTGTAGCATTCCCCATCACACCTGTCTTTATAGTGCTAGCATGGGTGAGCTGACAAGAACCTCTCTAATCTGGGTGGGTGGGGAGGAGAAGCATTGTCCCGAAACTTTTTTTTTCTCTGATTCTTTGGAGAAAAGTGTCTTGCGAGAGCTGCATCTTTAGAATTTGGTCTGAAATATCTTTTCTGACATCTGGGACTGGTTTTAAAAAAATGCATGTTTTGAGTCCGATTTGTCTGGGCCTTGGACTGGTATTGATTATTACATTTGTACCCTATCTGTGTTTTCACCCATTGAATTACAGTACTTGTCAAACTTATATACAAAGTAGCTCCTTCAAATGCAGTTGCATGTTTGGCCCTCAGGAACATGTTATGCTTGTGAAAACTTTGTGAAAGTATGTAGAATGTCAGAATTTGATTGCAATTACAGAGCAACATACATTGTTTTCTACAAATTTGATTTCTGTTTCTTTTCCGCCATGTGTTACAATGTCTTTGTACCTCTAGGACTGGGTATCATTAAAAAAAATGTGATACCAGTACCAATACTGTGACTTCAATACCGGTTCCTGATTGATACTTTTTTCGATAAAATTTTCATAAAATCCATTAAGCATTACAATAAATATTTTCTGTTTTAGCTACAACTATGTGCGTAACGTAGAGTTTTTCCTGCGTGTCTCTATGACGTGTAACGTTAGCCAGCCAATCACCAGCATTATTAGATCTTGGTAGAAGCATGCTGCATGCTAATTGGCTCACTGACGCTGATGAGATTTGCTCCTTAGGTATTTAAATGTGGTATTGAATGACGAGGCACTTTTCCATACTCGATACTTAGTAGGCAATAATAAAAAGTTGGTGCCTAAAAAAGTATTGAATTTGGTACCCAGCCCTATGTACCTCTTTATGTGGACATTTTGGAATAAAGAAAAGGGATTTTCTTTTGAATAGGGCTTGCCAACAGGGAGCTTCAGCTCGTGACTCATGTACCCTTGGTATTATTGACAGTGGTGTGAAGCTCGTCTGATGAAAATGATTTCATATTTAATGTTAAAAAATGATGTTTTGGGGATTGAGGAAGTATTCCTTTTTACATCTATGGCATCTGCAACAATAAATCAATGTCATTTTGATTTTAGATATACAGTAATAGTATTTTTTTTTCACTGAGCAAAGCAGCGATAAAAAGTACTTTACAATAAAGGACTGTTCAAGACTGCAGGAAGAGAGCAGTTTATGTGCACTCGCTGTGTATCTGATAGCTCCAGTTAACTGTGCCTGTAACAGCCAGATTTCTGGCAGACCATTCGTCTTCAGCCAATTACATCAAACACTACTTCAACAAGCCAAACCTACCATAATTAGTCTGCAGACAATGTGTTTAAACACGGTACCTTGCCGACATATTGATGGTCATTTCCTGCGTACTCCTCGAGCAGAAAGAATTGATTCCACATCCATCCACGTTTGGAGCGCTGAAGAATCCTGCCATCACTCTCTGGCATCCCAAACAGATTCCCAATATTCCCAGGTGTGAAAGGCAGGGCAGTACTGGGCCACAGGATAGAGAGCATCAGGAGAAGCAGAACCTGATTGGTTATCATGGTATCCAATCAGCTGGGAAATGTCCTGGATGACTTCTGAATTATGGTAATGAGCTTCGGATAGGATGAACACTGGAAGGCAGTGTCAACAGAACAGACATTGTATTCCTCTCTTGATGTCCTTTGGATCCCTGTGAAAAGAGGACACTTTAGTGAAGAAGCTCTTTCACGACACTCGTGTATCTCCTTTACAATAGGCTTCAAACCCAAGCCAGTTAAGATCCATTGAGGCAGATTGCGGACTACCACTGGGCAACACTTATGTACACAAAAACTCTGCATGCCATTTCTCTATTTCAATGTGGGCTTTACCAGGGCTTTACCAGGGCAGCAGCTAATTCTGCATTCACCAAATGTGCATTGTGCGAGTGAAGGAGAGCTTCACAGTCCCAATTCCGTGTTTGGATTTGTCTAAGATGATTAAACTCAAAAAAAACATTTAAATAGTGGTTGTTAAATGAAAAAGTACAAATTTAATGAACACTATTCTAAAACTATTCAACCCTTATTTAGATACCCATTCGTTTAGACTTGTTTAATGTAATTTAAATAATCTAATGATGAGAAAGTATGCAAAACTAATGCAGTAGGGGTCATTAGACTAACTTCTAAAGGAGTGATTAATGACTGAAAAAATATATAAAAGCCACTGCAATCTAAATGTGTCAACAAGAGACTGCAATCATCACAGCACATTTGGCAAATTTAAGTTTACTCACTGCAGATACCTGGCATGTTTCTTGGTTTCTTTATATTTCTGTAGTAAAAGCGTGAGCAGCACTTCACTAATCTTAAGTTGCATTACTGATGATGCACAAACAGTGAGTGTATTTTAATAGCAGATACAGGCTTGTCTAGGAGCAGAATGTTTCAGCCATGAGCCAAAGGCACCACTATAAAACACTCACCTGACACTAACTTTTTCTTTGTATCTCTTGCTATGCACTCATTCATTTACAACGCTACAGAGCAACCTGTACAACCCTGTGTAGAGATAAATTGTCTTGCTAAAGACATATATCTTTTCCATCCCTCTTAGCCGTTTTCTCCAAGGTTTTAACTCCAATCTGTCTCTGCATATATGCATACTGATGGTTAATTCCATAGATTTGTATCCCCCCCAAATATGTTATGATATACTCTAAAAGGAGAACATCTACATAGACGTAAGGAATCGCCACAATGACCCCCAGGTATGTCAGGCTTTGTGACTGTGATAAGGTATTTTGTGGTATTGGTAGTCTTCCTTTGTTACTTAGGCTGTGTCACCGCCAGGACTTGTCCTGATAGGTAATTTGGGTGTGCATGCATAATTCATGGTCTTTTTGAAGTTAATCCTAATAAATCTGGCCTCTCATGCTAAAAGAGCCTATTTAGTAGGGTTCCCGTACGAGGGCTGGAGGACCAGAGATAGCCTGACAAGCATTCACTGTGTACCTCAGGGTATGCTGTATAAAGTTGGGCACATGCTACTTTAGCAATCCCTCTGCTTTTGTTCAGAGCTTTTAAATAAGGACTGTATTATCAGTGGAAGTATTCACATGAACAAAGGACCTGTTTCTCTCTATGGACAAATTAGTATTATGGTCCCATTGATGAAAGTGAAGTGCAGAATATAAATTAATGTAATCCTTTGAATAGAAAATGAAATAAGTAAGCTAATGAGATCTCAAGCTAAAACATTGCTCACTCGGCTCTTTCTTAGACACTCAGACCAGCTCCGCTGAGTTATATCTGTTATATCAGCGATGCTTTCCAAGTCTTCTGAATACTTTTTGATTGAGTTGATCAAAGTTTGTTATGGATGAACATTGTCATTAGGGGTAAAGTAAAGCTCACCAAAAAATGGAATATCTCTTGGTACTCACTACCTAAAGCAGCATGGTAGACTTGACCAAACTCCTACCTAATCAGGCTGGCATTTAGTTAATGTGGTTCATTTTTAGCTTTTTTTTCTACTGCCACTTTTACTACTTTTAGCTCTTTACCTTTTGATTTTTTGTTCTCTCCTCATGACCTTCTCTTATGTGTGTTGTCATTTCTGTGCATGTTGTTTTTTTTTTAATTATTGTTTTAAAGGAACACGCCGACTTATTGGGACATTAGCTTATTCACCCTAACTAGTGATGGGTCCTTCGTGAATGAGTCGGCTCTAAGAGCCGGCTCTTGTAGGTGAACGACGGGAGCTGGCTCGCATATCCAACAGCCGACTATTTTTAAAAATATAGCCTATAGAAATTAAATCATTATGTAATAATTAAATAATGAATTTTATTTAAAATAATTGACTAATTCAAAGAACAAAAAAGTAATTATATAGGCACACATTAGTTTCGACTGTCTGATCAGCTTCACATTCTGTTCCTGTCAGTCATACACAAGGTGTCAACCAAGCAGCGCTACTTGGGCGGAGTGATACGCTTGCAGCTCTGCTCAGAGCTGAAGCGTATCACTCCGCCTACTTCCCTTTCTGAGAATACAGTTCCCAGTTTGTATACAGTTAGAAGATGGCTGTGTCTCATGTGACGTTATTTGTACACGCTGTGACTATACAAATCACAACATGTAAATAGGAACATGTTGGCGTTATTTTGTCACTTACTCGGAGCAGTAGGCTAGTTGGAGCCGGTAACCTCCAGGATCTGTGCTAGGCTAAGCTAACGGTGGAGCCGTCAGACAGAGTTACGACATGCACGGAGATGAGAAGGGTATGTATCGACTTGTCTAACTGTCGGGGTTACGGTGAATAAGCTAATGTCCCAATAAGTCGGCGTGTTCCTTTAATACCACATTGTAAATCACTTTAAGCTGCATTTAATTGTATGAAAGGTGCTATACAAATACAGTTATCATTATCATTGGTATTAAACTTTTGAATAATCTATAAACATGTTCCAAGAATATGAATTACAACTGTGTGTCTTTCTTTGATGCCAGGACAGGAATTTTAATTTTGTAAATGTACTGCTTCAGTAGAAGAGATAAAATATATGCAGTGTTGTAAATTGCTGATCCCCGCTACTTTTTTTTTCTCGTGCATGCCCATAATGGGGCATGAGTGTGACACATGCATTCCCGAAATCAGGAAACGCCGCCTTGCAATTAATCTAGTCTGATGCTTGTGATTGCATTTTCTAATTATCATTCCAGCCTGCCCTTGAGTTTTAATAGCATTCTGGATATTAATCTTTGATGTGGTGTGCCTATTAAGCATTAGGCCAGTGTGTCTTTTCAGAATTCTTCCAAACACTCCATTAAAGGATGAGTGAGCTTGCTGAATCAATGCCAGATCCAATAGACTCTAGCTGAATTATCTCAGCTCATTTGGCCTATTAAATAGTGGAGTTTGTTAAAAAAAAAAATATAGTTTATGATGAGATTAAGTTGTAGACATCTTATATGGCTCGGCATTAAAAACAGAGATGTGAAGGGACCGAATTGGTGAGTATGCTTTTTAAAGTGTTGTCTAGGGTTGTTATTCTTAATCGTGGCTAAGAAACATTCTGGCAAGAGCTCCGCTGTGCTCCATTTCTGTAATCTGCAAAATTATACATTCTTGTTTTGCTGAATAAGAATATCTTTGATCAGATATATACTAGCTGTTCATCAGGATATTCTTCCCAAAAAAGCACAGCCTCGCACATTAGTCTGTATAAATCTGTATGCACATGCATCCCAAAATTGAACATGCAGGCTTAGCCACAGACATTTAAACCAAGCACTTTCATGCCTTCTCTGACTTTATTAGGACAATAAATATGTCCAGCAGAAGTCTAGTTTGGAAACCTTTTCAAGAGGTCTTGCATGCATAATAAATTGACAATCCTCCATACATGGGAGAATATAAACACCTACATTGACCATCTGTGCTGTACAGACAGTTGCTTCAACTTTGGCCCAGAGAAAACATACCACTCCGTTTGCATGGATTTAACGTAAAATTGCACTTTTACCATTAAGCTCCTGAATACGACATATCCCCATTTAAAGCAAAGATAACATTTGTCTAAAGTAGTCAGTGGACTTAAGTCATTAGTGACATTTTGATTAACGTTTATTTCATGAAATGCTCTTATAATATATTCCACATTATCATCGAAGCATACCCCTCTAAAACCAAGCAAGTCGAGATACACACACACAGAGATGCAGAGGGGTGCATAAGGGTGGGGCAACATGATTAAACATCTCCCATCCAAAACCAAATATCAACCTACATTTAAAACTGCTGGCATTCAAACACCATTTGGATTGTAGCCGTTTGTTGTTCTCTTAAGGAATTCAACAAGTGACTATATTGTATGACAATCATAAATAAGCACAGGCAGAGAACATTAATTGGGAGTGTAAAGATGAAGAGCAAAGGAGAGTTGCAAGGTCACAAAACCGGTGCCATGACCAGTCTTGATCATTTGTTCTTGCACCGTTTTTCCAATAACATGATTTACGGCTGGCAAATGCAGCATTTTTTGCAGCGACAAACTAACCATATATGTGAGTTGGGTGCAAGACCACTAGTGATTTGTGATTGGCACTTTGAGTAGCTCGAGTGATTTCTTGCTGGTATTGACAGAGCGGCACAGACAAATGTAAATCTAGCATTATGCTGGTCGATGTACCAAGACACAGCACATGTACAAGCCTCCACTTGGTGGAGCCCTAGACCTTCCCAAGTCTGCCTCCACTGGCTGCAGTCTTTGGCAAACCTCAGCAAGCTTTACTCATGTTTTGAAATCCTTTAAGCAATTTTGTGATACAGTGCACACGTCCTTGTTGAAAAGCTACTCTACTTTTTTCTTGATAAAGGGTATGTTGACATTGAAAATATAACAAAGTCCACTCCATTATTTAAAATAATGCTTTTATTGGGATAGTTTTCAGAAGAGTTTATGCATTTTAACAAGGTAATAATAATAATCAATTAGCCTACCCATATGTCTCACTATAGATCTAAGTATGTGAAGGAAAGGCTCTCCAGGTTAGCATAACTAAACAACAACAAAAATACACTCTGGCAAAAGATATTACAAGGATATTCAAATGCTGGGGTTTAATTAAAACTGACTAAAATATCCGTATTAATACCATTAATTTGTCCAGAGAATAGCCCGATTTCTGTCTCCCTGATCCCTGTTTCCTCCCTACCATATCCAGTGTTTTCCAAATGAATATTCATGTTTTATCCTAAAACCAGCTGTGTGAATGCTCATGAGATCCTCTGTGCATGTGTGGGAGAATGGATTTCCAACTCTTTTCATTTCAACACCGAAAGGTCACTTCATATCTGACAATAATTCAGGGAGCGTGTTAGTGGCTAATTTGCACTAAACAGTAATGCTGTTACATGGATGACCCGGTGCACAGCACACTACTACACCCTAATATGTCACTTTGGTGACTGTAAAGCTGTCGGTGTGTGAGGCAGCACACCCGAGGACTAGGCGGTTAGAGGGAGCGAAGAAGAGTAAGGGGTGGATTAAGTTTGTGCTGTGGAGGATATGCACATGTACATACTCAGCAACACTGTTGGCTGCTTTGGCTGCACTGCTCGAACACCATGATTAACACCTTCATGCGTTTTTAGAGATATGAATGGTACAGTGCCTCTCCATCAAATCTGCCCTGAGCACATCACAGGTATGATTCACGCTCACGGCATCTCAGCCAACATACAAATACGTCTTCACACACACACACACACACACACACACACACACACACACACACACACACAGAGCCTGGAATGGACACTGGGAACAGGTGCAAACACATATGCACATATACTTGTATTCTTATATATATGCACATAGCCAAGCACATGCATCTACACATGTAGACAAGATGTATGGGCAAACCACTTTGGATTGGGTGACAAAGTCAGTACTAATATTTAAAAAAGCACAGTATGACAAACAATATAATGCTACAAAGTTGCACATATGCAGTGGTATTCCCTGTGTGACAGGTGTCATGGGCTCACATTTATTTATTTGTAAATTAATTTAAAGGGAATTAATATATGCTAAAAACACTTACTAGTAGTAATGTTTAGATCTGTTTTATCAGACATCATTAATAAGCTTAACGTTCATTTTCATTTTCAAGCACACCTTGTACACAAATAGATTATGAAGACATTCAAGATTAGAGCATTGGACAGCAAATCTAAACATTCTCTGCTTCAGTCAATGTAGCTGTTATCGACCTCTTTGAAGTTGCAACACTTCTTTTCATGAGATAGTCACAGTGCTGCATTAGTCGGGCTTCATCACAGCGCAAAAAAAGCAGATCTTCCCCTGGAGTCTGGAGGCACACAAAGCATAAATATGTCCTTTAACATTCACCAGAAAAAAAGTCCTTACCTTTTTGATTTTTACAGCTTAGCATCCATCTGTGTCACTGAGTGCACGGTACTGTGTTCCTACTCCTTAGCAGTGCTCAGCGGTGGAGAATCTGACTCCTCACGGCAGTGCTTACATTCCAAGACTGACAACAGCACAGCTGGTGCGAATGTGTATGGGAGTGTGTGTGTGTCTGTGCAAGAGAGAGCGAAAAAGAGAGAGAGTCTCTTGCCTGCTTTCCTCACTCGCTCTATGCTTCTCTCTTTCTCTCTGCCCTCCCTCGCTCCATTTCTTCTCCCTGCTCTCTGGCTTCTCTCCCTTTCCTCCTCTACACTTACTTTCTATCATCTATCTCTCTCTCTCTCTCTCTGTCTTTCTCTGTTTCTCCCTCCCTCCCCCCTCCTCTCTATCCCCTCCTCTCTTTCTCTAGCAGTGCATCACTTCTGGCGGTGGATGTCACCGAGGCTGAAGCTGAGGCGACTTTGCCCCGATTGGCTGCCATTCACAAGTTGGCGATAAAGAAGAAGGGAGAGCGAAAACAGGAAGAAAGGCAAAGGGAAGGAGGAAGTGGGGGTGGGGTAAGGGGAGAAAATAGTGCCCTTACATCCCAGTGAGCATCAGTTGACTGTGGAATGGAGAAACAGGGGAGGTTAGCGAGGTTGAAGGCGAGGTTGGACACGGGGAAGGCGCAGAGTGTTTTCCTTTTTTTCATACTGTGAATGCATCCAGAAAGCTCTCTATAAGAGGCTGCGCTGAAAGCGACTGCTATGACGGATCGACCGTATGATGTTTGATGTCTAAAGCAATCTTCCCCATCTAATCTTCTTTCAATGACAGTGGAATGAAGGAGAAAAAGGCCATAACTTGTAAATCAGCCACACAGCGAGGTGTGTGTGTGTGTGTGTGTGTGTGTGTGTGTGTGTGTGTGTGTGTGTGTGTGTGTGTGTGTGTTTTGCTCTTCTCGTTTTCGTCTTTTGCCCCGCTGACTTGGCCGGCAGTATGTGACAGGTGCACATGCAGTCCAGGCACTCTGTCATCTCTTCTCATTACATGTTCCATGTTGGATGCATATCAATAGGTCTCAATATAGTACGTGCCTATTGAGTGATACAGCATTTTAATTCAACTGAAGGGAATGGAGTGGGGCATAATTTATCATGGAGATGCTGAGGGGTGAGACGGAGAGGGACGGGAAGCGATGCGTCCTTAGATGCCGATATATGTACATGTACCTTGAGCAGATAAACGGTCGGCTGAAGTGACTTTGAAATGCATGGGATGCCACTCACAGCTGCACTGTTGATGAATAATTTAAGAAAAGCAGCAGTTTCACTGGCCAACCTCATGTGAGCTCAAGTTTTATCTCTCAATATCACTGTGAATAAGATTATCAGCTCAAGCTCTCTGCACCAGATAAACAAAAATGCAAACAGGCCAAACTAATTAACATCCAAACACAAGCGGTGAGGTAGCCTCCCTCTGATACCAAGCCAAGTCCTCACACTCCATAATTCTCTCCCTCTTTGTGTTTATGGTGCTGGGAGATTAAGAAGTAGGTGTGCGTTTCTATTTTCTTTTTTTTTTTTTTTTCATGTGTGCATATGTTGGCTTGTGTACTGTGTTTGTATGTATGACTTTAGGAGAGGTGGTTTGTCATGTTCACTTATACCCATGTGTGTGTGTGTGTGTGTGTGTGCGTGTGTGTGTGTGTGTGTGTGTGTGTGTGTGTGTGTGGCTTGTACTAACAAGCCACTGGGGAAAAAAACAGGCTAATTTTTACATCTCTACATAGAATTAGTATTAATTTACCTGCTATCTACACCCCTGGGACATTAATAACTCTGTTGTTACACAGCCCAAAACAACTCAGAAAACGAGAACAAGCATTGTACACATCTTTATCAGGAAATATATAGAAACATTTTATCTTTCAGAGCCACCATTCTCAAATACTTTATACACACAAATTCCAGTTTTCTCATTTTTATTTCACACGCTTTCCAGGCAAACAATTTCCAAATTCCCATTGCTTTTTTGCTACCCTCATGATGAGGACTCCATTACATTAAATCAAAGTTTTCCAGTCTGAGGAAACGGCTTCCTTAAGTAAGGGTGTCTCCTGATCCTCTCCCAATTCTGTGTGCCGGCTCCCATCAGCATCACTTTCTTGTTGCACTTGTATTCACCTCCACAGTCCTAGCTGCCACTGATTAGCTCTCTGATTTCCCTTGCCTTCTCAAAGGAATGCTCAAGTGCGGATGTCTACCCACTGTTTGCTGTGCTAGCATAACAACCGCAGCCGCTGACAGGTTATTGATATAGCTCCCTGTATGGCAATGACAAGACCACATTAGCTGAGCAATGAAAACTCAAATCCTGTCTCCTGTTGCTGCTTTTAGCGTTGTACGCAGCCACAAGATCCCTTACAAACTAACAAAGGGTGTACAGGTAGGCATAAAAAAATGTATATGTTTATAGCTAGAAGCCATGGCTTTTAGCTGAAATATGTTTGGTTTTGCCTATATTAAAGATGCTGTAGGTAGGATTATGAAGATCCAGGACTTAGCCAAAAATTTGAACATTGACATCTTCTTAGTCCCTCCCCTCTTTCTGCTAAAGCCCAAATGGTCTCCTAAGCCCCTCCCCCCACAAGGGAGAGCGGTGCACGATAGAGCGTGTGTGAAGGGGGGGGGGAATCCATCTGCATTTTGTGCGTGGGGGTGGGGAGGATGCTATGAAATGCGTGTGCATGAGCAGTGATTGACAGCATTGGAGCATCTGAACAGGGAGCGGTAGATTTTTGCAAATCACACTACAGTTGTAGATGGTGCCAGAGAAGCCTGATGTTTTTTAACATGACCTGCTTCATGTAGTTCTACTGGAACATAGGGCAATAGTTTCAGCAAATATGACAGAAAGTTAGTTTTATAAGTCTTACCTACTGCACCTTTTAAGCAAGAAGACTACTTATCTGCGAGTGCCAGAGTTTCAATGGTGATAGATCACATGGTGAAAATCTTTCAAAGAATGGTCATTCACTTTGCTAAATAAACCACATTGTAAAGAAAAACAGTACAGTACGGTATATTTAAATCAATATTCCTTTACAGAAATACTTAGCTGCCATGTGTGCAGCTGTGCATTGTGGTTTTGGGGTTGGCTTCATCTCTGACAGCATTGTTTGCGGTGAGAACTGTATAGTGTTGGAATAACTGAATCAAATACAAAATTGACTGAAAAAAAATAAAGTTTTTGTCAAGGCCAGAAGTGAGTGAGCAAATACTTAAGCTTTTGAAAAGACAGCTAGTATTGGTATAAACAAAGTGACATTTGCTTGTTTCTAGGGGATTATTCATTGTTGTTGAGTGCAGTGGGTATTTAATTTCCTCCCATTTTACTGTTGCTTCAGTAGAAAACCCAGCAGTACTTTAATAATGCCTGGTTTTCTCCCTAAAAGGGAGTTTTTCCTCGCCACTGTCACATTAAATGCTTGCTCATGGGGGAATTACTGGAATTGTTGGGTCTTTGTAAATTATAGAGTGTGGTCTAGACCTACTCTGTCTGTAAAGTGTCTTGAGATAACTCTTGTTATGATTTGATACTATAAATAAAATTGAATTGTTTGATGGCGCTCCATCTTTTTCAGAAGCTCGTCAATGGTGCGGGGCTATATATAGGGAATCCTTTCTCTGATTACATATTGTGGAGCACGTTAACACCATACACTATACCATCGTTGGATTCAGCACACAGTGTGAGCCTCACCAAAGCCGATTTCTCAGCAGTTTTCCTGATAAAGATGAAGAAATCCAAAACCGAGACTCGTGTGTCTTCGTCCACATCAAAGGTGTCAGGCATCGGCCAATACCTGTAGCCTTCTCTGCATAAGACTTTCTGAAAATTACTCCATACTGTAATTACACCCCCAAGGTTGGCAGAATTTGAGGGTAGAGTCTGCTCCATTATGACTTACATTTGCATACATTTTACAGATTTACTGCAGCTGAAGCTCTTACCCCAGACCAACTAACACTGGGTGAGAGGGTACAGGGTAAGGTTCAGGTCCTCACTCAAGGACATTTTGACAGTTTACACGTCTGTTAATGGACACATGTTGGCTATTACAGGGACTGAACAGTCCAGTATGATCTCTGGCCCAGCCTGGAGCTTGAGCAATGCTTTCTTTTTCTTAAATTAAAGGTTATTCAGATGGCATCTGCATTTCTTCCTCTGATAAGTATTTCATTATGCACCTGGGCTCTGATTAAAAAAAAAAGTTGAATTTGGCCCAATTCAATAAATTGCAAGTTCTCTTTAGCTTAAAGTTATTCTTCACTAACTTCACAGACATTGCTGTATTTTTCAGCAATGGCAATTTCTTTGGGTGTCTGTAGGCTTCCTAGTAATAAGGCATAGTCACTTTAATCAATTCATTTTAAACCCTATAGTTCACTGCTATGCTCTCCAGTTAGTGAATCTTTCATTATTGCATTGTACAAAACATTTTTTTTTTAATCTAGGTTAGCCACCAACAAAAATGACTCTTTACATGTTTCTATTTTTGAGCATCTGTTCTGTACGGCTGCAATCTTACCTACATTAATATCTTATTGTGTTCCTGTGACCAAATTATTTAATTTCTGCCAAATGTGTGATTACAAATAGTGTGCTTGTGTTTGTAGGCTAAATAAAACCAACTAACAAATGTTTAAATATAATGTAACATGTGTCTCATGTTACTTTTGGAGGAAAGTTCCATCACTGGTGTGCACAAATCCCCACTAATGTACAGTGACAATCGTGCGGAGTGAGGTGGTGTGTAGGAAGAAGTGCTTGATGACGGTTTCACAAGAAAAGCCCTGAGGATGCTCCTGTCCTAGCCAAAGTGATGACACTTCACTCAGACTGTGAACACTTACTCATGGAAGTGCTCAGCAGGCGGTACATCTGCTTTTATTGACTAAATTGCTGCTATCATAAAAAATTTCACAGTCCAAACCCCCCTCGTAGGCATTAACCAGAGTTTGTAGTGCAGCGCTCAGCTGGTGAAATAATTAATTTATTACTACAGAAATAATTATGCTTAGTGTCTGTTTGTGTAATATCTCTTACTTTTTATGTCACGTTGTTTTCTTCTTATAAGTAAGAAAATAACAACATGCAGTTGAAGCTAACAGAATGTAATTAAGAAACAATATGATTTTGGCAATGCTATGACTTCCTATATGCAACATATTTCATGTCAAAAGTATAAGAAAAATGTGACTATACATGCTAGCTATTACTGTCTCCTTTGTTCAGATTGTTGAATAAAGTACCAAATTACTCTTACATGATGTCACTTCTTTTGTGACGGTAAAATGTCTCCTTGATCACTCCACTCATTCATCGTTTTATTACAATTACTACAAATGTGTTCTGTACTAGAAAATGCTGTCATTTAAACTGTGACCGCTGATTTTCACCAACTGCGGAACGGCTGTGCAACAGCTCCGCTGCGTGTCTGCTCCGTGCTCCGCACCAGTACCAATATGTGTGTACCAATACACACCAGGTCCGGATTTGTTGCGGAACGGCTCCGGCCCTGACTGACAGCTGTAGTCACGAGGACCCACGAGATCTCGCAAATTCACGTAGAATAGAACCACAAAACCACCAACAGTTTGTTTCCATCCAGAGGAGTTGAGGGGAAACAACTCTGTGCTGTGTTTTCAAGGTGTAGTGAAGGGAAATATGATCCGCTGTGAGCCCGGTGTATTTTATTTTGAAAATTAACCGGATGTTTTATTTTGTTTCTGTGCTCGACTTCCTGTGCCGCACTATCTGCCGTGTGCTGAATTGCTGCGGAGCTCTCCGGCGTCTGGCAAAAATAGAAGCTCTGCGTATCTGATCCGCAGGGCTGCGGACCGCCGGAGCTGTGCCGGAGTCGTTCTGCAGTCGTTCTGCAGTTGGTGGAAATACACACATTGACTTTAATGGAAACCGATTGACTCTGCCGATGTTCTGGAGCTGTTCTGCAACCGGTGGAAATTGGGGGTGAGAATCAATAGTAAAACTCTAATGTTACTAGTTCACTGCAGCACCCAATGCAAAGAAAAATAAAAATGTTGGCTTGAACATGCACTACAAACAAATCATATTTTGTGTACAAGGTCATCCTTAAACTGCTTTGTGAAAATACTGCAGCAAAAGAAGCAGACTGAGAATGAAAGAGAATTTGTTATTCTGTATACATATTATACATCTGTGCAGTTTATTTTAAAACTGGACCAAGGTGAAGTGGGAGGGACACAGTCAGTGGTATGTCAATAGAAATCAAATGACAACAGTGTGATTATTGATGACAACGTAATCAATGAAGGGTGGTGATGGCGCAGTGGTTAGAACACATGCCTTTGGCGTGGGAGACCTGGATTCGATTCCCACCATGATCCATCAACCAATGTGTCTGTGAGCAAGACACTTAACCCCTAGTTGCTCCAGAGGCATGTGACCTCTGATTACTTACAATTGTAAGTGACTTTGGATAAAAATGACATGTATTGTAATGTAAATGTAACGTTTACTGGGATTTGTATTTGCGTCTTGGTCAAATGTTGGCAATGAAATGGGATGTTTTGTGTAGTATTTGTGGCTCTGCCATGTGATGCACTCGTGAACAGTGCCCAATGAAAATCTTTAAACAAACTTTTTACGGATGACAAGTTTGCCAAGGTGACTTTTTAAGCCCAAAAGAAAGATCTAATTTAACATTGTTCTCCAGTGATTTGGTAAAGCACTTCAATGAAATTAGGGGACTTTTAATAAAATGATGGACAAAATCAATGCAGCAAATGCTGAGATATACTAACTTTTAGTTCCTAGTAATGTTCAAGCTACAAAACCAGTGAATCCTATATTTACTGTAATGCAACACGGTAAATTCAGCCCACCTCATTTAAATCCCCACACACAGTTTGTAATTTTGGAGAATATGCTATTTTAAGTCTCAAGATCAAGCCAAGATTGAGATTTAGAATTCTTTAGAGAGCCGATGTCATGGCGCCATCTCTAGGCTAGCATCTGTTCCACTAGTGTCTCACTAACGCAATGCAGTCTCTTATTCAGCGTATCTATCTTTGTTTACTGCATATTGTAAGAAAAATTGAGATCTGTTTTTGCAGCTGCTATAAGAAATTGAAAAAGAAATTGTTATTTTTAACAAGGTTAAACAGTGTTTACTTTGTGAGCACAGCTCCCTATCGTAACGTGATTCATCCATATCCTTTAAAACCAACTCTTTCATAAAGACATGCTTTCAAGATATTTCAAGGTGTAGAAAACCAATAATAAAGCTGTGTGTGAGTGGGGGGGGTTGTTTATGTTGTTACAGTTTGAGAGTTGTTAGTTGTTTGTAAAGTATTAAGTGTGAACTATGGAGGCGGTTGTATCCTATATAGATGTGAGGGACTGGTCAAAACTGTCCGTGGAGACCACAACAAGTTCTTTATTGGCTGTTAGCCCTATTTTCATAAATGATTCTGTGTGTTGGGCAGAGAATCTCCTTGGACCAATGGTAAACAAATGTGTTAATTGATTTCCAACCAAATTTAATTGAATGTGCTTTGCAATCATTCCTGGGATTTTACACCTCCCACCACGGACATCGTTTTCATCTTTTTGAAGATGCTTTTTTGGCAGATCTACTCAAGACCATTTTCTCCATCAAAATTGACTAAAATTGTTGGAGCCCTAAGAACTGCTTTTAAAGGGAAGGAAAGTGGCAATTTGATGAGTCATGACTGATACTAGCCTCTATAACTGCTACTAGTCATGTGTTCCACCTCACTGTCTCCAACTGTGCTGCCATTACACCACACACATCTTGACTCCACTCTGAGCTGCGAGCTGTGCATCAGTCCTAAGCCTAAGGAGACTCAGGCTCCATTAACACTGCAAGTAAAATTGTCTCAATTGTGATAATTATGTTTCACTGACATCTTGTTTGTTCCCCTGTTCATACTGAAATCTACACATAGACAGGGTTTTTTTTTGTGATCAGGACAACATAACTGCATCCAGAACTTGATCTGACAAATGACAAGTAAATTGTCTGTTCTAAGTAAGGTGTTGCAATTATGAAATTTAAGTTGGCAATTAATTGTCATAAACATAATAGCGATTAACGATTTAATTGCATTTTTCTGTTCATGTTATGCCATACATCGGTGCTGGTCTGTTTGGCTTTCCGTTCTGCTTATTATTTTTTACTTTATTTTAAATAGCTTGTTCTGAAACAGTTGCGTGGACCAACTTAATGTAAAAAAAAAAAAAAAAAGTGGTGCAAGACTTCATGGCAATATGCAATGGGGGAAACGCGTATCTTTCAACTCTTATAACACCGTGTTTCCATCAAGAGATTTTTACATGAATCATATAATTAAAAAACCTGCGTGGAAGCGACCACTCCAGCATAACTTTCCCCAGAGCTGCCAAACGCAGTGCTAGGGTAAGGGTAAGAGATCCAATGTTGACACCTCTCTGTCATCATCTTGCTTCAGAAAGCAACAAATGCAACACAGCAGACAGCAGTACAATCTAGCAGTCAAGCTCTCTCTTTTCAGTGCTTTTTGCCATGACATTGGAACATTGTGCTCAGGTAGACAGCTTATTTACCCAGCTGATAGAAATGCACCGAATTCACTTACTATTTGTTGCCACATTGGTAACATTGTCTTTAAATTCTGTTGATTGTGGAAACGATTATGAAAAATGATCACGGTTAGCTCAAATAATTGTGGCAGGCATACTTTATCATCATCATGAGTAAATCATAGGCAATTGTGACTGTATCTTAATTCAGCCCAATTTTGAAAACACATTATGTAACTGGCAAGTGGTCTAAACAGTGGGAAAAGAACAACTTCAAAAAGCAATATTATTCTTTTCTTCCCACTGCATCACTATCAGATTATATTGTCAGTTACAGGTTAACGTACCAGAAAGACAGACATCCATATAATATACAAGCTGCAAATTGTTGTAGACTGCAAATTGTTGCAGGACTTATGGGCAAACTCAGAAAGAATTGCAGCCTTAACCACCCCAGTGGAGAGCCCCAAGTGCCCCTAAAGCTGTTTGATCACCAATCAGTTGGCGGTAGAAAGGATGACTTACATTACAGTGTGATATCTGAACATATGTACATGGTGCATTTGAGTCACTATTACAGACTGACACTTTTATGTTCCTGGCTGCCTTCCTCTGTACCCCATGTTGACCAAGAATAACGTTCCAAGTGCTGCAACACATACAATAAACTTCAAGATGATGTATATAATCTCCTTCATTCAGATACACACTGATTGCAGTGAGGGATCACATATTTCAATTATTTAGACAATGACTGAGATGAACTACTTTGTAAACTGTAAAACATTGTAAGCTAGTTCAACTGAACAAAAAGAAAATATAAACAAGTTTCCTTTGTTGCTTTATGAATTGAAATTCTATGAACTACATGATAAATTATACACATAATTATTTGTTATAATCTTTAAACAAGATCTGCAAGGGGCTCAGTACTACACCTTCGCTTTAAAGGAGCCAGTTGAGATGGTTCTCAGGTATCCATCCTCCACTGGGAGGTATCCTGAGTGTCCAAATGTGAAGAGAGGCTGTTAAAAGCCCATAGCACTGGATGGATTATATTTTATATCCCATCTAGGCCAGGAATAGACCAGGATCTTTAAGACGGGCTACAGGATCTACCTAGGGAGAAAGCACACCGCAGTCCTGGATAAGCACTGGAAAGTGGATGGATGGATGAAATCAATAGCTTTTATCAACAATTCAACACTTTATGCTTCCCATTTGTCATATAGACATTGTGTTATACTTGCGCTGTTGACATTGCAGCGCACATTCTGATTTTACACTTAAGACTCAGCCTACTATCCTATCAATAGTTTTAGAAAACATGTAATGTACGAATTACGTTCATATTGGATGATTCTGCAGCTCATGATTTACGTCCACAGCCAACTGTTATTGCCAGCGCAGAAAGTAGTGTGTGTTCCATGTAGCAAGGCAAAAAGCAAGGTTGATTGGCATGTAATGAATCACACTCATGCAGAATTTGTGTCACAGACAAATGATGTTTGCGATTAACCGCAAACACAATCTTTCTCTAACCTTCACCAGTTATTTTTGTTGTCTATCTATAACCATACCTTACCCATAGTTTATCTTTGCCACGGTCTTTCCCTAACTGGAGACACAGATGTTCTGACCTCTCTGAAGTAAATTAAGAAAGAGTTTGGATTTTTAACATAATTGTGTGTGCAGCAGTGCCCCCTTTAGGCTGACCAGCAGCAGTAGCTTTAGTTTTAAGTTTCACTTTCAGTTGTAAATTTCCATCAGAAGTCAATTGATTGTGCTGCAAGGCAGAGTGCCAGTGCTGCATTTTTTCTTCCTACATTGTTGCCTTGGACACTATTTGTCCATAAGTACTGTATATATTACAAAATAAATGTTAAAATATATTGTACTCGGCATATCTTTGGTTTATTTGAGTTTTCTAATGTCAAATCACTAAATTGATACGTTGCATGGCTTTTAGTTATGACTCAGAATTTTATGTTGCTATAAGTTGCTCTGTTACAGTTTTACAGTATAAAACAAGGAAAATAAAGTTTCTTCGTCAAACGCCAAGAAAGGTTACACCTTGTGTTTTTTGGAGAACTTTACTGTTAGCTAACTGTCCAGCTTTGAAGAAGCAACTCATTGCAAGGACAGTATAACCGATATTGTAGAGAATTCTAAATACTTGTCATTTAACATAATGTGAGGTTTTGCAAAATCAATATTAACATTCTTCTGTGACAGTACGGTTGCAAGACTTCTCTTCATCCTTAATCATGCTACTTTTCATTGCCAGGTTGTCTTGTAAAAGATGAGACGTGGCTGATATTAAATACAAAAGTTAAAATCTGTCCAAATGTAGGAATTTGCATTGTCCATGCAAGTGAATGACAAGCCTGCTCCTTTTGGAAAGTGTCCAAAGGGAAATGTCGTCATTCTGGACTTATACTCAGTGACTGTGGGATAATATGTGGGTTCTTACCCCAGATGCTTTAGGATCTTTGTGATTTTCTGCAGGCTAAGGTCAAACCTTTAATGTCAACATATATTGTGTAGAGTATGGATAAACAGAGCTGTTGTGTCAAATTCGCTGGGCTTACAAAGTTTAGTTCAGTTCATCTTTATATTAACTAAATCCACAAAACTATTGCTCCAGGCTTGAATAATGATGCAAATATCCTTATCTAACATTATGACTACCCATGTGTGTGTTTACTTCATGCCCTAGCTTGTCCAAGTATGAATACATAATATGGAGGACACTGGTTTTCTTCCCTTTCTTTCCTTTCTGCATTGGGTGACCCACATATAGTATTTTTGTTGTTATTATTCATCAAGTGGATTTTGCGTTACATAACTTCTTTTTGTGGAAAGCTGTGTGCATGGACAGGCTGCATGCAGCAAATGTGGTGGGAGGCTATTATAAATAAAACCATTCATCTTTTTTTTCAGCAAACAATTATTTGTTTTACAGAAGTCAGTGTGCATCATTCTTTGGGTTTGACATCATACATTTGGCTGGTTCCTTTTTTTTTACCCACAATTCTCTAAAAGACTCTAACATGTAAGGCTCTGACACTGACATGCGACAGACATTTCTCCCTCTATAAGTTATTTATTTTTCTAATTAATTCTGTAATTTTCCTCAACCAATTTGCTGATGAACCATAATCACCACATGCACATGTTGATATGAGGGGCTAATGCGTTCAGTTACTATACATCCAAAATAACATTATGACAAGAACCCCTGGTCCAACATTGAGTATCCAACCTGTTTTCATGCATTTTTTTATGCTCCATGTTTTCCCTTGATGATTACATGGAAACAGTGTTGCCATGGCACAATTTGGAGAGGTTAAAGTACATGAAATTAAATAATTATGGATTCAGAGGCTTATTCCTTTGGTATTATGTGGAAAACATAGACATGCAATAGAATATCCTATTTCACCATCTGGCTTTCAAAGAAAAGAGATATTCTGTAGGGGTATTTGTCTGTGAAATGGTGACAGGTAGATTTCTTTTTGTGGCTTAATATTTAATGGCATACATAGGTGGAAAACCTATTTGGACTATAAAAATAGTAAATTTAGTTTTTGGCTGTACACGCATATGTCAGTCCTAATTTACAAGTAACTATTTACAACATATTCTACAGATACATACACACATGCAGATTTTGTCTGAAGAATACAAGCTTTTAACAGAATAATAAAGCTTGATAACCTAACATTACTTAAGGGCACAATTGTTATAGCTCCAGGCAATTCAATGATGATGACCTTCAGTCCAACCTCTCCTTCATTGGCAACCTTGCCTTCTGCCAGATAGAGCAAGACAGAAAAAACACATGATTTTATTCTCACCACAATGTGATGCTGTGAGCAGCCAGTTACTTCTTCTAATTCACACCCTTGATCCATTAAAACCCCAAAACAGTCTATTTAGAAGCCACCATTACCTCATCAGAACTGTATTTTTCCCATAAAAGGAGAGTAAACATTAAAATGAATGAATATATTGTAAAATACCGGGACAATGTCTTTTCACTAACATGACTTTACACTTATGGGACACCTTTCAACCTCTAGAAGTGAAAAAAAAAAAAAAAACGGCAAAGATACCCTTTTTGTTCAACATTTTCTCTCGGGATGTGGCAGAAGAACAACACCATCATTCAGCATGTATACATGCAGTAGGACGTGTACACAGTCAAGCCATATATCTGGACATAAGGCGAAAAGGAAGCCTAGTAATTAATGGTAGAATTCTACAGATTGTCATGCTGTGAAATTGTTTCTTCAATTTTATTGAGGCATTGCACACACATCTGCTGGCAACCACATTATAGTGTCATATATATACATTATAGTGTCATATATATATCTTTTTTATATATATATATATATATATATATATTTATAATATATATATATATATTTATAATATATATATATTTTGTCACTTACTCGGAGCAGTAGGCTAGTTGGAGCCGGTTACCTCCAGGATCTGTGCTAGGCTAAGCTAACGGTGGAGCCGTCAGACAGAGTTACGACACGCACGGATATGAGAAGTGTGTGTATCGACTTGTCTAACTGTCGGAGTTACGGTGAATAAGCTAATGTCCCAATAAGTCGGCGTGTTCCTTTAATACTAAAAAAATGGAACACTGGTTTATACATGGGGGCAGTAGAAACAAGGTGCAACCACAACATGGATATATTACAACATTTTAAGTGTATAAGGTGTTTTCAAAGAGTTGCCTATTTACACATGCAGCAGATATGGATCGATATTTAATTTGGAGTGATGTTGATGGCCACCTGGTGATTTTAAGTCCAACATCCACCTTCCTTTTAGCTCAGCTTTTGGTCTCCTACTGCTTAAAGGGATATTTCACCGCTGGAAAGCTGAATATATCTTTAAATTGGGACACTTATGTAGCAGAAATGTGAAAAAAATTAAATTAAATTGGTGCCTTCTAGGCCGAGAAAAGCCAGAAAATGTGTTTTTGGCTCATATGGATGACAGACACCAAATCCCAGAATGCACTTCGCTTCGCTGCTTTGAGTCCGCTCCCAAGCCACGCCTACCACTTGACAGACAGACAGACAGTGAGGCATTTGACTCAACTCAATGTGTTTTATTGTTATTTCAACCATATACACGAAACAACGTTTAATCGTGGCTCAAGTGGTGTTACACATTTAAAATATATAAAAACGACATCATATAAAAACGACATACGAAACAGGCTACATTTAGTGCACACACACATAACTCCGTAAAGTTCAGCTAAGCATACCAGCATTAGGCTTGGTGGGCTGTAAACACCGAGTATAAACAGCCGTGAATTAGCGTGGAATGTCGAATGGTCGCCATGTAACAGTCACAAACTCCAGCGGTTAGCAGTTAGTTGGATACAAATCACCACATTTCTGCACCAGTCCGTGTTAACATAGCTCACCTTCACGAGTCTTTTACCCAGTGACAGAGCATCTCTAGCTCGGATCGTCGGAGGGCTAGCAGTCCTGGTAGCTGGACAGTCTGGTACGCTGTTCTTCAGCCATGTTTCCACAAGAACAAAAAACACAGTCTCTGAACTCGCGTTGGGAGCATCGTTGAAGTTGGATGTAGTCCAGTTTGTTTTTTAATGAACGGACACTTGCAAGCAGGATTGATGGGACAGGTGGCCGGCTAGCGTTAGCTTCCCACCTAGCCAATTAGGATGTCCCCTACCCGGCTCGGGGCATTGAGCGAGACCGCTGGTCTCCGTGCTGGTCTCCGTGCTGGTCTCCGTGCTGGTCTCCGTGCAGGCGAAGCTCTCGTAGTGTGCCGATTATTCCGTCTGTAATAACGTTTCCTGCATATTCTCTGATCTGTACCGATGTATCCCGGTGGTACACATGTGCGGTAGTTTGAATGCACATTATTGTTGTAAAAGTTTGCTGCTGAGAAGAGAGAGCCCTGTTTAGCGAAGATTCAAGATGGCTGACATTTTGTTTTTTTCCGGCTGAGATCGGCTCGCTTCGGGTGATGGGCGGGTTGAAAACATGCGGAAGTAGCTCCTAATACTGGCTGTAGTCTTTTGCCTCTGGCCAAAAATCTTCCGATGACGCAAAAATCGTCATTTTACGTCATCGGAAGATTTTTTCCAGACCCCCCAATGCAGAGATCTCCCGTTTCAGGGAGACATGAGGGAGGGACGGACAGTCATTCAGAAATACTACCGGGTTTCTACTGATACAAAGCTGAATGCTAAATCGGTGAAGTATCCCTTTAATGTGCTACATCTGTCAGACTGACACCATAACATCATTCAAATCCCACCTGTATAAACTGGCTTACATATAAGCCTATAACGTATAATTAATGAAATGCATTGATTCCCTTTCCACGACCAAATTATTTTACTTTATTTTTATTGTGTCACATTTTTCACGTTTTGTAGTGTCTGCTCTTTGTCTTACTGTTTCATTATGTTTTTATCTAATGGAAGGTGTCCTTGGGTGTTTTGAGAAGCGCCTCCAAATAAAAGGTTTTATTATTATTACTATATTCACTAGAAGCCCTACGGTGCTGGGCAGGAGGCATACAGTTGGTTTTTGGAGCATTTTCATTGCAAACAATGCAAACGAGAGCAGTGAGAGTGAACCAAACCAGTTTAGTTGTGGGAGACCAAAACAATGAGCTGAAAAACACTATACAGCTCCCGTAGAGCTGACAGGAACTGCACAGCCGAGTGATAATTATGTGGGTCCACATACAAATGAGTGATGATTGTAATGGCAGTCCAAGGCACATTGATGTATTAAGCATTTCGTATTACATTGGTCTTGTGGTATGATAATGACCCTGAAGTTGTGTAAATAACAGGCTCTCACAGCTATCTTCACTCATTTAGGCATACGTTCACTTGGTGAGTACTTGTGTTGCTACTTGTCCATCTGTAGATGATTGAATAAAGCTAACTGAAAGTGTTTATAGAAACAAGACTTGCCAACACATGATGTTGATGATATAAAAATATTTATTATAGCCCCTTTATGGTCTCAGTACACAGGCGTTTGAAGTGAACTTTTCAATCAACTCTAGGAGAAAGTAGTTACAGTTGGGTCACTAAGATACCTAACAGAAGTTTGGATCATGTATGCTTGTGACAAAATATCAGTTTTGAGTCAACAAAAGACTCTAAGCGTGGTCCATTCGCTGCAGCTAAAGGAAATAAATTCCTGCTGAGGAATAATTAATTTTAGTCTGACACACCAACACAACTCAGTTTTCTCACTTTATCACTTGCTGTGGCCAACAGTCTACATCCTTTATTGAACTCCCGCTTTCCCCAAGCTTCCCTCCGACAGCTAGCAGAAGGTACCATGTAAAACTACTTTCAGAACAACTCAAGCTCCACGATATACTTCCACTCCTCTATTCTGACAAGTGGTGACACAGTAACTGTCGATCTTCCCTCCTCCATTAAGGTGGAGGTTTCACATTCCTCTGCTCCAGGCTGCCAACATTTTCTGTCTCAGTATTTCTCTTTGAAACTTGCCATACTCAGAGAAATCAAATCATGACGTATCTGACAGCACTGTTCTCAAATAGTGGGCTTCTCTAACAACGTTGGAGACAACTTTGGATCTCTGGCATGGTGTATTGTTACTTGTGGTTGCTTCCTGTTATCTAGCAAAGAAAAAAAAATATCATTATAGTGACTGCTCAGGTGTAAAAATATATTCACTCTGCTACACTGCTTTTAGATTTATGGCCATTGCTTATAAAGTTTTAAACCAATGGCACACAAAAAGGAAATCTGTCTGGATCATTTGTTTTGAGTATTTTCAAAGAGATTCTAGGCAGCAGAGACTGCATTTCAAATGCATACATTTGAACAATACAGGTAAATAAAATACTGTATCCTCTGATGACAAAATGGACAAGACATTCTGACAACAGCAATCAATGTGGTGCAATGAAGATTGTAACGGTGGTCTATTTATCAAGAAAGACAAATTTTAATTATGAAGTGAATGTGAAAGTATGACGAAGTAAAAACAATAGCGCTGACTCAGCATATGCTTTTATAGCTCATAGGCTCAGTAGAAGCAAAATAAATGTACATGTTTTGCAATTCAAATACAATATTATAAGCATGCTGGTACTAATAATTTTTCAGCATATTTGCAAACAACACAGACAAGTGTAATTATTTTGTTGTTTAATTAAATAACCAAACAGTTTTTAAATAAATGTTTAGCAAAAGTACAGTTTTGTGATTGTGGGTAAATTTGTGAATAATGACAGGAAGAACCCAGGTGTTTTCAAGGTGTGGATGTCTCTCACTGGCTTCCACATGGCCCACCTGGGACCGGCACTGACAGTGGCTGCTGGATGGATTTAACTCCTCTACCAGATGCTTTCCTGGCTCAGAAGTATTCCTAGGGTAGATACTCTTGAGGCAAGGGGTTTTAGCCTGTGCTACATGACTACCTTTTTTTTTTCTTCTTCTTCTTTTTTTAGGATATATTACAGAACATCTAATTCTCAAGGGCAATTTGGTGGCGATGTGCCTGGTGTGTTACCACAGTTCATCATAATGATGCACAGTCTGGCAAAGTTTTTTTTTTTTAAAATGTATTCATTTCATTATAGTTTTGAGTTAAAGAAAAACCCTTGAGAACTCGATGATTAAAAACGGAGAGAAATGTAACGTGCATCAAAAAAGAACGGAGTTTTTTTTTTACATCTGGTGGGAAAGTGACAAAAAAAGACCCATTGCTGACAAAATAGGAAAACATATCATTAGACAGCTGAAGCAGAGAAATTACACTTCAGTGTAATTAAGATGACAGCTGGGATGCTAGTATTTCAGCAACTAAACTATTAGGGCGCCCCTGGTTACAAACTATTTTAACGTTGACCCTGCACTGAAACAGACAAATCTGTATTGATCCTGGTTTATCTTTATCTTAATTAACAAATGAAAGTCAAATAATCAGCATATTGGCTTGAAATAAGGATGCATTCTTCCAACAGGTGTAACATTGATTGAAATGCATAGAAATCCATAAAATAGAGCAGAGCAGTTGCTCAGGGCAATGTTAATTATAATAATCTTCCACATCATTCACAGACTAATGGTGGTTCTGCAGCTGCTAAATGGGAATCAGTGCAGATAATGCAAAAGAGACTGTTGCAAAAGAAGACCTATCAACATTGCAAAGGCATTGGCTTGTGCAGAATGTCATGCTCTTCTAGTTGGATAGCAACATAAACAATCTCTTTTGCAGCCTCCTCCAAAATGCAAGCTGAAAGTACATAACATATTCAGTTAATAAGTTTAAAGTCAAACTGCACTTCCTCTGCTATGTTGGGAAAGACAAGGACAACAAAGGCAGTATTATGATACATTCTACTTAACACCAAAAGACATGGTAAAATTGCATTATTCACATTGAAGTCAATGCTTTGAAATTCATACATTTGTGATTTGATTTCTAGGAGCAGCGTGTCTGAAAAAAGAGTCATTGTAGAACCAAGGCAAGGTGCAATACCTACCTAAAATTGCTGCATTGGTTAGCTGAGGAAAATGTGCAGAACTTGCAGATCCAATTCATACAAGCCACAGGACAGGTTGTTTCACAGTACTCAGCGCAGCCTCCAGCTCTGTAGAAAAAAAGTCAGATTGACATTTACGCACTTTGAGTTATGTGTGAACAGGCAGTGTTAAGGCTGATAGATACATTTTCAAATGCTGTGAATAGCCTTGAAGTGGTGATGCAAATATGGAATATTGGCTTGCCTGGTATCTGTTACTGCGGTGTATGTGTTGCCATATAAACTTACCACAAAAAGTAAGGAAATTTGTGTTTGGTAGATTATTTCTCTGTGGTAACAATGCTTTTTGGCAATACATCTTATACCGTTGGGAACCCTGTTTAGTTCCCTTTCAAATGGTGCCCCATTTGTAAGGAACATGCATTTGTGGGATGAGCAGCAGCGCTGAGTATGTGGGTTACGCCCATGAAAAATGTGCCAAATCTTCTCTGCCAATGCCAAACAGCTTGACTTGTTTGGTGGATTGGGTGATTGGAGTTTGAAGAAACAAGACATATTGGCAATTTAACAATTTATTAATTTCACAAACAGGAGCCTCAGTAGCATGTGGAAGAACCGTACACAGCCACAACAGCCTGGCACCTCCTCCTCATGCTGGTCACCAGCCTGGTCACACACTGCTGTGGGATTCTTCAACCTGCATTTGTCGCAAGTCAGCCAATATGGTTGTGTTGGTCACTCTGGCACGAACAGCACGCCCAAGCTGATCCCACAAGTGTTCAATGGGGTTGAGGTCAGGACTGCTGACAGGCCATTGCATACTCTCCACTCCCACATTCTGGAGGTAGTCTCTGATAAACCCCACCCTGTGTGGGCGAGCGTTGTCATCTTGGAGGATAGAGTTTGGTCCCAGACTATGGAGATATGGGATTGCACTGGTTGCAGAATCGCATCTCTGTATCTCTCTGCATTGAGATTGCCTCCAGGATGACAACGCTCACCCCCACAGTTTAGTATACAATCGGCAGAGATCAGGGTTGGCAAGCAAAAACGTTAGAACACAAAATCAGGACTGGCAAAAACAAACCACACACAGGAGTTGCAATCTAAGGCTGTTGATGAAAATACTGAAAAAATAGGGTGAGTAAAATAAAGTACATTCCCTGTTGTGCCAGAGCTGTGCCACCAACTGTGCCAATATTTTATCCGTGCTGTATTTTACTTGTAAGTCAACTTTAAAGAACTTTACTTTACTTGAAAACAAGTGAAAGTAATTGTTGTGAGTCACATCTGACAATTTAAAATCAATATGTCATATTTAAAATGAATCTGAAGAGTCTGTTTTTAGCTATTGCGCTTCACGTTGTTATGCTGAGCTAATGTTACAGTTCCACATGTTGCTGTTAAGGCTTGAATGCTTCAGAGGTCCTGATTCAGAGCTAAAAACATATTGTTTAAAAAAGATTTTCAGTTGTATCTGCCAGCATTAGCTGTTGACTCATCTAATAAGAATATGCCAGGCTGGATTTGTATTTGCGTAATACTAATTTCTTTACAAAACACATTTTTTACACGCTCAAAATGTACCATCACAAGATCAAATATAACTCCATAGTTTAGCTATGTGAACCAGCTAACTTGGAAGTTGTCCTAAAATTAATAAACTAAAATTGTCCAAGTCTACAACAGTTTTTTCAATGTAATAAAAACTACAGCTTGTAATGGGCAAGCTTGTTCTGACAGCCCTGTGCAACAGTGTCTAGCATACCTTTTAACCATCTATTTTAACAAGCCTACCACTTTGATAAACCCATGCAAGGGAAAAGTGTGTTCTTACCTTGGGAATTGAAAATCCCCAAAAAATCTCTTGTGGTACATGGAACTGTGTGTGAAGCCCTCGTTGGCTCTATGTATACTGAAACGATTAGTTTAAATGATGTAGCCAACGTTGTATACTGCCGTGTCTCCGCACGGATGATTATTACTGTCACACAACTGGCTGACACTGCTGTGAACACTAGACACTCAATGGTGTTTTAAGCCCCCAACGTCGACTTAAAGGCAGCACTGCGATCGTTGACTTCAAGGCATCTAACCCTAACCCTAACTCTAACCATTGCCTAATCCTAGTGCCTGGAAGACGACGTTGGGGGCTTAAAACACCAAACACCGCACTAGACTTGCCGTGAAGACTGATGGCGCAGATTACAAAATAAAGGAAGAGAGTGAAAATAGTGAGGGGCTATGAGAAGACAGTCCAACATGTATAATAGACACACATGCCCATCTCTGAAAATACACTAACTCTAACTATATGTAGCTTCTTCTTTTTTGAAACTAAAATTATTTGACACAATTACTATTTAGCAGTTTTAAGTAAGGGTGCTCCGATCAGGATTTTTGGGGCCGATCACCGATTGCTGGAAGATGTATCGGCTGATACCGATTGCTTTTATGAACTGAAAATTACGCCATTACGTAACAGTCACACATGTTTAGAGAATGTATCAGGAATCGTTTGGCTTTTTGTCCTAGCTTAAAATCTAAAAAATGTCCTTTCAATCACTGCAGATATTTCTTAAGCACACACACACACACACACACACAGACCGACACACACACACACAGTCACACACACCGACACAGACACACACGGGAAAACAGCTGTTTGGGTGGCGCCAGAGCTGCAACCCTCCGCTCTGCCTTAGCGTTAGCTAACTTTCAAAACTCCTCATCCTCCTTTCCGTGACTAACCTTCAAATGTCTGATGAGGTTGGTGGTGTTGAAATGTCTGTGGAGATTTCCACCTTGTGGTATTTCCTTGTCAGACACGTTGCAAATCGCTAATGTATTGTCTTTTTACCACCGGCGGTGCTCCAGAAGCAGTAGAAGCGTCAGAATGGTGTAATCGCAAACACGTTTGCCGGAGCACCACCGGTGGCAGTCGCTTTTTAAAAGCGGTAGCCGCCTTCCTACCGCCTTCGTTCCGCGGCCGGCCGCGGGCCAACCGCTGTTCTGCCGCCGTTCAGACACCTTGTAGAACTGCCAGACCAGTGAATGTAGGGAGGCCGCCATTTTAGCTCCATGTAGAAAATGTTCTCACGAGTAATGGGTCATGTGATCGGCCTATCTGATCGGCCTTTATGGAGACCACCGATCAAACTATTTAAAGCCATTATCGGCCGATACTGATTGGTGACCGATCAATTGGAGCACCCTTAGTTTTAAGTTATGAATACCTACTAGAGTACATTTTGAAATAAGTTCAGCAAAACAGATTCACATTTCAAGTTAATATACATAGTGTCTGATTCATCCCATTTTTTGCATTTGCCGTGACTTATTTGCATAACACTAGTGATCATTCCAGTCTCAAACAACTTGAACTTGTTGGTTAACATCCGTTTAACTGAGTGAAATATGTAACAACCAGATTCTAGACAGAATACAAAGGTAGAGCCCATCCAAGGATCATGAAATTGTCATCTGTTTTGTGATCATCTTTACTCTTTTAGAATTCTTGAGATACTTTTTAAATGGACTTAATTTGCAATTTACTATACATCCATTCAAGCTCTTTTTTTAAACAGGCTATTTCTTAACTAATTAACTAAGTAATCCTTAAACTGAATTAAGGAATTAATAAAATGTGCATGAGCAAAAAGTAATTAAAAATAACAGGTCAGCATGATCAAGGGACAACCTTGTTTCAATATTGAGAACCACTCATTGTCATCTTCCTAGTGTGTAGTAAATCTCTCTTCCTGTTTCAATTATATTGCAATGAGCTTCATGCTACGGAGCCGGAAATGTGTCATGGAGACGAAACAAAGCCCTCTATTAAACAAATTTGTGCTCCTGAATCAATAATTTGTGCTATGATTGAATAATTAGCTGTATTGTTAACTAGGTTGCTGGCACACATGACGTCTGAGCCTCAGGATTTCATATGTTGAGTTAAGCGACTTTCATTTTGCTGTACAATTTCTGTAATGTGTTAGATTAGTTCATTTTACATTTACGTTTGTATGTCTCAGTTTATTTGTGGTAATTATTAAATATCTGTGGCCATCACACAGCAGCAGAACTATATCTAAATTGGGAATGGGCATTTTAAATCACGTGGCACAGCACCAGTAACTTCATTAATTATTTTCAATTATCAAATTCAGGCGACAGGGTTGGTCACAATCTAAGGCCTCCTGCACACTACCTGCACACCGTGAGCGTGGCGTTTCTGTTGCGTGTCAGTTGCGTGGCGGCTGCGTGGCGCTGCTGCTGCTAGCCTTGTCTGTACACATGGATGTTTCCCATTGATAAACTGCACTCAAGCAGTAGTATACTTCATGCAAATATATACTGATTTGATTACAGCAAAGACAACATCGGCAGTATTGACGGCAAAATAGGCTACAGAATATTTCGTTCTGTATTGACAGGTGCAATATTTGGAAAACGATAATCATTTATTATTTTTTAAATTACATTCATATCTGCATTTATGTCAAAACCTAGATACTTTCAAACATCAACATGTTATTTATTAAATGTATTCTTGTCAAAATGACACATAAACATCTTTTCGTATTCTATTTTTTGTCCGGAAATGCTTCCAACACGCTTGCGCGTCGCGTGAAAAAAAGCCGTCGATTCTATTTCTAGCATGCACGTGTTTTTGGCGCGTGAGATGTGCGTGTCACGCATGCAGTGTGCCAGCTCTAACCTGTTTGACATGGGAGGCGAAATAAAAATGGACACGCCACGCAGCTGACACGCTCACACCACACAGGCAGTGTGCAGGAAGCCTAATGGTACAACACGTTGGTGTGGTCTGTGCCTATTTCGCTCATGCATTTACAGTGCTAACAACTGTTTAGTGTACGGAAAAGCCAACTCAGCTGCATCTGTAAAAGAGTTTACTGTTCAATAGAGTAAGCGTGCGTCCTTTACACAGCTTTCTTTCTCTTTTCTTCACTTCAGTAAACATTGAGCTTCAATATATTGGATTAACATGTGTTTTGATATTTAACTGTATGCTCTTTTGGAGCAGCTGTCTCAGCAGGACTGGGCATACAGCTGTGCATCATGCAATTGCTTTTAATTTGTGAGGGACAGTCAAATATCTGATGTAAAATTTGGCTACGACATCATCTGATCTTATATATTGTAATTTCTAGGCTATTTGCAATTCATAGTGCAGGGAAAAATAGTGCGGTGCTCGAGCTCATCAGCAGCGACAGAGCTGGGGCCTGTGCCTGCGTCACTTATTCAGTGTGTGTAATAACAGTTTATTTAGAAGCCACATGAAGGTTCTTTGTAATGTGGAGAGGTCTGCGTGTATGTGCGCCTCTGCCAACTAAGGCCACACAAATTGTGGCTTTTGTGTGGAGCTCGAATGTGGGAAAAAAGCCTGGTGTTCAGACGTGGTCCTGTGTGCGGAGGCAGCCTTGTGAACGATGTAGCTACTGCATATTTTTTCATGAAGAGGAGGTATTGTGGCTTTGTTTGGACGCCGAAAGAGCGAGAGACAGATCTTGAAAGCGGCCGTTTCCCACCAAAAACAATAGGCTATTAAATCAAGAGTACAAATTATGAAATTGAGAGCACGAATTACTAATCCAAGAGCACAAATTAGTATTTCCAGAGCACCAATTATTTTGTTCTTCTCCAACCGGGCTCCAGACTGGAGCAGACTGGATGTACGAGAGAACTCTTGAATAATTCAGTGTGGACCTTTTTGGGAAAGAGAGATAAAGCAATTCCTGTGACTGTCAAATGATCTGCCAGCATTCCCCTCTTTATTTATTTTTTCATATTTAAGTACGCAGATTAATAAGGGAGCATAATCAGGCATTCCATATGTATACATGAATATACTGATGCATAAATCAACAACTGGACAACACAAGCTAATCAGCCCCTTTGGAATCATGTCTGTCATAATATAATCAGATGCAAACTGTGAATCTCCATGCTCATGTCACATAATATGCCATCAAAAAAAACATAATTACATAACAACTGAGCGAAAATGGACATGGATGTAGAAGTCAGGAGAAACTCCATTGAGGCCTATGAATACACAGGCTTTAATTCCAGACAAACAACAGGTGATTTCCCTAAAGCAAACTGTTATGGTATTTGGTTGGAATTAAAAAGTCGATTTTAAGGCCAGTATCTTGTATGCACCATTGTCCTTTACATTCCTCAATAAAGTCTCCTTGAGGGATCCAGCTAATGATTTGTTTCATTATTGATTGATTGATTGATCAATTAATTGACAAATTAATTGTATGTTCCATGAAATAGGAAAAGATAAGGCGATCTCTTCAAATGTGTAATTTTGTCCGGCCATGATTCCTAAACTCAATGTTCAATTCACTATAATAGAAGACAAAGAAAACCAGCAAATACTCACATATAAGAAACCTGTATTTCTTTTGTGTGGGCATTTTTGCTTATATGTAATGACTTAAACAATGAATTAATTATCAAAATTGGTTGACAGTTGGCCTGTAGCGGTTACGAAGTCAAGCTTATCACCGCTGGGTTTTTTTAATCGTCTTTTTTCGTTCTTTCAAGTGTGTTACTGTTAATAGACAGTGTTCAGTAGCCCATCTGTCTGTGTTGCAATAACAAATGCGTGCCTGCCGAATGCATGCGAGTTGAATTTCCATTCTTCCACTTCCGCTCTGCGCTCCATCCAAAATCCTCCTGCTTGCTCACACTTTGCCCACACGTTCTGATGCAGACCAATATTCCTGCAAAGTCAGCCTCTTAAGGAAAGGCAGCTTTATTTGTAGAGCACATTTCAGCAACAGGGCAATTCAAAGTGCTTTACATAAAAACGATTTAAATACGAGAATAAAAGTTAAAGTTAAGGACAACAATGGAATACATATAGACATTTAGACTATGCTATAAGAATATGCTACTACAGGCATACATGCATTCAAAAGTACATTTAGGAGTTATTTTATAACAACTGAGATTTAAATATATTTTGGCGGTATCCACGGTGGTTTGAATGACTTCACCAAATGTGGGCGGTGCAAAGAAAGTCAATAGCATGACAGCCCTAGTTGTCATCCAATGTTCTGTCAAGACAACTTATCGTTCAAGCTCTGTCTTTCTAAATTCCATTTCTGAGTGGGAATGTAAAATTGTCGCTAGTCATGTGGTCTCACTGACACAAAGCTCTGTTCAGTATTTAATACATTGTTTAGTTCAACAATTGCCCAACTTGGCATTGTGTAATACAGTGCCGCACTTCATGTTGAAAATGAAAACAAAATAAATGCTTTTGTGTTTTGTGCCTACTTTTCTCTTTTTTTTATTTTTATTGTTTTTATTTAAATATCATTATGGTTATTTGGTGCAACTGAAGGTGATAGTGTTTAAGAAATACAAAATGTATTAAACTGTTCAAATGCTTAGATTTTTTTGCTTTGCATTTATTTTGTTCACCATCTAAATATGTTTGTCTCTCACTGGCCAACAACCTACAATTATCAGCCTGT